>JAQLOL010000005.1:28920577-28932743 GCA_029783665.1 Naso thynnoides | reverse complement strand
TTACTTAAACCCCGCCGTTTTTACTAAAAAAGCTTTCTTTATTAGATATGGTGTTTGTTGACATTTTGTCCATATTCAATAACCTTACAGAAAGTAGCTTAAAATGTCTGACAACATTAGTTAAAAAGAACATCTGTGTCAAAATCCTTCTTCATGCTAATAGTCAAGCTAGGAAGGCAGCACTTGTAAGGAACTATTTTTCCAGGTGTAATAACTTTTGTCTCCATGGCTCCAGGCTCTCCTCTCTCTTTTGCACAGCAATTTTTGACCAAATATACGCAGATCTTCTCTTTAGAAGGGTGAATTACCTATACCTAGCAACTTTCACTTATACTATGGTGATTATATACCCTGTTTTAACATAAATGGCAGTTAATGGGGTTTAAAAATGCAGTCTGACATCTACTAAAGTAAACACATGGTAGATTTTAACAACAATATCTGTAGGAGATAGGGGCGATCTCTGCTGATAGTGACAAGTCAAAAATAGGCTGGTATGGTCCTTTAAACTGTGTTGACCTGGTTGAGTCTGGCTGCAACGAAGCTGCTCTGCTCTGACATAGTGAGCTAGCTTGCTAGCATCTAGCTAGCTTAGTCTAAGAATGGGTATGTTTTTGAAAAGCAAAAGACCTGACGAGCAGAAAAACAACAATCAAAGAATGTTTTTGATGACAAATGTTTTTTCATTTGAGTGAAGGCAGTAAAAGCAGAGGAGAAATCAGAGCCTGACTGGATGCTTCTCTGCTGCAGGTCGTCTTTCAGACGTAAAATGACAGTTAGCAAAGCTGGTCAGGAAGCAGACCAGTGAGGTGGACTCAAACCCACATCGTGGCTGCAGGCGTGATGCTGGTGTGTCGCTCCCTGATGCTCACCTGGGTGCTGCTCACCCCCACAGTCCAAAGCCAGAGCTGGAGACCCTGTACAGGTACAAGGACGTAGGTGTGGAATAATAAATGTGTGAACAAGGATAATCTGGTGATGTGTTTCCTAGCAAGAAGTGGGGAAGCAGTTGTGCTCCATCAAAGCTTTTTTTTTTCCTTCTGTCTTTTTTTCTCAAGAATGGGGATGACATGGTCATCCCAACTGACTCTGACTGGTTTACCCTGTTATTCTTAACCTAACCAGCTTCATTCATCATGCCTTAAAACTAACTCACTCACCTAGGAAAGGAAGGAAACAAGTACCAGCCTATCAAAACTTGCAAAAGGAAAAGTGTGGCAGCGCGCTCAGTCGCCGTTGCTCAGGACCAACCCTCCACTCTAGCCTTGCAATTTCATTGTACAATTCATTGTTCAATGACAATAAAGCTGTTTTACTCTTTGCTTTACTTTACTTTACTTTACCTTTACCAAATATATTGACCTTTTTAGATATTTAGCATCCATGGTTTACAGAGACGCTGTTTATTCTGGTGCAAAATTTGAATTTATGAACGATGGCTTTAACTGATTGCTAATCTAAAAGTGAGGAACAACAACTGAGGTTGCAGATGTTCAACTTCAAATGAACTTTGCTGACTGTAACTTTTCCGGACAGTACCACAAGAAAGCAAGTCTTAGGGGCAGTTTACACGATGCAAGTTTTTGCATCAAACGAAACACTTGTCTTGTAGTTTGGCCTTCCTTTTAAATGAGAACTTTTCAAATGGGGTTCCAGAGTGCAATCTTTCGAAACCGCAACCTTCTTTCCAACTGTGTAAACTGGCAAACCGAAAAGGCTGTGACAGCGATGACTACACTAATCTTAATGCTAATGCTATCGCAAGTCAATGCATTCTGCAATAGCCACTACCAAACTCAAATTTAACCGTACACAATGCACCCAAAGCAAGTAAAATATGGCAACAGTCTATTGAGGCAAATTCAAGTGTTGGTATTTTAATTTTAGAAGTCAAACTACAGCTGAATTTCTTTAATTAGTGGTAGCTTAGGCCTTAGCAACAGGACGTTAACAAATTTTTTTTTTAACGCAAAGGAAAGTCTTTTCTGTTTTTAGTAGGGCTGCTCTTGTCTTACATGGCCTTAATGTGTAGCCTATATGACCAGTAAGGGGCAACGTGACAGTACCTATGTCACAAAGTGAGGGTGGATGCTGCTCTGCTGGACAAACTGACTCACTGTGCCTGTTGTGTTGGGGACATTTAAAGTTGAACTGAAGTCAAAAATGCATTTCAGCCCTTCTGGACCATATTCCTGCTCTTATTGCAGACAAATTTGAAAATGTGTCACAAAAGAAATTACAAAAAATGAACTATTTCGTATTTTTATATGAGAGTCTGACACTCTTGTCCTTCATGTAAAAAAATCTCCTGGGTCCCTGATGTCATCGTTGACTCAGGTCATTATTAGATTGAATCATTGGTTGAATTCAACAAGTTATATCACATCAATCCACCTGTCAATCATTATATACAGAGGGCGGGTCAGTTGTGATCTCTGTGAGTTTACCGTCAAGTGACAGATTGAGACAGATAGCCAAAGATAAATAGATATAGTGACATAAATTTAGAGCAACAAATAGATTTAGAGAGAGAGTGAGAGTGATAATGTAACGAGGCCAGTAGTCCTCCACCTTTGAATGGAGGCTAACATCATTGGCATTCATCTCCATGTTCATCTCACTGTCACTGTGCCACCTACATCCCGCCCACTCGCCAACAACACTCCAGTCAAATTCCTCCAACTTATGTCCCGCCCCTACAGCCCATTCAGTGGTTGTTTAGTTGTTTGAATAGCGAAAACCTTACAACACAGCAGTGGACGCTTTGGAAAAAGACTGCTGTTTCCTATCATGAGTTTCCCACATCGGAAAAATGTTACTGATTTAGGGGCCTAATCCACCTATGATCATGTGAATTTAGAATTAACCAAAGAATAATTGCCTTGACGTTTTGTGATGTGTTCACATCCAGCAAATCCAAAAGTTCTATACAGCCTGAACAGAGTCTCTAGTGTGCCTTCTATTGATATCCTCCAGTAATTCACAATACACATGAAAGTATGTGAACGATTACAATCACAATCACAATGCATCTCGTCGATGTGTGTGTGTGTGTGTGGTTAAAAAGCACGAAAACCTCCAGCTCTATTTAAATTGAAAGACTGAATCTGTGCCTCCTCTTTCGTTCTCTTTCGTTCCTCCTGTGAATTCAGTTGAAATGGGGATCTCTCTGTGTTCCCTCTGAACTGGCTGCTGTGTTTATATCTTTCAGGCGTTTCTGTGCTGCTTTGTGCCTCGTTGTTTTTTGGTGTCTTTGAAATGTGAGATCGGTTTCTGTGCATGTTGTCCCCTCCCTCCATTCATCCTCCATTCATCCTGCATTGATCCCATTGCAGCAACAGAACACACAGACGGAGCGTCAGAGGAGCTTAAAGGGGAATTCCAGCTAAAAACGAACATGAAGCTGTTGCTGTCAGTTAAGACACAAATGTTCAAACTTCCTCTGCGTCTCCTTTCATCTTCTGTCATGTTAACCTCAGGTTGTCTCTCAGTGGACGCTGTGGTCCTCCACGCTAAAGGACCTCTGTGTGTTCACTGCTGAAAAAAACACAGAAAATGTATTTTTTAATTCATTGCTGTTGCTCTGTATATTCTGTGTTAGAGTCTTGCCATCACAGGATTTAATGTGAAGTTAACAAATCCCGACATTTTTCTGGATCCCCCTCGAGACTTTTCCACAAATTCATGACAAATGACGTTTTAATCATTTAATGCAACAATAATCCACATTTTCTCCATATGCTATTTCATACATTCATCTGTCCATATGTTTCTCTCTGTTCCTCCGTGAGTTACTCCATTACTTTGTGTATTACTTCATTTCCTACTGAGTCACTCTGTGATTCTATACGAAAACCTTTCTGGTTTAAGAACATATGACCTGGTAGGTGGAATTCAGGACTCAAAATCCCTGAGGAATGCCACTGATTGTTGACTATTACAGAAATAATCACCAATTCTCACATTTATCTGAAAAATAAAACGTTTCAAAATGAAAACTAATGACTCAGTGTTTACGTTCACTGGAAACTGTGACAGCCTTATCACAGGAAGCTGGCAAGGGCTCGCTCACCTTTGATTTATTTTTAGATCTGTGAAGCCACAGATGGAGGTGTAAAAAACTCCCTGAGGTGATAATGTGAAAACAGCACATCATTTACATCTGAGCACTGATAAAGATGAACATCAGCTGAACACATGGCAGACTGTCGACACTCTTATCAATCCCAGGAAAACATCCTGTTAGAAAGAGAGCTGATAAAACCAGTTGTTGTACAACATCTGCAGTGATCTCTCAGCCTTCACACTTCATTTCCATGCGGTTGCTGCTTCCGTCAACACTGCTGGATTCATTTCAGAAGCGTTGGCTCAGAAAATACTAAAATAAAATTACCGAATTATTACCTTTATTTAAATAAAAAATTTAAAAACTGTTTTCATTTTCTGATCCTGGTGATTCTGATGTGTTTTTACAGTTGAAAAATTATAAATTATATATTAGAAAAATGGTAAATTTCTAAATTTCCCATTAAAACAGAATAAAAAACAATTTTTTCTGTCTCACTTACCGCTGAACTTCTCATGTCAGTAACAGACATCAGTAAGAAAATGTTTTTATCTGTCAATTGCAAAAACAAACCAGAAAGAAAAAAGAAGCAAGGGATTTAGAAACAAATAATAAAATGTTTTAAAATGAGTGTGTGTGTGTGTGTGTGTGTGTGTCCTCCTCAGACCTGCTGCCTCTTGACCTCCTGGCCAGAGCCTTGCCAAACCCTGGACAGGCCCCGCCCACACAGGTAGGACACCTGTTGACCAATGAGTACATTAGGGATTCATGTATGAACAGAAACAGTAACTGACTGCAGTGATAATCAAATAAATTGATGACCCATCAGGTGCAGATGGTTCAGTCCAGAGGCTCCAGAGGTTTTCGGTTGGCTGGAGCCATGGCGACAGCGCTGGGTTTCCCTGCCTCCCAAATCTTCACCAACTGCGATTTCTTTCCTGCTGAGTTTTCATTGGTTGCTACCATCAAGACACCACGACTGAGACAGAAGGTGAACCAGTAGAAACGAGAAGAACCTGTTCTGTTTTGGTTCAGTCCAGTTCATTCCGCTTTAACTTGTCCTTTCTCCCTGTTTCCAGAGGAATGAATACATCTTCTCTGTGGTGGATGAGGGATCTCATTTGCTGTTGCTGGGGTTACGTGTTTCAGAGAACAGACTCCACTTCTTGGCTACACCCCCTGGTGTTAGTAGGCGGAGTCGACTGACTTTTAAGGATGTTAACCTGGACGATAACCGTTGGCACACGGTGGTTCTAGCCATCAGTGGACCGTACGCCACGCTGACCATCGACTGTGGACTTCCTCTGGAGCTGTGAGTCACCTGCAGTCGGGTTCAGACGGGTGCAGCCTGGCCGGTTCTGTTCAGTTTAGCCTGGTTCTGTCCAGTTCTGACTGGTTAATTCTGGTTTACCTCTGTTAGTTCTAGTTCATTTCATTTTAGCCTGGTTCAGCGTGACTCATCTTAGATTAGTTTAGTCTTCTTCGGTTTAGTTTGTTTGACTTCATCCTGGTGTAGTTAAATTCAGCATGATTCAGTTTGAGTCCTTTTTTTCAAGATGCTTCAACAGTTAATTCTAAAACTGGTTTGGTCCAGTTCAGCTGTTTGTTTAATTTCAGACCAGTTTGGAGAAACAACATGAAATCCAGATTAAAACTTGGTTTGTCCCTGATCATTTCTAACACCATCCACACCAGTTCATGCTGGTCTTAGTGGTTTAGTCAAACTAGAATCTGCAGTGAAGTCAGACTGATGACGTCTCAGAGCATGTTTCAGTGTTACAAAGTCGGCCTGTCGCATCAACTGGTTTTCTTTCTCCCAGTAAACAGGTGCAGTCCTTCCCCAGCGCTCTGAGCACGAGAGGGTCCAGGTTCTTTGTGGGCAGCAGGGGGAAGTTAAGGGGGCGTTTTTCTGTGAGTGGAAACCAGGATCAGGAAGCTCCCTGTTAACACTAGAATGGCCATGATTGTCATTTTGATTGTTTTCAAATTTGTATGTCATAAAACTTTGTTGAATTAAAAAATACAGTGCTGCTGGTCCCTGACTTTTAATAAAAAAAATCTCAGCATTTTCATTTAAGATGATTTTCATACAAATATAAAAAGCAAAAAAAATGTGATCATTTCTACCTATTTTGGCCACAGGCGGTCATAATAACTGCACAGATTTTTCTGCAGTTAAATACATTTTCACGTGGTGGCAGCTGCATCTTGGTTGCTTGGCAACAATCATTGTCTCAGTCAAAAGTAAAACTTCATGAGTTCCATTTACAGAGGCGAGTTTTGTCCCTCAAAGCAGTGCAGCAGAGCAGAGCTCACCTGCATCAGCCAGGAACGAATCTAGATGATCCGTCTCTGATGACAGTGGGTGTTTTCTCCTACTCCTTAGCATATCTTCAGGTGTTTTTTTTGTTTGTTTGTTTGTTCGTTTTGAACATCGTTACACAAAAAATGCATTCCTCTCTATATTGGGTATTTATCGTAAGAGGTAATAGAAATTGGAATCTGGCAGTCAAAATTACCACTCACGGCCTTTCTAGTAGGAATGGAGTTCTGGCTCCTCTAGCGTCAAACCTGCCTGCTTGCTCTCACTGCTCTGTTTGTGTCAGGGTTTACTGCGTCAGCTGGTTCTGCTTCCTGGTTCAGATGCCACACCCAGACTTTGCCCCAGCCCTGACCCCAGCCTGGTCGAGCTGTCCATCCCCCAGGTCCTAAAGTCCACCCCACTCCCACCAGACCGCCATGGACCAGTTTACCCATACGGTAAGAACGTGAAGAAACGGTAAGAAACCAGCATGGCAGTATCGGATGGTGTCCACATAATTTTTGCCACGAAGAGTAACAAGTGTATCCAGTCACATGAGGCTCTTTGACCTCTGTGACCTTTCAGTGATGGTGGTTCTGTTTGTGATGGTATCAGTGATTCAGTAACCTGAGTTATGGCATGACTGACATGCTGGGAGAGCTGCTTCCTGTGTGTGTGTGTGTGTGTGTGTGTGTACATGTGTGTAAGTGACAGGCTACAACAGCTACTGGTTTTATGTTTCACTTTGTGTGTATGTGTCTGTGTGTTTGACTGACAGCCAGGGTCAGTCTTACTGTTTGATGTGTGTTTCCATGACAACAGTGTGAGACATTCATCTGAAACATCTGAGGAGACAATTTACTTAAACGTTGGAAATTTCACTTTTATTTGCCCAGAGGTTGTTTCCACATTTTGTCTGGATATTGTTGCTCAGTTACCAGCTGAGTTTACTTTGAGGAATAAATGAAGTCATGATGCATTCTGACATCATGGGGGCCCCATAGTTAATTAGCTAACTAGCCATATTAGCATTAGCCTTGTTGTCGATGATGGTATCACTGCTGAACATGGTTTTAACAGAATCTAATAAACAGAGAGATTCCTTTAACCGTCTGAGTGTTGAGATGAAGTGTGTGTGTGAGTCGCCTGACGCTCACAGCGTTTATGAACTCCGATCTGAAATCCTTTCGTGACTCTGTTATGTAAACCTTCATCAGGTCACAGTCTGTGATGAGTTTGATTGATGAACCTGTTCACAGCTGAGTGCACTGCAGGTTTCCAGTGTCTTTACCTGAAAGAAAACCTCATCATAGGTGAGCTGGGAGCATGTAGGGCAAATAGTTTTCACCTCTCAGACGGATTCATTAAAGAGTCATGCTAACAGTTTGAGGCTAAAGCTAACAGGTCCCACTATTAAGTTGATCCAGTGTTGGTTTTCTGCACAAACATAAAAACACCACAAACAGCTGAGACAAGTTAACGTAACTTCCTTTTAAGTGTAGTGAAAAAAAAAGAGCTCAAGTTGTTTCTTACAGCTGACCAATGAATTCATGGCAACATTGCACTTCCTGTTTACATTCTCTAAAAATAATACAAAGAATAACAACAAAAGTGACCAGATTGAATATAACTTTTTTTGTTTAATGTTTCACTTTACTACTGATACATATTTTAATACTATAAGGCTCCATTCTGACATACAATAACACATATGACACAGCAGCAGCCAGCAGCTCAGCACAGTTCCTATACTTGTTTAGTTTAGTTTAGCTTATTGTTTATTTGACGGGGACATCTCACAATCAACAATTGTACCAGATATAGCTGACAGCGAATTTACATCTGTAGTACCTGAGCAGGCAAACAAATTTAAAAAAGGAATTAAGACAGAATAAAAACATGACAATACGTTTTGACACAGCACGACGGCACACGACACAAGAACATAGAACAATATACAATGCATAGAACGAAATACTAAGGTGGTCATAGTGACCAAGGAATGGCCACAACAGCTGGTTAAGGATAAAATGGATAAAAAAAAGAAAATGTCCACAGCAAACTCTACAAAGTGCAATTTTCAGCTCACTGCAACACAATAATTACAATCAAATACAAAACCACAGTAAATACTTACTAAACAAATCTAAGAAAATACCCTAAGCAGGATCAAAAATATGTGCAAAACATTAACAAGAGGCAGTTATTAGTGGTTACACATTTGTGCTGATTTTATTTCTGGAACTCTGACTCGTCTGTCCGCAGGGGGGTGTGGTTTGTGTGGGACGTGCCTGATGGGGGGCCACAGACATGTAGATCGACTAACAGTGATGTCATGCTGTGGTGATGACTTGTCGTTCATGGCCTGATGTCGAGGTGCACTCGTGTCTTTGGGGTAAATCAGTGGTGGTTCTGTCGTCGGGCAGGTTTCTGTCTGTGGCCTCATTGCTGTCCCTTCAGGTCATGTTGGCTGATAATACCTGAGTCATCATCTTCTGTCAGCTCATAATGAAGACGCGTGTTTGAAGGAGTGATGAAAGCCCACACTTCATTAACACTGAGCTGTCAACCACAGTCAGACACGGTTACTGTTTCAATCCAGACGCAGAAATGAAGAAACTCCTGGTTTCCAGCTGTGTCACTGTGGGATTCTTCTAACAGAAAAGGGACTTTCCTTCACAGTTACTTAATGATGTAACACTCAACCTGTCTGCGTGAGCTACTGTTTACTGTAACAAAGTACTAGTTTAACGTACTTTGCTTTAGTATATACTGTCACACTTTTTTTGCTTCTGCTCCCCACCTTTCTGCAGGTGGCATTCTACTTTTTACACATTTATCTGACAGCTTAAGTCACTTGTTAGTTTTAAAGTCCCCCTGCACTCATAAATGTGTTTCTAATAAAATATCAGACCTTGACTGTGACGTTTATCTGTGCAAAGTTTGTGACTACTGAGGCGTTTTCACATTCCTCTCCTGAGGGGTGCGATGTCTGTGCACTTCCCTAAAATCTTAAATTCAAACATAATAGCAACAATCTTCACTGCATTGGGCCGTGTGTGTGTGTGTTTATGTGAGTGTGTGATAATTAAACTGGATAAGAGTTGATTTGACTTCATTGCAGCTGTTCAGGTGCATCATTAGACGCAGGTTGTTGCTCTTGTTGTTGTGTTTCAGAGGCGGAGGCCAGAGTGACGCTAGGAAATCCTCCTCCGTGTTCGAGCCCGGAGCAGGGCCAGCTGTGGTTCAACTCTCAGAGGAGAGGCCTGTTCATCTGTGACGGACTCACATGGAGGACGCTGCTGCACAGTGAGGCTTAAACTCTTTCACAAGGACTTTGTATTTTTAACACACTGAGTCTGTTCATGTCGTTTTTTAAATTCAGGGGCAGAAACTAAATGTAAAGTCTGTCAGATTCTTCACAGTAACGTGAATCAAACTTTAACACATTACCTCATTTGTGAACATGTCTGCCTGAGTCATTCACAGATTTTCATCTCACATGGAGGCTGTTTAACAACAAATCCCATCATCCCATGCTACATGATGTCATCAAACTACAGCCATTTTCCAAACTACATATTATGCTAGCAGTGCATACTAATTTGGTCAAAAAGTAGTATGTAGTATGTTTAATGTAAAAACAAGCAAAATCTGCGGTATGGCAAAAATTTCCTGGATGTATCCTGATTCCGAGGAAATCCTGAATATGCATCCGACTTGTGTGAAGTTGCTGCACCCACTAGGGGGCAGCAACAAGATGCTACACTCTTGCTTTTATGTTAAAACAAATAACAGAAATCACTAAAGTGATCACTATCACAAAAAATCTTCATATTGTGTTCGTTTACAACACTGTGCAGTGTTCCTCATTTAAATAAAACAGGTATTTTATACATTAATTATTGTTAATAGTTTTGATAATAAACAGAACTACAATCAATATTGCATTATTTTGTTTACTATGTTTACTGTTACTTTTACACGCTGGGACAGCAAAGAGATTCTTTGAATATGAAAATCTCCACAGGAATAAACCATTTTTTAATTGTGACCATGCCAACAGTGTTCAAACTGAATCATGAGACCTGTTGTGTTCTACCTTGTTAGGTGAAATACTGTCTCCTACTTCGACTTCATGTGTGTCTTGTCCCGTCTCATGTGTCCTCTGCAGATCAGGAGCGTTTGGACTATGTGGAGGACTACCAAGACCTGTACACCAGCTCGGAAACCTTTGACGTCGAGGTCTTCTCCATCCCATCTGAGGGCCTGTTCATGGCTGCAGCCAACAGGTACTGAGACAGACCCGATGGAAGGACACAGCCTGATTGTTTGACCACATTACAAACTACCCAGTCTCTTCTGCGTCTCCATGGTAACCCTCATCTCTCCTCCTGCAGGGACTCTAGGCCTGGTTCAGGTGTTTACAAATGGAGAGATGGGTCGTTCCAGCTCTACCAGAACATCAGCACTCAGGAGGCTCGAGCCTGGAAACACTTCACCATCGATGACAAGGTGAGAGCGGCTTTGCCACACCTGCAGAGCAACATATGAACCATAACAATGACTAAAAAACATTAGTTTACAGGTTGTAAAAGAGAGAGCTATGGCGATGATTAATGAAAAAGTGACAGACTGAAAGAGACGGACAAACGATCTGATGACTGAATGTGTAGTTTCATTCAACTACCTGCATGTAGCTGCAAAAGCAAACCATCCTCTGAATGAGCGGAGAGAACAGGAAGGTAGTGCTAATGCTAATGCTAATGCTAAAGGCACAGAGAGTGGTTCAGAGTTTATAATGAGAGCTGTGCGTACTGGAGCAGGTGGAGCAAACAGAGGCTGTTTGGAGCTTCCATTCACTCCATGTGTTACCATCAGGGCTTCATCTCAGGAAAGTGATGTCAAACAAAGATGGTGGATAGAAATGACACATGTTCATCAGTTAAAATGATTGACTTTGATGCTTCTTACCAGTTTTCACTCAAAGTAACGTTTAATATTGTCGTAGAACGAGAAATGCCTCTCTCAGCTTTGTCGTTCTTACTGATCATCTCCACAGTTAAATACAGATTCACTAACTGGACAGAATAGACGGTGTCAACATGAGTCCTCCTCAAACAACTGTGTTTGACCTCTGGGTGACTTCTGACAATGTGACCTCTGGCCTGTGGCTCACTCATAACTGTGGACCTTTTTCGGCTTTTATCTGCTCAGGATGAATAGAAACAGTTTGTACACCTGAAAAGGTCAAAGCGAACACAAGAAAAAGAGCTGAGTTTTTTCTCAGCAGCTGTTTGAATTCCTGCTGCTCACATTGTGCTGCTTTGTTTGTACAGTGAAGGTGGTTCAAGTATACCAGCACACAAACAGGTGTTAACATAAAGCTGTCCAGGTATGACAGCAGAGCGCCATGCTGAAAAGGAAAGAATGGAAAGAAAAGGGAGGAAGAAACATCAAAAACAGAGGTGGAAGTGTTCAGATCCATTACTGCAGTAAAAGTACTAATACCACACAGCTACAGGCAAACACCCTGCATTAAAACCTCACTGAAGGAAATGTATCTCAAATATTTACCGTCAAATGTTGCTGTTGATGTTTTTCTCTCTCATGTCCCTGCTGCATTCATGTTTTTGTTGCATTTTCTGCTGTAGATGTTGAAGCATGAGCTCATTTGGACGACTCTATATGGCTAGTTTCATCTCCAGCAATGCATCATGGTCTATATAATAATAATAATAATAATAATAATAATAATAATAATAATAATAATAATAATAATAATAATAATAATAATA
>JAQLOL010000005.1:28906353-28920477 GCA_029783665.1 Naso thynnoides | reverse complement strand
CAGCACATGAAAAAAACAGAAAGTATCGACATGGACAGGGCTGGCTTGACACTTCAAGCTTCATTTTGGCTTTTGCATGAGTCTCATGCTCCGATTTTCAACTTCTCAATCTTTTGTAAAGCAATCTTTTCACTAAACCTAACTGACAAAGTGTAAATCTTTTTCTAACACACAACTAACGATGAAATGTAATGCTAGCAAAATCTAACTACTCAATCACTATCCACGCAATTTGCTTGATCAACTCCTCAGCAATACTCCTCTCTTCACTATCTGCAGGGATTAGTTGGTGACAAAAGCTGCCATCGTATACATCATTTGCCACCAGATCAGCCAATAGTAATATTAAGTTGTAAAATAGTTTTAGCCCGTAGAAGCCAGTTGCTTTAAATATTTAGAACGTACTATGTAGAATCAAAATACTTTGCACTAGAGTATAGAGATTTGAACCCTAAATCAATCAAAACATTTTTAGTTACTCCCTTAAGCCATTTAAAGAGGCCATTTTACACTAATTTTTGGGTCTTTGATTTTGGACTCCTATATAGCAGCTAGACACAACTGACCAAACAGTTGTTAATAATAATAATAATAATAATAATAATAATAATAATACATTTTGTTTATAAGCGCCTTTCAAAACTCTCAAGAACACTTTACACAGATAAAACAAAGGCAATAAAACAACAGATAAAGGCGAAACACAGTAATAACAAAGAAAATGAATAATAAATAAAAATAAAATTAAAAACCGTGCAGTATATGATCATATATGTTTGGAGTGCAGCTGTCCTGTGAGAACCAAGTATCTGTAAGAAAAACAGCCCATTTTCAGCTTTGTGACGATGCATTTTGCTGCCCCAAGAGGCTTTTTACAGCCTTTAATTCAGCTGAAAAAGGAGAATTTTCTCTGCAGATAAATGAAAAAACTTCATAAATGCTTAAGTAAATGTTTTGTTTCACTTTTTCCTCCATCAGATTTTCCTAGTGGTTGCGAACTCCAGGGAGGCGGAGCCTGAACTGTCAGTCATTTACCGGTGGAATCGGCGGCGGCGGCGTTTTCTCCGTCATCAAACACTGCAGACCCACTCCGCTCTGGACTGGGAGGCCTTCCACATCCACAACCACAGCTTTCTGGTGGTAGCCAATCACAGACGAGGTAAAATATGATGACAAAACCAGACTTTTAAGACTCAGCGGGTCCTGGTCTTCATGTGGTTTAACTAATCCAACTAACATGCTGTTATCAGGCTGAAATGATCAAGTTTATTAAGACAAAGCTCATTTGGTCTCTTGAACTCAGTCTGAGGGTTGATTTGTTTATCTTGAATTAAGTTATCCTGAATAACTGTGCATTCACTGCTCTGACACAACTGGGCAGGACTCTCTGTTATTGTGCTGAACTGGTTTAAATCCTGTTTGAAGAATAGGAACTGCTCCTTGTCTGCAGGTGTTTGAATTTGAATGGCTAAGAGGACATGGAGTTCCTCAGGGCTCCACTCTTGGCTCCCTCTTTTCATCATGCTGCTGCTAGTTCAGATGATGGAAGACAAGAAAAATGTCTAACCTTATGCAGACGACACACAGACTTCTAACAATAACAATATTACCAGGCGTCTATGGTCCTTTATAAATACTATGTCATTAACAAATCCATGCTTGTATGTGAAACCACTGCCTTCAGTTTAATATAAATCTGAAAAGACTGTTAGAGCATCAAAAGTTCCAGAACAGCTGATAAAAAGACACTGTGGTGAGTTTGTTTTATCCACAAGAAAAGAGGAGGTGTTGGATTTTCAACCAACAAGCGATGAGCTCTGCCAACAGTTCAGAGAGTTCAGTGTGCATATCTCCTTGTCTGTTTGTCTGTCTGTCTGTATGTCTTGTCCTCCAGTGAAAAAGCTGAGTTTATAGAACCATTAACATCAAACACACTTCCACCTGCTGCATGCATGTGCATGTGTGTGTGTGTGTATGTGGGTGTGTGTGTGTCCTGTGAAGATAAAACACACTCACAGATCTGAGCTGAAAAGAAGGAAAGATTGTTTATGATCTGAAAGAAAAAACAGACAGAAAGCAGCTGATGCAGGTGTACTGTGGTTAGATCACACACACACACACACACACACACACACACACACACACACACACACACATTCACATTTAAAGAGACATGTTCATAAATCTTCACCTGATAATTTGGAAGAATGTCTTTTAGGCATGAGAAAATATAACATTTTAAAAATTTTAAAAATATAATATTTTTAAAATTTCTAAATTTCTGATGACACCCGGCCTTTAGTATAAAAGCAGAACTTTACAAACAGAACTTCTAATTCTGCTTAACTAATTCTAATTCTACTTGATTATTTTATTCTTTGATGAACTAAAAAACAACTGAAGAAAATGCTTTTTCTATAAGTTAATAGCAATTATTTTTTCTGAAAGTTTAGAAACATGTTGAATGTTTTTGCTTGTGGACAAATTAATTGTCCTGAAAAACTTTAAATATAGAACAAGAGTAACACCTCAATACTATTCTACACTTTAAACATTCATTTTCATTTTCAGACGTTCCTCTAAACTTTACTTCATTTGTTTGTAAATTCTTGGATTAATTTTTTTGTCCTCCTAAAAATTAGTACAAGCCAAAATCTCTTTTGTTTGCAAATGAGTTTTACTGACAAAAAATATAAAATTATGTCTTTTATTTGCAAGCCAACAGTATTTTGTTGCACATAAATAGGCTGCTAGATTTTACTTTTTACTTGAATTACAATTGTGGAAGAGATGCTTTATTTTGAAAAATGTGGGCTCTCTTTTGCTGCTCTCCTCTGGATTTCTTTACTTTTTTTAATGTTTCCCTCAAAAACGATTCATTTGTCTTCTTAGATTATTCATAGATTATTTGACTTATTTGAATCATATTAAAATAAAAAACAGTTTGTTCCCACACTGCGACAGTGGAAAGTTGCTGATTCGTTCTTCAAGTGTTTTATTAAGTTTTATAATTATTTAAACTCTTATAAAGCTAAAATGTTTCCCTTTTTCCTCAGCCAGAGACTCAAACCACAACATCCACAGTGTGATCTACAAGTGGAACCCCAGCACAAAGGTAACGACGTCCTCTCACACATGCTGTCCAAAATCTAATCACCAATGACATATTCTTGCCTGTTCTGTCCCAAACTTTCCCACTGAGTCCTGTTGTGTCCCATCTGTCATATCTTGTCCTCTTATCCTGTCTTATGTCCTTTGTCATTTTCCAGTCCAATTCTGTCCTCTTCTTTCTCTCTATTTCACTTAGTGTCCTTGTTGTTGTCCTCTTTCCTCTCCTCACTGATAACAACCTCTCATCTTTTCTCTCCTCCCTATACTCCTCCCTTCTGTCCCATTTCCTCTCATCCTTTCTTTTCTTGTGAAGCTCTATCTTCATGTTCCTTGTCCTCTTTGGTCCCCACTTTCAAATACTGTCCTTTTCTGTCCCATCCTGTCTCATGCTGCCCTCTCACTTCCTGTCTTGTTTTGTCCTCTTCTATATTTCCGTACCGGTTGGCTCACCCTTTCCTCTCCTCTGTCCGTCCCTTCAGCTGTTTGAGGTGAACCAGACTTTGTCCACGTCTGGGGCGTATGACTGGGAGTTCTTCTCCGTCGGACCATACCACTTTCTGGTGGTTGCCAACACCTTTGACGGTCACACCACCACCATCAGCTCCACCATCTACGTCTGGCTGAACGGCTGCTTCCAGACCTTCCAGAGTGTCCCGGTCAGCGTTAGCTGTTTTTTTTAATGATAATCATGGATAAATTAAAGACTAACAGCAAAACGATGTTATGACATCCGACCACCAGTCACACACACATAAAAAAGGGGTGCTGACTCAGCTGCAGGAAACACTGACAGCTGTGACTGAAATGACAGTTCATATGTTAGTATGACATTGTAGTATCCTGCATTTCTGTTGGTTAGAGAACATTTCAATCACTAAGTTACTGCTACTGTCACAGGAAGTAAACAAACCTCCAGCTTATTGACATCATACCCACGTTTTCAACCTGTCTGCAGATTTTACCTCTCAAAAACAAACATTTGATTCACTCTGGCCAGAGGAGTTCATCCTCTCCACGTGTCAGTGATAAAAAACAGACTTAAGAAGAAGAAATATTTGTGTTGCAGAGAGAAATTCTTCCTTTTGTTAAAGGACTCCATCACGCACAGTGTTTTATTATCTTAGTTCTGTCCGGTGTGTGTTGTCTCGATCTGTACCCTTTAGTTGGACTAATCTTGGTCCTGTGGGTGTTTTTGGTAACACTTTGTATGAAGCTGGTCTATATAATGTATTGCAACACATTAGAAACATACATGTAAGGGATAATGCCCGATGAGGTGTCCATTATCAGAAATGACACCTCGAAGGGCATTATCCTGCTTATACCATGGTCACTTACGAAAGAAAGAAATATTAAATCAATTATTAATACGTTAATGTTGGTTTTTCACAAGAAGCGGCTGAGTGGACTATTTAATATCTCTCGTTGTGACGCTTTGCCAAGGTAACCGGCTCTGGCCACAGAACCTGCAGCTCGGTCAGCCGCAGCTATGGGCTGTTGATCGTGAAATTTGATAGAGATACTGGCATGTCCATCATAGTGGCATTTGAAGGGCGGAGATTTAAGGTTGGGACGTTGCGGGACAACAAAATGTTGCTCCATTCTCGTATCTCCTGGACTGACGGAGCCCAATAAGCCTGCAGGCTGCTTTCACAGCGATGCCCCGGCACAGACATGATCTGGCGTGAGAGTCAGATAGGTTAAAGGAAACTATAAAATCATGTTTTGTCTACTGTCTTGCCGTTGTGATAAATAAACCGTGAAATAACATAGCCTATGTTAACGTATGTTTTGAGTTTCTGTTGCCACGGTTACCAACTAGCGTTTGAGTCAGCGCAATAATTTAGAACAATCAGGCTATTTGACCTGAACTTTTTAATAGGTGTCCTATATCACTTTTGAACGGACGCCCTGCAGCCAGTCAGAATCGAGTATTCACCCAGACCATGGTATAAAACACATATGAACATCCTTTAAATGTGTTATATGTAGTTATGTCTGTGGTTAGGGTTATTCTTAGGGTTAAATCTCATCTTGCTTATAACTATAATATCTAACTATAATTATACAGCACTATAGGCACACTATAACACATTTTAAGCATGTTCGTAATGCATTATAGATGCATGCTTTAAGTGAAGTGTTACTGTGCTTTTTTTTTAGACCGAAATTGTCTCATATAGGTATTAATCTGTCGGTCTTGTCTTGACTTTAGTCTGTCTGGACTTTATCTAAATTTAAGTCCCAAGCTGTAGTCTCTATAAACAAAGGTAGGGCGACCTTGTTACTGGAAAAGCCCAGGGGCCTCATTTAAAAAACTGTGCTCAGGAAAGATCACTACAGGTGGCGTACGGAGGAAACACAGGAAATGCGTGCGCACAAAAACTTCCCGATTTATAAAAGAGTGCGCACGCACGTCCTACGCCTGTTTCCATTTATAAATCCCAAATCAACTTGGAAAAGAACGCAGGTGGGTCAGCCCCGTGTCCCGCCCTCTCACCACCCACATTCAACCATAAACGGTCAATGCAAAGCACCTCATGGATATCAATACATGGAAATGAGTAACTGATCACTGGTTTTGTCCAATGAATCACGGGCGCAGCAACCAGCCACAGGCACGGAAATGATTTTTGTGACACAGTAAACAGTGTTTGAGGGAGAGGTGGACGTTTAAACCACGTTACCAATCCTTTCTCTTCACGTTGTTCTCTTCCAGCGTGAGAGGAAACTCGTGCATCCATCAGGATTATGCACATGTTGCAGCACAGTGTTTGTTTATTTACAGCGATCAGACTGATTAACCTGCTGAAATGATCGCGACAATCAGTGACACCCATTATCCTGTAGCTAATATACGTGAAAAAGGAAGTTTCATACGTGTACATGTTTTATTTTGTGAGATGTGAAGACGTTTTAATTACTAAAGGTTTGTTAAGGTGAACTTGTGTGTGCTGGCCGAGTGCACATTATGTTCACGACAGCGGTGCGCCTATGTGACAACTTAAATCACACTTGCTGATCAATGCACAATATTTGTTCTTTAATGCCGATCGATCCTGGATTTCTACAACAATTATCTTTTCATCAGTTACCCAACAACCCGCTCCGCTGTGCACCCTCCGTTCTATCTTTGCAGTTTAATTTAATAATAATTTAAAAAATATTATAGAACTTATTTGAGATTTTTCCTTATCTATTTATATGTATTATTTACTTTTTTCTTTTTAAAATTAATTTACTTCACCCTGGTCACATAAGAGTGAGGTGATATTTTCATTTATTTCACACATTGGGGTCAATTTCACACTCTTTCTTGTGTCTCATCCCTCCGCCAGCGAGTCGCGGTCTCTCCTCTCCTCGGTTTATGTGCGTACACATGGGTGAAAATTTGCGTGGAGCACCGCACATGCCCACGCTAAGTTTGTTTTTTATAAATCCCAATTTGTGCTTAGGAAGTTCTTTATAAAAGAGCCCCCTGGTTTCCGGTTGTAGTCTTTTGTAGTCTGCGTAATTAAGGTCGGACTGTGAGGTTAACGGCGTGTAAACTGGCTACTTGTGAAAAGATCCACTGGTAGGTTTGGTCTCTCAACTCCAACTTCATTCTCATGTCGGACTGTAAACAGTGAGCGGCACGTGGAGAAGGAAGTCAGAAAGAAAATTCTCCTTCTCCAGTGGAAGCCCAAGAATAAAGGGGTTTGCCCCCAGAGGCTGCATCACTGTCTGCCGGAAGTCAGATTGCGAATGCAGCCATGGGTTCCGACATTGGAGTAGCTGTTGAAATTTAAAGGACCGTACTCAAAATAGCTTTATCTATGAGATATGGTGTTGGTTTACATTTTGCTTATATTCAATAAACATTACACAAAGTAGCAGAAAATGTGTGACAATGTTATAAAATTCTCCTCCACACTAATATTTGAGTTAGGAAGGCAGCACTTGTAAGGAACTGTTTGTCCAGGCGTAATTATTCTGGTTTCCACGGCTCCTGGCTCCCTACGCCCTCTTGCTCAGTGCTTTTTGACAAAATAAACGAAGACGTTCTCCTGTAATGCCCAATAGTGTTCATATACCCTGTTTCCACATGAATAACAGTGAATGGGAAATAAAGATGCAGACTGTGTCAGCTACACACATGGTCACATTTTAACATCGTTTGTAGAAAGTGGGGCAAACTCTGCTAATAGAAAGAGGTCAGAAATTCACTGGTATGGTCCTTCCAGGTCTATTTACGAGCTTTTTCTTTAAGCCACATCTCACAGCCAGCAGATGGAGTTGTGGACACTAGTGATAATTAAAATAATATGTTCTTTCTGTGGCAACATGCTGATGGAAATCACTGAGCACGAAGCAGCTGAGCTGCAGCCTGTGAGCTGTGTGTGCGCTGCCTCCTCATTCACTCCTGTAAGCAATGTGATGGCCGGACGTCCTGCAGTAGAAGGCCACACTGCAATCAAACAACAACGTGATCGCACTCACAGAGACACACACACAGGCACACACACACACACACACACACACACACACACAGTCAGTTTCACATTAATGAAAATGTGTTTGATTTTTTTTCAGCTCAGTTACTTCATAACGCTATGATTAAAAGGAAACAAATCTCTCCAATTAAAACACAGGAAGCCAGAGGAGTGTAATAAATGATACACACACACACACACACACACACACACACACACACACACACACACACTCTGCAGGTACACTGCAATGTATGTCTGTGCAGCGTAATGGCAAAGGTTATGATGAATGCATAATGTCAACAGTGCATCCCTGTGGGAAAAGTGTGTGTGTGTGTGTGTGTGTGTGTGTGTGAGGGGCTTTCCAGCAGCAGACTGTTGGGACTCGTCCATCAGGGCGGATCCTCTGCCTGAAGACTTTTATTGGATTTTTAAAACCACAGAAAATGTGAAAAGTTTCTTGAAAACCAGCTGAACCTTTAATTCAGCTTCTGAAAGAGCCACAGCCAGAAGAGAACTCATTAATCTCTCACTGTTTACGCCACATGTAATAGATCTGCTTAAAGATCTCAGTGTGATTTACAGGCTGAGGCTGTGGATTTAAAAAAAAAAACCTGCTGGCGTCCTCTAGAGGTTACAGGAGTCATTACACCTAAAGAAACGAAAACACTGAGAGCTTTTCAAAAGGCTCTAAAACTGAATCTGGGAGTATTACAATGAACCAAACATGTATATTTAAAACAAAACACGACTTGGAAAGATTTTAAAGTGGTTCAAGTCAGTCAATTTTCAATTCAAGCTTCACTTCGATCTGATTTTTATTCCTACAGTCAGGGGAGCTAAAATCTGAAGTTTGTCCAGTTTGTGGTGTTTTGGGTATTTCAGGACAATCTGACCAGTCATGATCAAAATGTTTCTTCAAATCACAGTTCAGGTGGTTCCCAAATAACTGACATTTTTCCTTTGGGGTTCATGAATAAACGCAGTAAATGACCTGTATGGTTTGACATGTTTCACCCTCGAACAAAGTCCTTCATGTCTCTATTCCAACATAAACTTCTGTGCATGTTCTGCTTCTTATTACATCACAGTGTTACAGCAGAAGTCTGCCTTTGTAAAGTGTCCAGTCAGTGGTGTCAAGTAGAATAAAGCCTTGATGGTAATTGCCCTTCATATCTGTGTTTACTCTCTTCAGACGATTGGAGCGACTGACTGGGAGACGTTTCAGATCGATGGCAGGTTCTTCCTTGTTGTCGCCAACAGTCAAAAGATTTCAGACTACGGCCCGAGTCTCTACAGCATCAATTCCACCGTGTACGAACTGAACACGTTCACACAGACCTTCATCCGCTTCCAGGACATCCTCACACACAGGTGAGCAACCTGCTCATCACAGCAGGGCTCAGCAGAGGGTTTTACTGCTCCTCCAGCATGTTCCCCAACAAATATACTTTATAAATCTATATTTTAGGTAGAAGGGACTGAAGTGGTTAATATGTAGTGTTTGTTGATGTTGTTGTTGTTGTTTCAGTGCTGTGGATTGGGAGTTCTTCACCATCGGAGAGGAGAAGTTCTTGGTTGTAGCCAACTCTCATGATGGCAGCTCGTACTCTCTGAACAGTGTCGTCTACAGGTTCGTACATCCTGTCAGGATGGACACATTTATGTTGGTTTCTGTCAGTGTCTGTCTCTAGCTGCTACCAGTAGCTCTGTCTGTCCATCGGTCCACAAAATTCCCCACTCTTTGGCAGCCACAGTTTTTGCCCGGGGAGGTTGAAATTTGTCATGTAGGTCAAGTGTGTGTGTGAGTGTGTGTGAAGGTGTGTGTTTGTGTTCATGCCAGTTGGCCAGCAATGGAAGTAGCCTATTGCAAAAAGGTGCATAACTTCCAAATGGACTCACAGGCCCAATCCTAATCCCAATCACCTCCCTCTCAGACTCACAGAATTTGAGGCGCATTCCTGGTAAGTCTGTAAGGGATTAGGACGATCCCTGTGGCAAATCATGAAGTGACTGAAGGTTCATCTGGAGCCCTTTATGGCCACTTTCTGTAAGTCCACATCTCTGCAGACTTTGCCTAAGGGAATTACCCACAGTTCATAGCGTAGGCAGCTAAAACAGGGTTACCAGAAGGCAAGCCAGAAAGCAACAGAAAAAAAAGTAAACAACAAAGAAAATCAAAACCCACAAAGAAAAAAGAATTTTAGACTACATGTAAGTAAAAACACAGAGCTTCCTGGTGATTCATAATCAGTGTGTGTAGTGGTTTGTAGCTGAATTGGTCAAACATCGTTGCTTTTTGTTCACACACAGGGAGTGAAAAGCAAACCCTGACATTCATTCAGCTGAATACAGAATGTGAGGCACATTTTACTGGACACAGAAATGGCACTATTCAAGGGTTTGATTGAATATTAAACACGGGTGGGAGGGTAACTGTAAAATGTATTCCAATGCTGTCACTAATGTCCTATTAAAAATGTGAAGTGCTGTTAATTTTAGATCACCTAAATTCCAAACATATGTAAATAATACAGAGTCCTTATCCTTGAAAACAATAAGAGACATAAAAGAAAGAGAGTCCAAAACCCACAATGGTACAAAATATTCCAGCATTGTCAAGGTAAGGAGCACTTGCAGCCTCCCTCTCTAAAACATTCAGGAAGTGATGTCAGCAAAGTTGGTGAGGGCTCAGGGCTTCAGGCATTAGGGAGGGGACATTGGGATTGGGCCATGGACTTGCACAAGAGTCAGTGGAAAGTTTTGTCATGAGCCAAATGACAGCTGATGAACTATTTGGGCCAAATCATAAAAAGGAGTCGTGGCAGTGGGAGTGGTCTGTAACAAAAAGGCATGTAACTTCTGAATGGATTAATGTAACATGGCCAAACTTTGCAGAAGCACACACACTCACACACACACACACACACACACTGGTCATAGCTTGCCCCACCCCTACACTTTAGCCCCACGCCATTCCATATCTCATCACTGTTTATGGTAGACTGTAGACCCTTGTGGGAGGCATCATTGCAGACTAATTTTTTCGCAGGTTCTTATAGGTTTTGACCTCTCTCGTGTTTCTCAGGTGGCAGGGTTACGAGGGCTTTGTGCCGATCCACAGTCTGCCGACATTTGGCTGCAGAGACTGGGAACACTTCAGAACTGACGAAGGCTCTTTCCTCATTTACTCCAGCGCCACCTCCAGGCTCAGCAAAGTCTTCAAACTCAGAACCTATTGACTGAAACTCCATCTGTCAGCTCCAGCTGCCACCTCAGAGCCGACTGCACACTCAGCAGAGAGTTTTAAAATGTACTAAGTGAAACCTTCAGAGTTCAGTCCTGACATGCCTCTGCTGGAAAGGACAGCGCCCTCAAGTGGACAAAAAACAAACTTTTAATGAGAGAAAATGTTTTCTCTGTAATGAGAGGAAAAGACTCCTCTAGGACTGGATGGTGTCTTTAATAATCACCAACAACTTCACAAATATCCAGAACAACATCAAGTGTCAGACTTAAATCCATTAAACCTTCTGAAGTTTTGGATTGTGTTTATCAGCCAGAGTGAAGTTTGAAACTTCATCATTCAGTCAGAAGTAAAATTTGTTTCTCATTGAAGATCACCTTGTTTCATTCAACCAGATAATGATCCAGAAAACCAGCAAATATTCACATTAAAGAAACTCTTTTAAGAATTATTGGTTTAAAAGTAGAAGAAAGATAATATCTCATAGGTGCATGTAACTGAGAACTAATAACTGAAAATGTAAAAACCTGATAAGCTATAATGAGAAACAGACCTGCTGCAGAAACAGCTTCATATGTTCTGATGTATTAACTCAGAGCACATTGTAGTCATGTGTTTCCCTAAAACCAAAGAAAAGCTTTTTAAAATCTGTTTGTCCTGCAGATCAGCTGCTTCTGTTCACATGATCCACATGTTTTTGTATGTTGAGGTTTGTGCGGTGACTTCATGTGTTTGCTCTGAGGTAATGTTCATGAAACACAGATTTTAAAGTTACAACATTAAGACAATGATGGACCTTCTGATGAATCAAAATGTTTTTGTTTTTTTAAAATATTATTGTGTAGCTAAACTTTAAGCTAAACTCTAATTTATTTGGTGTGTATTGTGTTTGCTGAAGAATCTAAGCTGGTTGCTGTAGAACAGACCTGTTTCTGAGTAATAATATATCTTTGTTAATGATCTGAAGAGCAGAATTGATCATTTTAAATATTGTGGTTTAACCAGTTTTTTTTGCATCTTTATGTCAAAATGAAATAATTTTAATATCTGTTTTTTTAAGAAACAGAGTTTATTTTCTGTTTCCACTTTGATTTTACTTTTCTCTTCATGTCAGTCAGTTTCCCGTCATACATTATGGCGTGAATTTATAGATTTTTGTTTCATCTTCACATGTAAATCACTGCTTGAGATATCAAAGATTATCTAAAATAAATTTAACATTTTTCTAAATTTTAAACTATGAATCCCTTTTTGCATAATAACATCACTATGGAAAATTATTTTCTAATAAGATGAACAATACGACAGATCTAATTAATCATTAAATCACTTGAGTTTTTCATAAAGCTTCCTTTAACACTGAGAAAAAATTTTTTGTACTCAGTTATTCTCAGGAA
Organism: Naso thynnoides; assembly: GCA_029783665.1. Classification (NCBI taxonomy): domain Eukaryota; kingdom Metazoa; phylum Chordata; class Actinopteri; order Acanthuriformes; family Acanthuridae; genus Naso; species Naso thynnoides. Next base: position 28,908,250 of record JAQLOL010000005.1, on the reverse strand, counting down.
ATTTTTAATAAAAGTCTGATACATCCTGATAACTGGCTGTTTTATCTAATATTATTATCCATGTTTATTTTTGTTATATTTATGTTCACTTGAGACCTTAACAGAAAAAAACAAGGGGATGACAAGACAAACAAAATGAACAATTTAAAGCATTTAAAACAGTTGATTTTATTATAAATGCTGTGGTGGGTTATTGGGAGATGAGGAACATTTGAGCAGGTGTGACTGGGACCTGTGGGACAGACTGAGGACATCTGGTGGACAGGTGGAGAATGGCAGGTGTGGGGAATTTGTGCAGTTACCTGTTAAAAGTGAGAAGTGGATTGAAACAGGACCCGAAAGGCAGAGATGGACACACGCTGTATAAGTACAATACTGAAGTACTTGTACTTTCGGTAGACTTTATAATTTTACTTCACTAAAATACAGAAGAAAATATTATTTCCCCTCTACATTTTTACACAGGTTTATCTTATTGAATATGATGCTTTGCTGTAGGCCACATGAAGGGCTCCAAAGACCCTCACTGATGTTTTCACTTATGTTGTCATTTAGAGATGCTGTGTAGCCAGGCTGAAGCTCTTCTGGGTTCAAATTATTCTGTAAAAACTAGTAACAAATAATTTAGGTGCTTTGTTATGCTTTGTGCAGAAGATAAAAATCTTTCAATATTTCCATATTTGAGAGGAGCCACTCTGCATTAATTAGCCTACTTTTGGTACTTTTCATGGGTAATATGTAGCCATGCCTATATGTATTTTTAATCAAGTAGAATTTCAGAGGGCAGGACTTTTATTGTAAACACAGTATTTTTGCAGTGCGGTATTGTTACTTAATAGATCTGAATATTTCCTCCACTAATCGTTTGAAACAAGTTACCTTAAAAACTAAAATAAAATAAAAAACAAACCAACAAATAAAACAAATAACCTCCTGGAAACTCGGACTTTTTGTTACAACACTGTATCGATCCTTAAGGTTTTATTACTCTTGATTAACTAACTACAAAATAAGTTTTTGTTTGTTTCTGTAAATTTTTTCTGTAACGTCTCGCTGGAATCTAAGAGAATAATTTCCGGTCATGTGACGGCTTGTTTCCGGGGTGAAAGGTCATGTTTCCCTGTTTGAATGCGCAAACACAGCAGGTTTGTTCGCTGTAGGAGCAGAGGAGTTTTCACTTTGTGCTTTTAAACTTTCTTAAGTTCGTTTTTCACAGGTTGTGAGTGAAGCCCGCGCAGCAGCGTCAGTGGCCGCAGGTAAAAAAAACTTAATTCAAAACTTAATTCGCTGTTTGTGCTCCTGTTGTTAGCATGCGAACAGGCTAACTGCTACAAACTGTCTACTGACAGAAAGCCCTCACGTCCAAAATGTCTCGTTTTTCTGCAGTCAGACTGTATTTATTGATCAGACGTTTTTGGTTGGAACCGGTTCTGACCGGCTCTGAACCTGTTGCTGTGTTTGAACGGTTGGATGTTCTGCTGCCTCTGCACTTTAACAGCAGGATTAACTGTGAACGCAAGCTGATTAACGTTACACACCGACACCGACACACAGGAAGACCTGTGCGGCACAACACGACTCATTTTACAGAGACCACCATGCAGAGACACAGTTTTAGCTAAAACTATGACAGAGATGAGTTGTTTGATTTTTGAAGGCTGTAAACTGACGTTGCATCGATGATGTGACGTTGTGTTCATGTTATTTTGTCCACGTGCTCGGCTCTGCCCCCTTACACGTCAATCACAAAGTTAGCTGACTCATTTAAACCATGGGATTATGAAGTTCTTCAAAATGAGATTAAAATGTAGCTGGAGCTGTTGTCACACACACACACACACACACACACACACACACACACACACACACACACACACACACACACACACACACACAC
>JAQLOL010000005.1:28890831-28901779 GCA_029783665.1 Naso thynnoides | reverse complement strand
TAAGGGGCATTTGTGCGCAGACATGGAGAGATGATATTACATCCCCCTGTGACCCCCCAAAAAGTAACTGACTTTTACTCTGGGTACATTTTAAATGAGCTACTTTTTACTTTTAGTTGAGTACATTTTTATACCAGTAATTTTACTTCAACTTAAGTAAAATTTTATCAAGGTAACAGTACTTCTACTTAAGTAGATTTTTTTGTACTCTTGCTGCCCCTGGTTGCTTGTCTTACTGCAGAAGTACTTTCTCACCACCCCTCTCTCTCTCTCTCTCTCTCTCGCTCTCGCTCTCGCTCTCTCTCTCTCTCTCTCTCTCTCTCTGTCTATCTGTCTCTCTCTATCTCTCTCTCTCTGTGTCTCTTTGTCTGTCTCTCAGGATTGTGGAACTGTCTCACTCGCTGCAGGCTCAGGACAGGCAGAGGGAGGAGAGAGAGAGGGAGTTGGAGGAGAGACATAGAGACACAGAGAGAAGCCTGCAGTCTGTGAGTCAGGCTGTGGTCAAACTGGTGAGTGTTTCACACCGAATCACACCTGTAGACAGATGTGCAGGCACAGGTCAGAGGTCAGTGTGTGTGTGTGTTTTCAGTCCAGAGTCCTGAACAACAGCGGCAGGTCCCCGTGTGTCTCCTCAGACGGCATCCTCAGTCTGGATCTGTCCTCCCTGCTGTCTGTCCTGTCTCACACTGAGAGCGCCCTGCAGTGGAAACATGAGGAACTGCAGGTCAGTCACACAGACCAGGAACACTTTCTGGTGCAGGTCAGAGGTCATGGAGGTAATGATCTGTGTGTGTGTGTGTATGTGTTTCAGGGGGCGGGGCTTTCTCTGCGGCAGCTCCGTGAAGAGAAATCGACTCTGCAGCTCCGACTGAGACAGCTGGAGGACGACAACCAGCAGCTGCATGCACACACACAACAAACACAGCTGGAACTTACACACACTCTGGACATACTAAACAGGTGCACACACAAACACACTCACACACTCATTGCCTCAACAGAATGGCATCTCAATTTTATCCGACAAGTGACGTAAAGAAACAACTACGATTTAGAAGTTTTGTCTTAAACACAAATTATATATTCAGATGTCTGTGGTATAATATTTGAGTGTGAGTGTGTTTGCCTGTGTTTCAGGGAACGTGAGATGTCATCCTCACTGCGTCTGCAGGTGGAGGAGGTGCAGAGGAGGGAGGAGGAGGTGAAGAGAGAGAGCGAGAGGCTGAGGAGAGAGAGAGACAGACAGGAGGACAGAAGCAGGCAGCTGGAGGCAGAAACACACAGACGGTACTCAGCTCTGTTCTTCACAGCTTGTATTCAATTTATAAAGTTCTGAAGTATTTTCACAGCTTGTCTCTAGCAGTAATGTTTGTTATTAGAATGTTTTTGTATCTGATTGAACAAAAACTGCAGCTGCAGTCAGTGTATCAGATAAAAAACGACATTTGCAGGTCTCTTTAGTGAACTGAAGTCACGTTGCTGTTTAATCCATCAAATGATGAACTGATTTCTCTCAAGAGTTGAAACTGAAATGTTGGAGAACGTCCAGCTGACTGAGAGAGAGAATCTGCACCAGATGGAGATTCACAGTCTGAAGGTGATCGACCAGACTTTATATTAGTTACAGCCGTTCTCATCATTTACTGAAAGAAAGATAATTCCTTGGATGAATGTGTTTCTTTTCTTTTCTTGTCTTCCTTCTCTCCGTCCCCCTGTTTTACTTTAGGGGGCACTGGAGAGAGAGCAGTTGGACAGACAGAGAGCAGAAGAAGAGGCTGCTGATGCCAGAGATGCCCTGCAGGAGGTGCATGCTCTAATTTAAAATGTCCCCCAGCTGAGCTGCTTATGAACCTCATGGCAGTGTAACACTGAAGCTGAGCTGCATCTCACAGTGGAAGTCAGTCCAGATGTTTATGAAGGGGTCCATTGTCGAAATTCAACCTGAAAACACTTACCTTACCTTATCAGAAAATGCCTCTGATACTGCCGAAAAATGCTGGTATTGGTATCAGCAAGTACGCCAGTCTGTGCACCGATCCGAAACCGCGTGATTTATTAGCTGCTAAATGGCTTCTTTGTTGCTCTAAAATAGTACACTGAAAGTTGCACTGCCACTGTCATTTACTATTTTTAAGAGGGGCAAAGAAGATGGAGAGAGTCAACAGAGCCTGCAAAATGTCAACATTTGGCAACATTTTACACCAGAGAGTCCCACCAGTAAAAAGATGATGTGTAGGGAATTAGATTTTCCTAGATTTTATTTATTAAGTTGCTGCTGCCCCAGTGTTTTAGAGTGTTGTATTTAAATACTTAATAGTGTACTACACTGTGATTACGCCTTCAGTTTTAAAGGAACTGTTATTTTTTTATGCACTGGTTTTGGATCGGTACTCGGTATCAGCCGCATGCACGTTTGGGTATCAGAATCGGTATCGGAACATCTCTTATCAGTTTTAGTTTGTATTGCTGAACTGTGCAATGAGCCTAACACACTCTCGACACACACTCCATTTTTGCAACTTCAGTGTTTTAAAAATATTGTCAAACTTGTATTCTGTGTCTGTTGTTAGTTGTATTAATTTTTCATATTTCACAGTGTTTCTGGCTGAGTTTCTCCCTGCAAATGTAAATCTTGATGTAATCAGTTGTTTGTGTTTTTCTCTTTCCTCTCTTTGTCTCCCTTCTTTCAGTCTAGGGAGTGTGTGTTGCATCTCTCGTCCTCTGAGTGTGTGTTGAAGCGGGAGGTGGAGGAAGGACGGGACGCTCTGGACAAGATGGCCGCCCTGAACTCTGCTCTGGCCTCAGACAAGAGAGATCTGAACAAACAGCTGCTGCAGGTTCGGCTGCTGGCTTTACTTCTGTGTCAGTGATGCTGCTGCGCTCAGTGAGGACACAGAGTTCATATTAATTGTTTATGTGCGTGTGTGTGTGTGTGTGTGTTGTAACAGCTGGAGTGTGAGCTGTCAGACAGCCAGTCACAGCTGCAGGCTCTGAGGTCAGAGGTCAGCTCTCTGCAGAGGGAGGTCACCTCCCTCAACCTGGACTGCAACCAGCTCAGGTGAGTGGTTCCCCTGACATGTTCATACTTCAACTCTTAATCCCAAAAAAGCCTTAAATCTGAACACAAACCCTTTAATTCTGATCATAAAACTTTTAGACCTTAATATGAACCCTTGACTCCTGTTGATGAGCCTTTAATCCTCTTACACTCATTTTTTGTCATGTTAAGAGCGCAGATGAAAACGGAGGCCAACGTCCTCCGTCAGCTGAGAGAAACAGAGAGAGAAATGGAAACAGTAATGGAGGAGAAGCAGAGACAGTTGGTCTCCCTGAAGGAGGAGAAAGAGAAAGATGAATGTCAGCTGGAGGAGGTAAAGAAGGGGATGTGAAAGTTAAGTGGCAGTTATACACCTGCAGATATGTCATGTGTGTGTGCGTGTGTGTGTGTGTGTGGTCCTCAGTTGGCTTCCCAGCATGCCTCGGTATGTAGTGAGCTGAAGGAGGTGCAGGAGCAGCTGCGGCAGGCGGCAGAGGAGTTAAGGAGGAGAGACAGACAGCAGGAGGAGCATCAGAGGGAGAGCAGGAGGCTGCAGGACGAGCAAGACGGTCTGCAGAAAGAGAGGCAGCAGCTGGAAGACGAGCTGCAGGAGCTCAGGTACTGAACACAGTTGAGCACGAGGGCTGGTCACATGGGGCAGGCACTATGATCAGTGTCTGTATAGGTTGTATATCCCCTGAGGTGTGGGTGTATGTGTGGGTGTGTGTTTCCTGCAGGTCTCTGTCAGTGTCTCTCCACCAGCAGCTCAGTCAGCAGCAGAAGCAGCTCTCACAGGCAGAGGTGGACAGATGTCAGCTGCACACACACGTTCACACTCTGCAGCAGGCCAAAGAAACCTTACACGGTCAGTGTGTTAGACTGTCAAACATCAAAACATAACATACGGCTGCATTTGGACCAAAGGTGGCACTGTCTTGGTGCCATGAATGATACCTTCTGTCAGTGTATGCTGTATATGATGTTCCTCTTTAGTCTGAGAGCGTAATGAAACTTTTTATTGACGAAACCTCAAATCCAGTCTTTACTTAAAAAAAGAAAACTCCGGAGGAGCAGAAGATGAGAGACTGCTCTGCAGTACTGACAGTCAGATGTTGTCTGTACACACTAAACCAACATGTTAAATTTATAGTGTGAACAATTAAGATGTTTACAGATTGTTAACAGATAAGATCCAGAAGAACTTTGAGCAACTTCCACAGAGGACTAATCAACCTTTGAATGCTGTAGATCAATGCAAACAGCTCAGGAAGCTGCTGCTCCATGGACAGAAACTTGACGTGTATTTATTTATTGCAGCAGCAGATGTTGTTTTTGTGTTTATTGTTCTGTTTTCTGTCTGAAGGGGAGATCAAATGTCTGAGAGGAGAGCTGGAAGGAGAGGCGGCTGGCAGAGAAGAGGAGAAGAAGAGGAGAGCAAGGAGCGAAGAAGAGAGGGAAGCACTGAGGGAAGAGATTGAGAGACTGTCGGAGGAGGCAGAAAACCTGAAGAGGAGAAGGAGGGAACATGAAGAGGAGAGGAGGGAGGAAAGGGAGGCCTGGCAGAGAGAGAGGGAAGCTGTGAGCAAGGAGCTGGGGATGAGGGATGGAGAGGTGGAGGCGATGAGGAGGCGCATAGAGGGACTCACGGAGGAGAAGGAGGAGAGACAAAAAGAAGCTGAGCAACTGAGGAAGGAGCTGATGGAGAAAGAGGCCCAAATCAGCCACATGGTAGAGAAGCTACAGCAGGCTAATGGAGAAAGGGAGATGCTGGAGGAGGAGGCAAAGAGGATGAAAATCAGATTTAGAGAGGAGGAGGTGAAGAGGGAAGAAGAGACTGAGGCGCTCTGTGACCGAATGGATGGATTAGAAAGAGAGAAGGAGGAGAGGGAGGAGGAGATGGAGCGACTGAGAAGTAAGGCAGAGGAGGAGGTGGAGAGATGGAAGAGGAGGGTGGAGGAAGTAAAGGAGGAGATTAACAGACTTAAAAAAGAAACTGAACAAATAAAGGTGAACAGAGAGGAGGAAAGGAGAGACAAGGAAAGATTGCTCAACAAAGAGGAGGAGGACAGAAGGAAAAGGGAGGAGGAAGTGGGGCACCTGAGGGGTGAAGCAAGGAGGGCAAGGGAGGAGGTGGAGACACTCAAAGAGAAGGTGATGGATGTAGAGCTGCTGAGGGTAAAGCTGAAGGTAGCCAAGGAGGAGTGTGAGGAGATGAAGGAGGCATTGCAGCGGAGGGAGCGCAGCTTGGAGCGACAGATGAGTGCTGTAAGGGAGAGGGAAGAGGAGGTGGAGGAGCTGAAGGACCAGCTGAAGCTGGTGCAGGAACGCGAGGAGGAGGCAGCACTGGAGCACGAAGAGACCAACGACAAACTAAAGCAGAAGGAGGCAAGGGTGGAGCAGCTGGAGGTGCTGTTAAGAGAGACTCGGGCACTCCTGGAGAAAGAGAGGAGAAAGGAAGAAGAAAAAGATGACAGGATTTCCTCACAGGCCAGGGAGCTGCAGGAGGCCCGAGCCAAGAATGAGGGAATGAGGAGAAGAGCCAGAGAGATGGAGGAGGCTCACAACAGGCTGGAGGAGGAGGTGGAGGCATGGAGGGAGAAGGCAGAGCGAAGCGCAAAAGAGACAACGAAACTCATCCATATCCTCAAGGAGCGAGAGGAGGAGGTGCAACAGTTGAGAGCCACTGTGGAGGAGAGGGAGGAGGAGGAGAGAGAGAGGGAGGCACTGATGAGAGCAGAAATGGAGAGAAGGAGGAAGCTGGACAACAAGCTGACAGAGGTTGAGGAGGAGAAGAGGAAACTGGAGGAGAAAGTGAGGGAGATGGAAGAGGAATGTGAGGAAGAGAGGGAGGCACTGAGGAGAGCCAGGGAAGAGAGGAGGATGCTTGAGGACAGACAGGAAGAGGTGGTAAAGGAGATGCAGGAGCTGAGGAGTACAGAGGGGGAGAAGAGAAGACTAGAGGACAAACTGAAGGAGACTGAGGAGGGAAGGAAGGGAGAAGAGGAGATGTTGAGGAAGATAAGGGAGGAGAAGAGGAGGCTGAAGGATGAACTGATGGAGAAGGAGAAAGAAATGGAGGGTCAGAGGGAGGTACTTAGAATTAAGGAGGAGGAGAAAAAGAGGCTTCAGGATGAACTGAGGGAGGTGAAAGAGGAGAGTGGGAGACTGGTGGAGGCTGAGAGAGGTCAGCAGCTCCTGTTGCAGGAGAGAGGGAGGTCCAGAGAGAGGGAGTTGGAGAAAGAGAAGGAAGGACTGTCTGTGGAGGTGAGGAGGAGGGAGAGGGAGGTTACAGCTCTCAGAGAAGAGGTGCAAAGGGAGAGACTTAATACACAGGAGGAGCTGAGGAGGAGGAGAGAGGAGGTATCTCTACTTAAAGAGGAGGTGATAAGGGAACAAAAGGAGAAGGAGCAGCTACAGGATAAGCTGAGGACTACTAAGGAGGTGACAGCTCTTAGGGAGGAGGTAAAAAGGCAACAAAGGGAGAAGGAGCAGGTACAGGAGGACCTAATGAGAAGGAGAGTGGAGGTGACTGCTCTCAGAGAGGAAGTGCAGAGAGATTTGAAACAGAGAGAGGAAATGCAGGAGGAGCTGAGGAGGACCAAAAGAGAGCTAAGTGTCATCACAGAGGAGGTACAAAAGAGAGAAAAGGAGAAGGGACAGGTACAAGAAAAGTTAATAAGGCTAGAGAAGGAGATGACATCTTTTACAGAGGATATACAAAAAGAGCGAAAGAAGAGGATGGAGGCTCAGGAAGAGCTAAGGCAGAGGGAGGAGGTACAGGAGGAACTGAGGAGGAGCAAGTGGGAAATGTCTGTACTAAGAGAGGAGGTACAAAAGGAACAAATAGAGAAAAAGCAAATACAGGAGGAGCTGATGATGAAGAGAGAAGAGGTAACATCTCTTAGAGAGGAGGTGCAGGAGGTATGCAAGAAGAGGAGGAAGGCCCAGGAGGAGCTGAGGCAGAAGGAGGAGATACAGGAGGAGCTGGGGAGAACCAAGAGGGAAGTGTCTGTGCTAAGAGAGGAGGTACAAAAGGAACAAAGGGAGAAGAAGGAGATTCAGGAGGTGCTTATTAAGAAGAGAGGAGAGTTGACATCTCTCAGAGAGGAGGTGCAGGAGGAGCACAGGAGGAGGAGGGAGGCCCAGGAGGAGCTGAGAGGAGTGCAGCAGAGTGTGGAGGCGATGGAGGTGAACCTGAGCTCCCTGCAGTCTCAGGTCAGTCACACTACAGAGTACAGTTCATATCAGTGACTGTAAAAAGATGGACAACATGGCAGCTCCTCAAATCCTGAAGTCTGAGCGCCCCCTGCTGACTGTGTGCAGTGAAGGTCATAAGCCCCGCCCCTTTCACGTTAGCAAATGCTACATGGGTCAAATTTAAAAAAAAAAAAATCAAAGTAGAAGTGAAGTTTCTGTCATTTAGGGTCGTTCTTATCACACTGATCTTTGTTAAGGTGTTCATTTACTGATCAATTTGATTTTAATTAGTAACTCCATGCTTTAGAAATGGGGATGTAAGATGATTGACAGCGAAACCAAACCTGTGAATGAGTTGGTTGGCTGTATGGTCGGGACCTGCGTACTGCGGCTCTATCCACCACTTTATCTATCACCCCTGCACACTCAAGATGGCAGCTCCTGTATCAGATAGTTTGACTTCATTCAGCAGAGAGCGGAGACATGTCGTCCATCTTTATTTACAGTCTATTGTATTCACATTTAGTTTGTAACACTTTGTGTTTTAGTGTGTTAGCATGTAAATTACCCCTGTGTGTTTCAGGTGTCTGATTTGAGTCACAGCAGGGAGCGAGTGAGGCAGGAGGTGAGAGAGAAGGAGGAGGAGAAGCAGCAGATTAAGGAGGGTCTGAGGGCGGCGCTGGAGGAGATGACCACACTGAAACTCCTCCTGCAGGTAGAGCACCTCCTGCTGATTATAACTGGTGTACTTATGTACTTTGTGGCTCGTTATTTAATAAATAACTAGAACTACCACCTGGCGGTTATATGCCTCCGTGCAACATGCAGTTGGCGGACAGTCAGTCCAGTGTGGTCTGGAAGGAAGGGTGGCTGGTGTTTGTGGTAGTGTTGGTTGTTTTGTGGTGTAGGCACCTTGTTTGTGACAAATATAAGACTGAAGAGCAATAGTTCAGGCCAAAGGAAGTTGTAGGAGTTGGTAGTGCTGGTAATGAAACACAGGAGGCAAATGGTCAAATGGAGGTGGTGAAGACTGCTGTCATATGAATCTTGCAGAATGTACAGCCAGTGCAGCATTGTTTTCTCAGCAATACAGGAATTCAAATTTTCTTAGTCAAATATAATTTGACTAGTGGCAATCTGTTATGCTAAGGCTGTTTGCTTGTGTGAGTTCTTTATATCGTGAAAGCTGACAACCATCTGAAGAAAATTCTTGCTATTCATTTGTGTTTGCATCACTTATTCCAGTTCAAAATTATGGCCTAGGCCTTGCCCTTTTGACCTCCAAAATCTAAAGAGGTCATCCTTGAGTCCGAGTGGACCTTTGTACCAAATTTGAAGACATTCCCTCAAGACGTTCTTGAGATATCACATTCACAGAAAAGGAGGTCCATGTGACCTTTGACCGCCAAAATCTAATCAGTTCATCCTTGAGTCTCAGTGAACATTTGTGCAAAGTTTAAAAAAAAACAAAACCTCAAAGCTTGCTTGAGGTATCGCGTTCTCAAGAAAACCGGATGGACGGACAACCCAAAAACGTAAGGCCATGGCTATCACCAGCGTGGAGGCATAAAAAATGTTTACCCTTCAGTGCTCTTGAGTTTGGAATAAAATTTGTTATGATGTAATATGTTTTGTCTCCATGACATGTCTGTGCCACAAGTGCTTGATACCCACATTCAGTGGATATTATTTATGTACAATATCAGTCGATATATGTCAGATATTGTAAATTTTTGGTGGGGCATCGGCCCCAAAAATCCCTTATCGGTCGGGTCCTAAAATAAACCAAAACAAACAGCTCAGTTAAAGAAATACCCAGTTACCTGTAAAAGACCGGCATTCAAATTTGAAAGTACCAGCAGCAGAATGTCCCTGAAAATGTACCTGAGTGAGGATGTATCCATGTGTCTGTGTTTGTGTTGAATTTCATCATTTTGTGCTGTGAAGGAGAGCCACACAGAGGGGGAGCGTATGAGGAGCGCTCTGAAGGAGAAGATGGACGAGGTGCAGAGGTTCAGAGAGGAGAACCTGCGGACTTTCAGGGAGGACATGCAGAAGGAGAGAGGAGAGTTGGAGGAGCTGAGAGCCAGAACCAAGGCTCTGGAGAAGAGGAGACGGGAGATGATGGAGGAGCTGGATGAGGCCCGACAGGGGAAGGAGAAAGCAGAGGGTTTGAGGAGGGAGGTGGAGGAGAGGTGGAGAGGCAAAGTGGACAAGATGAAGGAGGAGCAAGAGGAGAAGCTGAAAACTCTGCTGAGAGAAATCCAGACGCTGAAGGAGAGAGAGGAGGAGAATGAGAAGGAATGGAGGTCCAAGTTGGAGGAGGCGAGGAGGGAGGTGGAGCAGAGCTGGGCTGAGCTGAGTCAGGTCAAAGCCATGATGGCCATGTTGGAGGAGCAGAAAACTCAGATCTCATCACTGGCTGCTGAGGCAGAGGAAACAGATGGACAGAGGAGGAGGAGCAACCAAGAGAACAACAGCATAGAGAAAGGAAGAGGAGGTCGAGAGGTAAACATGAGGAGTTGCACTTTTTACCGTTCCCAGAACATTTTTAAATGAACACTACAACAAGATGTGATGTTTTAAATGTTTGTTTCCTGAGGATCAGCAGCAGGAGGAGGAGCAGATCTCCTCTCTGCTGCAAGAGAAAGAGGAGATCAGGAGGCAGCTGAGGCAGAGAGAAGCTGAGGTAAAAACCTATTTCTCCTTCTACGAAGCGGAAGGTTCAAAGTGTGAAATTCAGAACAACACTCACTGTCAGTGCACAGAATGATATGAATTGGTTCATTCTGTTTTTATGATGTCATTTGTTTATTTGTGTTGATGCTGCTTTATTTCTGTGGCTGCTAATGTTTTTCTTGTTGTTTCTGTTGTTTTGCTGTTGTGAAGGTGTTCGCTCTGATGCGGAGGACAGAGGAGCTGGAGAAAGACAGGGATCGTGTCCGATTGGCTCTGGAGCAAACTGAGGCATCTATGATTGGATACAGGGAAAGGGCCCACCAACGGGAGCAGAGCCCGGGGGCGGGGTCTAACCCTGATGAGGTCAGTGTCTCTCTGAGGCCTGAGTAAAACTTCATTTAAATACACTTACACATGCGCTTGATGACTTCCTCGTGTGTCCTCCGGCCGTGTAGAGCGGCAGATGAGCATGTCTTTAAACAATTAACGCTACGTCCATAAGATACAATACTTGCATGAACAGAAGGGGCAGTATGGGTTATCATTTATATGTGTGTGTGTGTGTGTGTGTGTGTATGTGTGTGTGTGCGCGTAAGCAGGGTGTTGCAGACAGACTGGTCACCCTGCAGCGTCTGGTGGCTGAACTGGAACTGGAACAGAAACGACTGAACAAGAAAAACTCTCATCTGGAAAATCAGAAAGAGAAACTGAAGAGAGACAGAAACACACTAAGAGACACACTGAGACAGGTACACACGCACGGAGACGGGTACACACACACATGCACAGAGACGGGTACACACACACATGCACAGAGACGGGTACACACACATGCACGGAGATGGGTACACACACACATGCACGGAGACGGGTACACACACACACTGAGACAGGTACACACACACACATGCAGGGAGACGGGTACACACACGCACGGAGACGGGTACACACACACAGAGACGGGTACACACACACATGCACGGAGACGGGTACACACACGCACAGAGACGGGTCCACACACACGCACAGAGACGG
>JAQLOL010000005.1:28861555-28882083 GCA_029783665.1 Naso thynnoides | reverse complement strand
AAGTGACAAGTGACCTGAAACAAGAGGAGAGTCAGACTTTCACAATAAAACAGGAAGTGACAAGACAAAGACCCACAACCTCACTGCAGTGTGACACAGGGGCAGTGGGCGCTTGGAAGCCATGATGACAGAGGTGCTGTTGTCTCCTGAGCTGCTACAGAGGGTGAAGGTAGAGTTTGCTTAAATACAGGTGGACTGCCGCACACACACACATACCCATATACAGATGAAGACACTGAAGACAAGTCCCCAATAGACTGAATCACTTTAGAAATGCTTTACTGTTTGAGCAGTTCAATGTCAACCACTTTTTTTTTTACGATCTCTTTTGTTGTTTACATAAAACATTATTTATGCTTTAAAAAAACCCTTTATTTGTTTATTATTTATCATTTATGCTACTGTTTTTTGTTTAATGTTAATGTTATTTGTTTTTTACATTTAAGTCCACAAATGTTATGTTTTGTGGCACTCTGTACTTTAAAAGATTCATCCCAGTGGTCAGTTTTTGAACACCACAATGTATTGAATAAATACAAATACTGTGAACAAAAACTTCTTGACTTTTCATTTTTACTTTTCAATATATTATTTTATTATATTTTTTCCTATTCAGTTACACAAACATCATCGATAAACCACACAAAATTGTATTGTAGATTGGAGTACACAGAGTCTTATATAATTTTTCTTGCCTCACGATATGCCACATAATGTCCTCCTTTTTGGTGTTATGGAAATGGTCACCCTACTTGTCCTTGTTGTGTTTGTTCTGTGTCAGTAAAGGGGTTGTGAGTACAGCAGAGAGCAGACGTGTGCATGAGGGTAGGGGGAGGTGTGTTTAACCAATGGACCATTTTGAGAGAATAAAGAAGATACAATTAAGAGAGAGGGCGCGGGTCACAGTTTTCTGACGATCAACAGACTTTCCTGTTCAGTCAGTTGTGTTTAGCTGCTCTATAGGAGTCCAAAATCAAAATGAAGGTCCCAAAATTCACTATACTAGCTCTCCTTTGATTGATTTTCCATCAATGCGACATACATTTACACAGTGCTGTACTCGAGTAAAGTAGAGGAATTTTCTTTTGTTTCTCTTTTTCATGTAACTTCTCTACGTTTATGTCACAGCATTAGTGACCATTTACCTTACAAACGAACATGTTCATACAAACGTTCACATGAAGCGAAAATAAAATATAAAGTCTTTTTCTGTGTCAAATCATTTCCTGGTTGCAGCTTCTCAAATCTGAAGATTTGCTGCCTTTCCTCTGACTGATGTGAACATGTTTGTGATCATGCAGAGCTTTGGACTGTTGGTTGTACCAAACAAACAATGTGAAGGCGTCATGTGGGACTCTGGCTCTTTGTGACAACATTTTCACTATTTTCAGAATCTTTACAAAGCAAACAATTGATGGATTGATGGAGAAAAGAATCAGCAGATTCATCCAGAATGAAAAGAACCATTCACTGCAGTCTGATACAAAATAGTTCAAAATGAGCTCCAGCTCGACCAACTCCAACAGGAAAATCCTGCTTTGACATGAATCCAAGAGTCAGAATAATCTCATGAGATCACAGAGAAGAGAAGAAAAGTTTATCAAGTTTACGTAAATACTTTTACTAAAGGACCATTTTCCATGCAGGACAGTCTTTTAAAAAGTCTGAAGACTTCTTATACCACTTCTTTCTAATATTTATATGTTTTGTTTCATTGAAAAATGGCCATCATCTGCTCAAAGTGTCATTAAATGTGTGATATTTATCCTTTGCCAGCGATTTTTGTTTGTTGCAGCCTGTAAACACAACATTCCAATTAGGCCCCTCCTCCTGAGCTCAACCCCACTAGATGTATGTTATCGTGTACTTACACTGCTTGTACCTTCACATCAAGCTACGTAGGAATTTAAATTTGTTTTAATGGAGAAGTCAATAATTTAGCAAGCTAGCACAAGCTAACCACCAGTGTTTGGCACCTACCTGTCCAACAAAAGCAAACCAACTCTGCTTCACTCTTCATCCCAAAACTCTCCTTCAGTGCTTGAAAGCCCCTGAAAGCCAAACCGAGATTCATTTTTGTTCGGGAACGAGCTTTATCAGCTTGCTGTTTCGCCTCATCAGGGCAAAAAAAAATTTTCTTTGCTATTACGCCAGCATCCACAGTGTTCTCTGGTCTGAATGGCATCCAGTTGCTATGGTAATCCACTCCCAACCTCACCTGCGCGCTCTCATTGGCAGGAGGAAACACACCCACTCCTCACCCAGAACCGTCCCGACTAAACCAAGACATTCAAGTACAGGCAGAGGGCGGGGCTCGGCAGACACAGTCACTACCACACGTGTACAGAGGTCCAGAAGAAATGATTCAGCCAGATTCATTTTGTTTAAGTCTATATTTTATTTTTAGGAAAATGCTGCTGATTCTACCTTTAAAGATCTAATATGTCTCCATGAGAGGAGACATATCAGACTAATTCACAGAGAGTCTTATTATATATTACTTATTACAGAATTCAACCCAAACAAATCAAACACACACAGAAGCACAGGTGTGTCATTGGTGGTGCAGCTGCAGCAAATGGAGAAGAGGAAACAACAAAGCTCCTCATGTTGCATAAGCACATAAAACTGTGTGCAGTTCTTTGTGAGTGTTGTCCCAGAAATGCGACAGGCAGTGAAGAGGACAGCCGAGGCCTGTAGGACCTCTTGAAAGAGCTTGAAGGAGTCATGGAGGCCGACGCTTCTCCTGCTCTTATCTCACTCTGCAGGTGAAGCCGGCGGTGTCTGGCGCTCTGAGACACCTGCTGCTGTGTGTTCACACCTGTGTGTTTGTGCAGTTTCCAGGTTCCCATTTTGTTTTTCCGACACATAAATGAGTCATACAGAGAAACAGTTGAACCACTTTAATGGTGAATTCTTCTGTTGCATTGTGTGTTTAAACCTCAAATGCTCTTGTCCAGCTGGCAGAGTTATTTAGACCCTCTTCATGAAATGTTTAGTCATTTTTCGTTCCTCACTGGCTCCCCATTCATCAGAATAACACTGGATATACACAGACAGAGCAGACGACCATTTGAGGTAAAAACTCTCTAAACAGTGACGTGGAGGATCGTCTTTGTGCTTCATCTCTTTTGTATCATCGAGTTCCTCACAGCAGGAGGCCTGCCTTTACTTTCACAAACCCAAACTGTGTTTCACAAACAGAACGACACACACAGAGACTGAGCCTGCTGTGATACACAAAGGGGTCGTGGGTCACAGTGTCTACATGCAGACACCTGTAGGAATGCGACTGGCTGGAATGCTCTTCAGCAGCCAATCATAACTGTGGGGATGAGTGAGACACCTGATGCCGATCAGCTGATTGAGAAGCAGTGCTGTTGTGCCTGTAGTTCCATCAGCTGATGTTTGTGCGATGTGCATCTTATCGTGTTGTCTTCCATTCTGTCTTTGTTTGTAAAGATTGTCTAAATGTGAATGGTAGCTCAGTGGTTAGTACTGTCGCTTCGAGTTCGATTCCTAAACCAGGCAGGTTTGCATGGGTTTCCTCTAGGTGCTCTGATTTACCCCACAAAACATGTATGTTAGGTCTATGTCCAGTCAGTGCCCTTGACCGAGGTACTGGCTGAGATCTGAAGTTGGTCCCTAGGTGCTGCATGGCGCTGTGGCTGCCCACTGCTCCTTAGTGCAGAGTCCAAATCTGACTATACACAGAAAGGACCTTTGCCTTGTTTCCACTAAGCAAAATGGTTGGGTTTGACATGGTACGGTACGCTTTGGAATGGTACCCCTAGATCTGGCTTGGGTTTCCTCTGCTGACCGTACCCTTACTTGGTGGACGGTGCTGTGCTGCTGTGTTGTGCTGTGCACCACAAGGGCTCTGTCACTTTTTTCTCCAGGTGAAAAATAGGCTTGTTTCACTGACATAAACCAGTAGAAATTCTTCCATATTTTATAAAGTTTTTGAGGATCTAATCGTTACTAAAGCATATGTCATAATGAAAGAGGCGAACACAAATGAATTATTGTTGATGTTCAGACATTTCACTACCGTAGATGAACAATATGTATATGTAACAAATAAATCCTCTTAAATCCACTTCAAGTTGTCATACTGACACTTAAGGTGAGCTGATCAATTCATGGCCTAACTCGTACATTGAACAAGATGTAAGGAAATGTTCCACCTTAAAAGATGCATCTGAGTGGCTCAGTGAATGAAATGAACTTTTTCTTTTTGAAGTGATATATTAACACTTTATAACAACACTTGAGAGAGCTTTTTGTCTGCTTGCAGTCAGTGGACTGCAGTGTGTTAAACACCGTTTGGTACCCCAACAAAAGGGTGACCAAAACATGGCACGGTATGGTTATTTGGTACCTTTTTGACAGTGGAAACAAAATATTACATCTCTACCTTACCAAACTGAACTGTACCGCTCAGTGGAAACAAAGCTTTTGCCTTTAGCAAACAAAGCAGCACCCGCACGAAGTCAGCCTCTTTCTCTCAGGAGCAGTTTTTCTTCGCTTCTTTGTACGTTATGAATCTGAAAAGAAGGTCAAACTTCCATGGATTCATCACAGGGAAGTGAAGCAATGTGCTCTACTCTCTGTTCACACTAACAATAGGAAAGTAAGCATGCGCATGTTGCTATAGTTTATGTGTGAAAGAGAAATTATTTTTGTGCCTCTCAGGGACAAAAGAAAAAAACAAATCTGTGTCAAGTCAAAACTTGAGAGGCAGAAAGTGTAAAAAGATGAATGAGTGAATGTTCAGCAGATCTCTGAATGAGTCACATGAGTCACCAACTGAAGGAAAAGCAACACTTTATTAATCAGCATTTTGCTTAATGAATAGAAACAGCTGAAAGCAGCATAAAGTCTCTGTTCTCCTGTCGCTGTTTGTGCATCTCACAGATTCAGAGTTTCATAAACTCAACACAGAAGCAACTGAAACGGTTTCATCCCTAAAGAACCTCAGAGACCTTCAGTGACTTTGATGCATCTTAACGGAGACTCAGTGAAAGTGAATGAAACTTCATATCTGTGCTCTTTCCTTCCTGTTTCACACCAACACAAACATTTTTCAGCAGCAATAAGTCATGGGGAATATTTCAGCAGGCTGATAGTCAGTATTTGTTGTTAAAACATTATCTGTGCATTCACACTGTGAGCAGCAGAGCCACACAAATCACTTCCTGCAGAGCAAAACTACCAGCAAACATCCATCTGTGAGCTTTTAAAACCAGTTTACAGGCTGAGAAGTGAAGCAAACTTCTTCACATTAATCAGCTCAGTCATTTCCAATCTGTGTGCGAGCATCAGTTCTGCAACTTAAAGAGCAACTTACAGTTTGAACCCTGCTGCTGAGCAACACACCAGCTGAGTAAAGCTACAGAACATGCAGAAGGTTTGGGTTTCACTGATGGATTCAGCTTCATGTTTCAGACGGATCCTGTGAAGATCTGTAGAAAAGTCCTGTTAGCTTCTTGTTTCTTCCTAGATGTTTCCTCTTTTTGACAAAAGAGTCAAATTTTCCGAGGGTTTGTGTAAAGCTCACGCTGCAGGTTTCTCAGCTGATTTGACCTGTCTGGGACCTCAGTTGGCCCTGATGTCCGACCCAGTTAATCTTTTGGTGTAAGCAGGTTACAGATCGATCTTAACCTCCAGATGTGCTCAGTATTTAAACGTGTTTGGTATTTATCGGGATGATTCTGCCACTCATTTTCAATGAAGATAACAGCAGCCAGTCAGAGAAAACCATCTACGAGGAACCGGAAAGCTAAATGTTAAACATCCTGGCCACTGAGGCTAACGTTAGCTAGCATGCTACTGTTAACGACTACTAAAACTGACAGGTAAAATCTCACCTGCATTTCTCATTCAAGAATGGACAACTCATGCTGACCGCGTCTCGCCAACCACTTTCTCATCCAGACTCGTTCAGCTTTGTGCTTTTGTCTTTTCTTGCTGCAGGATCACGTGAAACGGTTCATTGCTCTCCGTAATCCGATAATCTTGGATGAAATCCTTCAGTATGTGCTGGTCATTATTTTCCAACCTTGAAGTGTGAGCATGTTTTAAGATTTAAGAGAAGATAATCTGTGAAGATTCTCTTTATGTGTGTGATACAACCCAATTTCAGAATCCGTTAAGAATTTTAAAACCCTGTAGTGTGAGCCAGGCTTAAGGGGAATCCAGAATCTGCTGCTCTTCAGCATCTGAAACTACTTCAGAAAAAGAGACGAGCCAACAGTCAGACAGCAGCTGTTTAAATCTCCTTGTTTTTTTAATGGAGAAAAAGCTGATACTCAGTTACGTTTGTCCCTTGATATTATTATCAGCCTCTTCACCTCCAGAGTCTTTGCTTCACACGTCAGTCGTTTCAAATCTCTCTTCATGACTCCAAATGCAATGGATGGTTTGATCCAATAAAGTGTCTCATGAAACAGCAGCAGGTTCATGATGAGGTCTTTATTTGCTTCACTGAGACGATAAACTGCTGCCCAATTCAACAAGAAACACACAAACAGTTTTAGACACAACTGAGAGACGCCGGCTGGCTATATTTATTGATTGATATCTTTTATCATCTTTTAGATGAGATCCTTTTCCTTTCACTTATCTTTGACATTTTTTCTGTAATTTCGCTTCGTTCTAATTGTTGTAAAACTGTCACCTCTAATGTGTTTTTGTTTGTTTTTACTCTGTAAAGTACTTTAGATTGCATGAGTGTATGAATTGTGCTGTACAAAGAAATTGCCTTGCCACTGAGACTTTACAGATGAACCAAACTCTGCATCGAAGAGAAAACAGCTGATTAAGTTTCATATTTCGGATCAAGAAGGTTTACGTTGGATTTGTCAGCTTCACCACTGAATCATGTCAAATCTTCAGAGCTCAGTTTTTTATCTCAGTTGTGTTGAAAAGCAGAAGAAGCCAACAGATGGAGTTTGAAATAATCCACAATGTAATCTGATTTATCCCAGGGATTCGCTAAACTGATTACTCTCTTCTTCTCCATCAGTGGATTACTTACCATTTGTGGTTGTGTTTCACTTTCCAGTTCAGATGTTGCGGGAA
Source organism: Naso thynnoides (assembly GCA_029783665.1). Lineage (NCBI taxonomy): Eukaryota > Metazoa > Chordata > Actinopteri > Acanthuriformes > Acanthuridae > Naso > Naso thynnoides. The sequence continues at coordinate 28,875,000 of JAQLOL010000005.1, read as the reverse complement.
GCCAGCCGAAGGTCAGCGGGGGGTCAGCCGGAGGTCAGAGGTCAGCTCTGACAAAGGGAGATACTGTTTGTGTTGATTGCGTTCTGGTCTAGATTCCGATAAACTGATTGTTTGTACTGTAAACACTTTGATTGCAACAGCTTTCAGCAGATACTGAAGGACGAGCTGCTGCAGGTCAAGAAAAGAAGCAGGAAATGAAACGATCAAACAGGCCATCGGACGAGACAAATACCTAAAGTGTGTTTGAATGCTGGTTAGACCAGCTGATGGAGAGCAGATGTGAGATCATGGGACTGACACTGGACGCTCAGGATGGTCAGAGTGTGTCGCAAAGGCCAGAGAGAAAAAATGATCCTGTGAGAATGAACTCGTTTGGCCTTTTACATGTTTACATCCAAAGATACTTAATCCAACACGTTCACCACCCACACACCAGTACTTCCATTCAGGCCTCTGATTGACCGACAAGCCTTTAGTGTTTTGGTTACGTCGCCTCCTGTTGGTTGTGCATGTTCTGTGTTTTTGTGTGTCATTTGGACAGAGGTAATTTTAAAACAGGTGTGGACAGACAGATTTTATTTAAAAAAGGAGGAAAAACCTTGTTTTCATAAATTCTGGAGCAACAAGTCAAACACACCTGAGAGATGCTGGTGAACTGAACATGCTGATGTGCTGTGAGGCAGAGGCAGACAGATGTGTGTCAGCTGGGAGCTGCTGCAGGGAAGTGAGGCTGAGTGTGTTCAAACAGTTATTACATCAACAAAACAGTTCAGGAGGATTTCTGCATCACAGACTCACAGGTACTCTGTGTTTGTGTCAGTGTGTGTGTGTGTGTATTTTATTTTTGTACCTATTAAGGACCTTTTCTATCATAAACACTGACTGTGTGAGGACCAATAGTCCTCCTGGGGACCAAAGACCAGTCCTAATGTGGTATGACTTGATTTCTGAGGTCCTGGTCGAAATTAGGGTTAAAGTATGAATTGAGGTCAGGTTAGGGTTAGGCTATGTGCACAAGCCTCTTTGTGTGTGTGTGTGTGTGTGTGTGTGTGTGTGTGTGCTCTGTTGTTTTAGTGACTTAAAAGATTGCAGAGAAACACTGGTGATTTTCAGCATCATTGAAGAACCATTTAAGACTTAGTCCTTGTTTGCCTGATGTTCTGATTCCCTGCCTGCTTCACTCTCACTTTTCATTCACACTTCATAGTTTCCAATCTGCATCCTGCTGAACACTCAGTTTCTTTACATGCACAGTTAAGTCGAGTTATGATTCTAGCTTAATTAGGCCATTTAATTGGACTGCTGTTCTTGTCCCAGTATACAAGCGCCGAGGGAGAATCGATTTATTGTCCGACTCCGCTACGGTAGACGGTGATACATGTTCAGCTGTTTGGGATTTGACCTCCTTCCAGTTCGCCAAACAAGCTACAAACAAGTTAGTAAGCAGCTAGTGGAATCCATGTCAAATAGTGAAAACATGGACAACTTGACAGCACTGTACACTTCGCAACTATGCTTTACTTTTGCTTCAGCTTCGATGCATGCTTCTCACTGTGCTTACGGGATTCTTGTTTTTGTACTGGCTATCTTCTACAAATTTATGCTGTTTGAGTTCCAAGCTCAAAGACGTCCACAGGGATTATCGATCATGTGCAGATTGCTTAGGCCAGTCCAGTTGAGAAGTATACATGAAGGAGTAATTCAACTCCCATTCACATTATCTGGGTGTGTTAGCTTGACTTTTTACACACAAGTCCAGTTTTAGCCGGACAAGCACAATAAACTGATTTTCTCTAACATTATGTAAACATACTGACTGACTGTGAGGCAGCTCAGTCTGTGCCATTCACTCATTTATTCAGTCAAATATTTAAAAGTTTAAAACAAAACAAACAAAAGCAGGTTTAACAAGTAGTAAAACATTTGAGGTCAACAGAAAAAAAATTCATCTGTGTGAGACTGAAATGTCCTGTAACATCATGTGCGCGTGCGTAAACAAAACAATGAAAACGAACGTAGTTCATTGACGTCATGAATCAGTGTGCAATCATGGGATTTGTTTGTTTCGTTGTTAGCCAGCCTCCATGTCAGATGAAAATCTGACAATCTGAGTGACTCAGGCAGAAATGTTCACTGACGAGGTCATGTATTAAAGTTTGATTCACGTTACATTTAGTCACGTTTGCCGACTTCCTTTCTTGCTCTCTGACTGCTGTTAGCCTGAAAGTTAGTGACAGGAGACTAAACGAAACATTAGCTTGAATATAATGACACATTTCTCTGTTCGATCTTTGTCTAAAACCTTTGGAATGATTTAAGGTTTAAGATTGAGTCATGTTAGACATTGTAATGACATACAATGGCGGTATCAAAAACAATAGAAAAACACAGTCTAACTGAATCAAAAAGCAGCTTTCAGTTTGTTTTCATCACTTTATCCACTGAGGCTTTAAAGACCTCCACGTGCCCGCAGGCTGCAGAAGTCCTTCAACATTAACAGTGAGTTTGTCTCCGACAGAAATGTGAACATCAACAGTTTCCAAGTAATGTTGAACAAACACCTGCCCTCTCTTTTCCTCCTCTGATTGCCTCTCATGTAAACACACTCATCTGTCATCCTGCAGAAATACTCAACATTAAAGAAACACTCGAGTTAGACTGTTTGCCTCACTGTGTGTGCGTGTGTGTGTGTGTGTGTGTGTTTCTCTGAATGTCTGTAGGACTGTTTGTGTGTAACGGATAAAAGAAGCTGTTCTCTCCTCTTCATTCCAGTTTATCTCCTTTTCCTCCTGTTGAACCAATGATTATCTTTAATGTCATGTCTGTGTAAATTATCTGTTATCTTCATCCCCTTTGTGCTTATCTCAGTTTCCCTTTTTCTGCTCAGCAGGTCAGTGTGTGCGCATGTGTGTGTTTGTTATCTCAAATGCTAATCTGTTGTATTCTCTTCTCATCAGCAGCTGTTTAAAGTTTGGATCTTTGACATTTTCTCAAATTTACCATAAATAAACAGATAAAAAGCATCATGTTTAAGGAAGACATATTATATTTAATTTCAGATCTTTGATTTTGATTTTAGACTCTTAAAGGGCAGCTAGACACAATGCTGTGTTTGCAAGCTGGCATGCCCATATAGGAAAGTTCAGCACGCATCAACGTCACTGTTAAAAAACCTAGAAAACTGTTTTTAAAAAACACAGCATGCAGAGCCAACTACAACTAGCCTGGTTAATCAGAGCTATTCACTTCACAAATTAACTTGCTTTGTGAAAATGGTCTGGGAACCATCTCATTCACAGCTGTTTCCATCCGTCCAAAAACCAGATGAGCCATTCACAACCGTTTATCTCATATGGGACGGGCTTTATGCAATGGCCGAAAACAGCAGCTCCAGACTGCGTACACAGCAGCTGACACGAATCGTTGATAGCCTACAGACAGGTGAGTGGTGTCGTGAGTTACCGTGAATTTTCTACCACATGATATACAATCACATAGATGTGACTGGGTTGTGATATTAGCTGTTGACGTCAGATTTAGTGCATTTGTCCCATGTCTTTTATTTAAATTTATTTTTTTTACGTGTTAGGTTGTACCAAGGCTGCTGAGTCCCAGGTCGACACTGCTCAAATTGGTAAAAAGACTCTTACTAAATGCTCCTATTTTTCCCTACATGAGTAATAGTAATCACAAAAAAACAAACAAACAAACAAAAAAACCCAAAACCCAGTACTTGCTGGGTCTCTAAGGTTGTTCTCGTCTTGTCAGAATGTTCCTTTTAGTTAATATTGCATAGTTTTCAAAACCAAGGGGTTTAGACTCGCCTGAAATTAAATTCAAAACAAACGTGGTGCCAGTTCATGAGGGAAAAGACAGGATAAACAGCTCTGATTGGTTGTATGGTTGTATGTCTAACCAACTGCGTCCAGAGGCAGTTTTGACTGCGTCTGTTTGTACTGCCCCTTTGAAATGAACAGTGAACGAGAGGTCCAGGCTAATTTTTATTTGAGGACTGGCTGTGTCAGGTTTAAGCAAAACAGTCTGCATGGCTCATTTCCAAATGCATGTACCTTATGTATGTAAAGCTTTGGCATTGTTTAACACAATTATACGATATTGTGACAACATTTATAGATCAGAAAAGACAGAAGAGCATAATAGTTGTCCTTATGTCTCTATGTCATGTTTCAGCCTCATTACTGCACGCACACTTGATATTTGCAGCTCTGCACAGGAAGTGACAAGTCAAATATTTTGTTTTTAAACACAACTTTGACACCTAAGACAAAAAGAGAAAAAGCACTTTGCAAAACTTCAATATTTTGTTTCTGACTGCAGGTGCACATTAAAACAGAAAATAACGGCAGACTTATAAACAGTCAGTTTATAACCAAAGCGTTATACACGCACACACGCGTGCGCACACACACCTACACACACATACACACCTTGGCTAACTGATCCATCGATAAATCAATAAAGTTGTTTATGTTCATGGTGTAATTCCTGCTGCTGCTGATTTCAAACAGAAGCTGGTGGGAAACAAGTGAGAAAAAGTAAATGTAGAGACGAGCAGACAAACAGTGAAGAAAAGGAGGAGAGACAGCAAATGATGCAGGAAGTAAGAGATACTTAGAGACTCAGCGATGAAGACAGTAATTACTCGTCAGACTGAGAGAGAGCAGAAGGCAGCGAGAGCGAGTACAGACACTCCTCCACTTAGTCTGAGTCACTCTGGACACTTAATGTCCCTGAAGCTTTTTCAAACGGCAAAAAAAACACAACAAAACAAAATTGAAGCACTCAGCATTATCAACAGCAGCTACAAGAATCAAGATTCAGGTCAAAAATTATATTCATAAAAAGTCAGAAATCAGCATGTTTCCAACATCAAAACATAATTATTTGAAGCACAGAATTGTGTTGTTTTGTTTTCTATCTCCGCGGCCTTTGTTTGTATGTGTGTGTGTGTGTGTGTGTGTGTGTGTAGTTGGCATACTGCCTCTATTTTCTTCAAAGACTTCAATTAATCAAGTGGAAAAATAACTGATCATTTTTGATAAGTGAGACATCTCATTGTTTGTTCCTAATTTCTAAGGCAGAGAGCAGAAATCCAAATTAGTTTAATCGTTGCATTGCACCAGCTTCTCTGTGTTCAAATGCATCTGTGAACACCTGAATTGTAGTTTTGTTAGTAACTCACATTATGTCACATTGTTGTTGTTTTTTTAATTCATACATGACAAACAAAATATTTCTATGTTGCTTGTTGTTTAGTTACAAGCAGTATAAGCACACGCTACGATACTTCGGGTGGCATTGAGCCGGGAGGAGGGGCCCAGTTTGAATGTTGTGTTTACAAGCTGCAAGAAACAAATGCTTCTGACTCCACCTTTAAGGTTAACAAATGTTAGTTATCATCAGCTACTACAGGTCAATGCAACAACTGTCATTTACCAGCTGATGTTTGCTAAATCAAGCTGTGGCAACAGTGTCACTGCTCAGTTTAGTTTTAACGCCTAAATCAAAGGTAACATGGTTTGTATTGATGCACAAAAAAACATTTGTGAAACATTTAGTTCAGCAGGCTCATCAGTAACATTGCTAACAGGCCTAATGATGAAGCCACAGAGCTACGCCTAGCTTGCTAGGCTATTGCTGGTCATTCACATTAGCTCCTGGGGCTTTACTCTGATTTCTCTCTGATGCTATGTTTACTTCCTCAAGCATTAAATTAACTACTTCATTGAAATAGTTAAAAAGATAAGCTCTCAAAGCTAGCAGGATTACTAGGGCAGTTAAAAAAGCTTCTTGACTCATTAGTTTAGCTCAGTCACTAATTGGACAATGAATTCAAGACAGTTTTATTCCGACAAAGGAGCTTAAAACTGATGGTGACACACAGCAATATAAAGCTTCTGGGCCAGTTTAGGTTTGTGTGCTGTGCTGAAGTCTGGACCATATATTTCTACATCTGGGCTAATTCCAGCTATTTATCTCCAGAGTTGGTGCCAGAAATGGCCAGATGTGAAAGCAGCATTTGGCAGCCATGTTGTATGTGGGCCAGAAGGAAACGGACATAAACTGATCCAGAGGAATATTTGGATCAAGTGTCTGCCAAAGTGGTACTGTGATCTTTTTTTACCTCTGTGGTCTCTATTAAAGAGCTCCATTTTCAGCGGTTGATCAACAGGCACAGACTGCACATCAAAATTCCCCCAAGTTGAACATCGTCACTTCAACCCCCTACGAGAAGATCCACTGATCTGTGACTCCATTTGAACTGACGGAATTTACCACAAAGTGTCACAGCTGCTGTGACCATTCGGCAGGTGGAGGAGGTGGAGGAGGTGTGGAGGGCTGTGAGGTCACTGACGACCGAATGACTCATGGCCTCACATGGTGAGCTGCTCTGGATGGCTGGAGGGAAGGAAAAATATTCACCTGTGTATTTACAGTAATATCATATGTTTGTCTTTATGCTCCATGTTACAGAGCAGCGCATAAAAAATATAAAGCAAAATAAGAAACATACAGTTAATTTCAAATGGTCAAACAAAAACAGTGATCGTAGGAGATAGAATCTTGTTTCTATTCTGTCTAATTTGAAGTTGTTTCCGATGTTCTTTTTTTTTTTTTAATAGCACAGAATATATTGAGGAAAATGTTACATCAGAGAACACATAACATCCATTAAGGAAAGCGGAGACAGAGAAAGAGGAAATGTTTTATAACTTCTCTGTGTTTCCTTCACTGAAGAGCTTCTGTGTGACAACAGCCTTTTATTTCAGCGTCTGTTCTGGAGCCTCAAACAGCTTTTAGTTCACCTGAAGGGAAAAGAAAGAGAAATGTCAGCAGAATTAAGAAACGACACCGACAGTTTGCAGCTGAAACAACAACTTCTGTCAGCGTCAGCACACTGGTGCTGATTTTCAGTCACCATCGGATGGGTCATTAACACTTTGATCACAGTTACAAAAACCATTTCAACAAAGAGTAAGAAAGTGTCGATCCAGATCAACATACATTTCTACAACATTAATTATATCAGCAACAGTTGTGTCAGCACTCTGCTGCTTGCACTTTAAAATGCTATGACGTTCATAGTGGTGTGACATATCTTGATATCTCAGAGAAGCCATGATATGAGGAAACAATCACCTAGTAAACAGCAGAAATACAGGGTTCATGCTAAAAATGATCTGCTGCAGCACCTCAGTGGCACCAGACTGTATGCCCTGTACATGATGTTGAACAGCGAGACCCTTTCCCTTTTCCAGATGATTTTTCTTTTGTGTGATGTAATGATGAATGTTTATTTAAAGAGTAACTAAAACCCCTAAACCACTTTTTTCAACGGAAAACAGATGCTAATAATAAATGTTTAGAAGTGTTTATGGTTGATTCAGATCAAAATATTGATATTTTTGTGCAAATTATTGGAAGTTTACATACTCTGTTGTAAATGAGCGTAGGGTCTGCCCTCTGTGGGTTGAAACTTGGCTGTTGCAATGCAGGAGAAACGTGACGAGCCTGGTGGTCGCTTTCGTCGCCCCCTCTAAAACAACCAAAGGCTCACGATTTGGAAGGCACACCCTGTCACTCTGATGTTATGCTATTCCTTCCAAGCCCTCATACACATCTTAAATAGTACACACACACGCGCGCACACCAACAAACACACACGCACCACCATAGATTAGCAAGATAAAAGCTAAATCCATGCTCAGTCTGACTTCCCTAAAACCTAAACCACGTTACTGCACCCACCGGCTGTCTCTGCTCTGCAGCTCAGGCACTCGACTGAGTGAGGAGGAAAAATAAATAATTTTGATGCTACAACAGCAACCCAACAAGTAAGTAACTGAAGGATTTCTGAACAAGACAGAGGCAGGCTGCAGCGAAGGAGATCGCATGTAAGAACTGTTCTCTCAAACTTAAATGTCGACTTTAACTCGTGTGTTAAAGAAATGAAGTAGTAACCACCCGCATGAAAAGGAGAGGGAGTCCAGTGGAGAGAAGCCAGCTGCTTACTAAATGAACTGTGGACCCGTGTGAAAACTAAAATATGCTAACAGCTTAATCTAACTACAATCACTATACTCAAACTATGCAATTCTCCCAGTCTACTCCCAGTAAAGTCCCGCCTCCTAGCGCTGCCTGAATTGATACATCTCTTTTTGAATTTCAGAAAGGATGCACATTAGCCAAAACTCTGAGGGTTTAGTTACGCTTTAAATGATGTGAGAGGCCGCTTTCAGTTGTTTTTAATGTTCCTAATATTGTAGGAATTATAATCAAAATTAGAAAGTGTGATACTAAACTCATCAGAGTTTTCTTTTTCTGCAGTCATTTAACGGCACCTACTATAGATATTAGTGCCACCTGCTGTTCATTTTCATCAACCAGTAAACTCACACTCACATAAAAGAAGCAGAAAAGAGAGAGACAGAGTGCAGGTGATTTAAAGAGTGAGAAAAACCACAGGGAGAGTGAGCAAAGAGTGAAAAGGATGCAATGAATGAAGAGAGAGAGAGAAAGAGAGACGCTTAAGATCGAGAGAGAGCCAATACGGTGCGAGGGAGAGAGACCCAGGGTACAAATGAAGAGAGTGAGAGAGAGCAGGAGATCCCAGTGAGAGAGCAGCAGAGAGGCTGAAAGCGGAGAATCATTCAGCTCCTGATCGACGGCTGAGTGACTCCCTGCTGCCTGAAATCCTCAGGAAGCCTCTTCAGCCTCTGACAGCTGACACGGGAACATTTCATTTGTTCTCCATCAGAGGAAAGTGGCGTGGAAATGTCTCCAGAGAGAAACACTGAGCTTTTAAAAGCTGAAAAGACACTGAAGCGGCTCTGTGTTGGTTTGTGGAGGATTTGGAGGCTCACTGACATTTTCCACTGAGGAGGAAGAATTACAGGAATATTTCAGATCTGTGGAGGACCGACTGTTTCTGCTGAAGAGGAGCGCAAAAGGAATGTTTCAACTCTCTGTCAGGACTTTGTCATCAAGTGTGTGTGAGGAGGAGAGAGAGAGGAGAAAGTTAGTGAGGAGTGTTTGGGTAACACGCACACACGTCACATATCATCGTGTTTATCATTAATCTCTGTCGGCTGCACGCTAACAGGTGCTGTGATGAGCTGAGACGAGACGACAAGGACACCCAAGACTGTCGACACACACTCTCTCACACACACACACACACACAGTCTTTCCATCTGTGCAGGTATGCTGAAGCTAAACACACTTTCACACAGGACTCCACTTAACTCATCAAATTGATCAAAGTGATGCGTTCATGTTCTGTAAGGGTGGAAATCAAGATCAGCTTGCATGAAAACCAGAGTAAAAAGTTTAAACTCTGTGTGTGAAGAGGAGCAGACACAGGAGATGAAGCTCTGACTTTCAGATCAACCTCATGTTTTTATCATGATGAGTCCAGACTTCAAGGACAAGGAACCTGCGTCCTCCATCACTTCAAATGGATTCTATAATGAGGAGATGAGAAGAACGCCTGACGACATGTGAGTCAGACTTTGGTTTGGAATCTTCGCTGCAGAAGCTTCTCGTGTTTATCCAGCTGCACACTGAATCAAGCAAGGAATGAAATTTTTATCTATTTAGTGTTTGGTCTAAGAACAGCTGCTCTGCTGTTTGTGTTCGTTGGTGTAAAGACGATCATTGTCTGCTGATGGGTGGCACTTTACTCTGAGCTGAAACCCATTTCTTAGTGATACTGTTGTATTCATGGTGCTCCACTGAGGAACAGACACGCTGAGCAAGTACATGATGACTAGACTTCCCTCCTTCTTGCTCTCTTCTGACCCAGTTTCCAGGCGGTCCTCCTGAGGAGTCCCTGTCTCTGGTTGTGACTGCGTGACGGAGCTGACGCCATGAACCTTCGCAGTGGCAACATGTCACAGTGGATCTCTAACACTGTCAGAGCCATCACTGCTCTGGAGTCCAACACCTGGCCTCCGCGTGGGTTTGAAGACAGCCTCCTCCGAGTCAGTAACCCGACAAACTCAGGGTGTCTCGGGAATGACGTGATCCGTAACGGCATGGACGCACAGTTTGGGAACTGGTCCCACCGTAACGACGGAGGGGTCTATGGCGAGGAAGGCAGGATTTATGGGTCTCAGTGTCTCCCTCATGAGGTGGCAGTGGAGAAGAACTGGGCGGCGCTGCTGATTTTAGTTGTCATCGCCGTCACAGTCATGGGGAACATCTTGGTGATCCTGGCCGTTTCCCTGGAGAAGAAGCTGCAGAATGCCACAAACTATTTCCTGATGTCACTGGCAGTCGCGGACATGCTCCTCGGCATCCTGGTCATGCCGATCTCCATGGTGACCATTCTCTACGGTATGCTTTGAGTGACACTGACATTTGGTGTGTTGCTGACTCTTTGAAACAAAGTGCTCACATCTCGTTTTGATGACAGTCGGTCTGCTGTGGGTCACTGACGTGTGTGTGTGTGTGTGTGTGTGTGTGTGTGTGCTAGTGTTGGGGACAGATGGAGAGCTGTACACTGTTGCTGTTGGCACTTTTTTGTTTATTTGTACACAACAAAAGAGTCGAACGAGAGATGAATGAAAGGAAACAACGAGGCTGCAGCACAAAGCTCACAGTTGCAAACTCAAATAAGTACAATCTGAGGTACTTGTACTTTATTACGCCTAATCTCAGAGGGAAATATTGAACTTTTTACTTATGTATTTATTACTCATTATTTTTTAACTTTCCAGGTCTTGAATTTAGATGTGCCATTTAGCTGACACAGTGCCTTTGCAAAATGTAAGAGTGTAATACATGTGAAAAACCTTGATTTCATCATGTAATTTGGAGTAAGATAATTGAGAACAGGACCTGAGAGCAGCATAAAAACGAAAGCACAAAAAAGATTTGAAGTGAAAGCTTAAAATCTTCCAGTGGGAGACGTCCAAGTGTTAAAATCCATTTATCAGGTGCAGGCGGTGGAGGACAGTGTGTCCAGGTTCAGTGTTGCCCTGAGGGTGTGAGGAGAGACAAACAGACCTGAGATCAGCTCTGCTGAGCTGCTGTTTAACAAATGACAGCAACAAATCTTCTTGTTGTTTCTTTCAGTCCCCAGTGGTCAGCACAATAAGAAGTTTTTTTTCTTTATGTGTACATGTTCTGTTTCTGTTCAAGCCTTTACACACTGCTGCTCATCCTTCATAATAGTAACTGCTGGCATGTAGATGTTCGCACCTTGGTGAAGTGTGCAGAATGCAAATATTAGCTACTGGCTAACTGCTACTGAACACAGTACACAGCTGAGGCTGATGGGAATGACATTAGTTCCGTGAGTATTTCCTAATAAAACAAAGTATCAGACACTTGAGGATGTTGACCTGATGATGGCGCCAGCAGAGAAGTTAGAGGATATTACAGTTCATCCTGAGGGGAGCATGAATGTGTGAGGTTCGTCAGAATCCATCCAGAAGTTGTTAAAAAAAAAGGTTTTAGTCTGGAACAGAGTGAAGCGACATCAGACTGGCATCGCCATCTCTGAGTGATCTCTCTACCACAGTTTATAAATCTCTAAAGATATGACTTTAAGGTCAGTGGAGCAGAAACAGAACCTGCTCAACCTGCAGTACTTGTAGAATCTGTACTAACTGTAGAACCTGCACAACCTGCACAACCTCAAGAGCCTGCAAAGCCTTTAGAACTTGTAGAAACTGTACAAACTGTGGAACCTGCACAACTTCCTTGCAGTAGGCCTACTTGTTGTGAGCAGAACTGGTACAAACTGTAGATTCTGCGCAACCTGCACAACATTTAGTACTTGTAAAATAAGTAGAATCTGTATAAAGTGTATAACCCACAGAACCTGTGGAAACTGTGGAACCTGCGCAACCCGTAGAACCTGCAGAACTCGCAGGACCTGCTCAACCCGCAGTACTTGCAGACCCATAGAACCTGCACAAACTGTAAAACTTGTACAAGCTGTAGAACCTCTACAAACTGTTGAACCTGCACAACCTGTAGTAATTGTAGAACCTGTAGAACCTGTGCAGACTATGGAACCTGTAAATTGTAGAACCTGCACAACCAGCAGTACTTGCAGAACCTGTAGAAACTGTAGAACTTGCAGTACCTACACAACTTGTAGAACCTGTAAAACCATCAGAACCTGAATAACTTATATAACCTACAGAACCTGCATTAAAAAAAAAAATAAATTGAAGGCTGCTGTTGTTCTCCCACGATTCTCTCAGTCAGCATCTGGAAGCAGAATATTTCCTCTGCTCTCCCTCGTTTTCTCTGTTTATCTGTGTGACACTGTCCAACACACACACACACACACACACACACACACACACACACACACACACACACACACACACACACACACGTAGAGAGTAGTTTCTCTGTTGACATCTCAATCAGCAATTTGTTTTATGAAGTCGCCCAAAAAGCACAACTCACATTCCAGATTTCATCTGCGACTGTTTTCATGGCAGCAGGTGAGGCGCGTGTGGAGGAGGCTGGTTGTTAATGATGTTCTGCACTTAAAAGCTTTTTTCATGGAGGCTTGATTAGGCCACATTCAAAAGAAGGTTTGTCATAATCAGTGCATTTGGAGGACTGTGATGGTTATTACAGCTGAGACTGGTCACAAACTGATCCATCGGGGACGGCTCTGTTCATTCAGACAGATTGAAAAAAAAAATTAAAATGCTAAAATGCGTCATCAAATCTACTTTGTCAGCCGTAAAAACATAAAGAGACCAGCTAAGTCAAGTCCAAAGTTATAAATAAATGTTGAATAAAATCATCACCAGTCGTGTCATCATATTTCTTTATGAAAAAGTGCTCCTGACCTCATCAATGAGCACATTAATAATCTAATATCCATTAACTCAGCTGTGACATAGAGCACAAACTAACGTTTGACCTCATCAAAAACTCTTCACAGCCTCATTCCTCAGTTCATCTCTAATCTTCTCTCTGACACCAATAAAAACCTCCTTCACCTCACTGCTGACCACCAGCTCTCTGCACAGCATCACTCAGCTGCTGGGTGTGATGTGATGTCATCATCATGGCCTCTCACCCTGACACGGCGCTGTTTGCTCTGAGTCACTCGATGAGGGCGAAACATGCATCTGTGAAGCAACATTTGAAAATAACCGCAGTGTGTGTGTGTGTGTGTGTGTGTGTGTTTGTGTTTGGTAAATGACTTCTTTTGTCTTCTCATTAAAGACCAGAGAAGGCGAGTAATAAGCACTGACGGTGGCGCCTTTGGAAGCGCTCTTTCCTAATTTAATGCACTCGTTCTTATGCAAATGAATTTGCTTCTTAAGGCTTAAAGCTCCTTATGTGAGCAGCGACTCGTGACATTTACAGAGGAGCTCAGAGAGCCAATCAGCTGGCAACAGTGAAGGACAGTGAAGCTGTGTGTGTTTGAGAGAGGTTATCTG
>JAQLOL010000005.1:28846252-28858653 GCA_029783665.1 Naso thynnoides | reverse complement strand
CATTGTCATTATTTTACACACACACACACACACACACACACACACACACACACACACACACACCGTGGTGACTAACACACACAGATGGATCTTATTTTAACTCATTAAAACAGCTCAGGACATTTGGTTTCTATTCATTTGGGAATCCAACTCATCTCATCGACTTCCAGTGACTGAAAGTTGCTGAGTGAAACTTTCTGACTCGTGACCTATTTAATAAAATTTATTTGGTTTTCTCATCATGTTTCAGAGTCTCTAGAGTTTTCTAACAAAGAGACAAAAAGATGATCAATATTTCACAAAAAAGTCAATGAGAGGAAAGTCCAGAAACTGGAAACATATGCATGTGTCAGAACTTTTCTTCTTTTCTCTCCTGTTAATCTTCTGATGACTCAGGGGGAAACAGGTCGAGCAGAGACAGGATCCAAATCAAAACTTCCTATTGAGTCGTAAGAGAAACTGAGGCAGATAGCAGACGACAACAACTGAAAACTGCACTAAAACAAAGTTTATAGACAAGCGGATGAGGTGCAGGTGGAGAGATGAACAGAGCGCTCAAGTGAGGGGAAGGAAGTGATGAACGAAGTGATGAAGGGCAGGCGAGGAGGGAAATCAGATTGTGGAGGAGCAGAGGAGGGAAACGCTGCAAACATCAAAAACTCTTCTTCTTTCATTTTGCCCCACATGAAGAGCTCAAACTGTAAAACCTCTGACGAACACGCTGCCTCATCTTCATTCGTTAGCTGCCAGCGTAAAGATGGCAGACATGGTTAGCAGTTTCCTCCTGCTCACAGTCACTGTGCTAAGCTAAAGCCTCGCTTCCACTGAGCGGTACACTTCTGTCTGGTACTCTTCGGAATGGTACCCTGAGATCTGGCTTGCTATTCCACTGCTGACTGCACCCTTACTTGGTGGGCGGGAGATATGCTGGATGCATAAGTGTTGTGCTGCAGGAGCGCACCGTAACGGCGCTCTGCTGCTTTTTTCTCCAGGTGAAAAAAAAATTATACTTACATAAACCAGTAGAAATTTGTGCACATTTAATAGTGTTTGAAGATCCAATGATCACTAAAGCGAATGTCATCAGACAAGAATGGCCGAAGCAAATGAATTATGGTTGATGTTTAGATATTTCACTACTGTAGATGCACGATAAATCCACTTTAAGTTGTCATACTGGTATTTAAGGTGGACTGATTAATTTATGGCGTAACTAATACATTGAACAATTGTAAAAAAAAGTTTCACCTTAAAAGGAGCATCTGAGTGGCTCTGTGAATGAAGTGATCATTTTTTCACCGGTAACGTTCAACTTATGACAAAGGATTAATGTGAGAAGGCAGCAAAGCATTCTTTCATTTCTGAATCATGTTTCAAAATGCAACAGAACATTACAGTCAGCGTTCAATCTCATTTTCTCCCCTTTCTCCCCAGAGTGACAGCCTAAAGATGCAGCTAGCAGACCAGCAGGTCTCACCCGCGAGCTGTGGCTCCTTGCAAGTCCGAAAACTTCTTGACTGATATACAAACAATTGTTGTTTGGAAAAGTTGAAAACTACACGCAGCATTTTCACCTATAAATATATAAAACTCACTGAAGTGATATATGAACAGTTGCACAACAACACTTAAAAACAGCTCTTTGCCTGCTTGCAGTCAACGGACTGCAGTGTGTGAGGCTCCACCCTCTTTGGACAACTTGGTACCCCAACAGAAGGGTGACCAAAACAGGCACAGGATACCCTCTGACAGTAGAAACGCAAATACTTGTGAACTGTACCGTACTAAACTGAACTGTACCGCTCAGTGGAAACAGGGCTTAAGCTAACCAGCTAAGAGTTTGGATCAATCAATCGATCTGAAGTGCAGCTCGAACACAGAGCAGACTTCAGGGAGGTTCAGTGAGGACAGTAAACTTGTCCGTGTCACACGTCTGCATTAAGTGGATTTTACAGTCTAGAGATGAATTTACACAGACAGTAAAGACCAGTGCTGGCTTTTTTTGGCTGCTTTAAGACACTTGTGCTTAAAGTGTCTTCACTTGTGACAGTGAGACGTTTTACTGCAGGAATTAATGTTTTAATCCATCCAGAGCTGCTGCTGTGATCTGAACCCTCACAGTGCGATAATCGCACAGCTGACAGCAGCCATGAAGAGCTTCTGTCTGTCTGCGTTCTCAGTCTGATACTCACCTCTTGTATGTATGCATGTAACTTCCATCAGAAAGAAAACTCTTCAACTTTGGATAAATCAGCGTTTAAGGTTAAGTTTAGAATCAGGCTCTTTTTAAAAAATCATTTTTTGAAGGTAAACCTGTTGAACCTGCTTTTAGTTTGTGTTGATTCTAGCAGCCGCTCTGGACAGAAGTGGTATGACCACACAGCCTGGTGTCGTATAGTCCTGGATCATGTGCATTTGTTTAGGGGGAGAGTGAGAGCAGGATATGATGTATAGTATATAGTACCCACCTGGTTGATGAACAGCAGCCATTATGGGCCAGAGTGCTCACAGGTGAAGAGTAAGATGAATGAGTTAGCCAGTTACATAAGGGGATGATTAGGGGGCCAGACTGAATGAGCCAGGTCGGGACTTTCGCCAGGAAACCGGGGCAACGGCCTACTCTTTGCAACAAGTGCCCTGGGATCTTTTATGGCCACATTCAGTACGTTTACATGCACAGTTAAGTTGAGCTATGGTTACAGCTCAATTAGGCCATTTAATTGGACTAATGTCCTTGTCCCAGTGTACAAGCGCTGAAGGAGAATCGATTTACTGTGCGACTCTGTGATATGCCACATTCAGCTGGTTGCCATTTGACCTTCATCCAGTTTGCCACACAGGCTACAAACAAGCATGGCTAGCAGAATCCAAGTCGAACGTTAAAAACATGGACAACTTTACAGTGCTATACACTTGATATTTACGCTTTACTTTTGGTACAAATTTGATGAACACTATCCCTCATGCTATCGGGATTTTTGTTTTTGGCTTTCTTCTATAAATTTATGATGAGTTCAGGGTCAAAGACCACCGCTGGGACTATCGATCATGCACAGATTGTATTGGCATTGTAACACTCCATTGTAACTTTTCTACATGTGCCCTAAATCTTATCATCTGACTTCTGTTGCTTCCAACTCATGGCAGACAGTTAGAAGCAAGATTCAAATAGCCAGCTTTCTCATTTTAAATTTGCAAATCTTAAATTGTGTCCATGTGGCGTAGGGACAGTTTCTTGACTGGTTAAAAGCTGCAACCATAACTTAAAGTAGAAAAAAGATTCAGCTCATCATGCGAGCAAACTTCAGGTCCAGTGTGGAGGATTCAGTGACATCTAGTGGTGACGTTGCAGATGCAGCTGACTGAATATTCTGCTTATCCTTTAAGCATGTGAAAGTCCTTCTGTAGAGTCTGTGTTTGATTTTTCCCTGCTGGGCTACTGTAGAAGCATGGCGGTGCAACATGACAGACCCTGTGAACTCCGAACTCAGCTGGTCATGAGCAATGACTGTAAATACAGATTTTAGAAGGCTTCTGTTTTTACAGCCCTGAGTAGCATCTGCAGGTGCTCCTCTCAGGCTGCATACAACCCAAACAGCCTGATGCATTCACTGCACCACCTCCTGCTGCTCATGAAGTACTACTTCTAATAAGTGAAGGTGACTCAGATGAGTGATGAATGATTTGATCCACTCAGATCAGATTTTGTCTGCTAGATTCTCAGAGAACGACACCGAATAGTTTAGAGAGACGATGAAGCAGACACACAGTGACAGTGGGGAGGATCCCAGTGGAATCACAGCTCTGAGTGAATGTAGAGTCTCAAAGCCCCCAGTCAGACACATCTGAGAGCTGCAGAACCGCTGACAACATCACAGCAAGAAGGACCCAACAGTTATAGTATTTGTCACCACAGGACTGAAACTTACAGCTCAATCACTTCAGCCATAGTGAAGAGCACAACAGAGGATTTCCTCCATCTGATTTTCTTAGGCTTGGAACATACAGCCTGCTTCTGTGTTATGTCTGCGTCCGCAGCACGTCTGCTGATTATTTCGGCACCCATTAAAACAGATTAGAGCAGCCACACAATATGCCGGAGAGGCACGTCACACGCACATCCAGCAGCAACGCAACACTTCAGCTCAGGAAGCTCACCGATTTTTTTCCACAAGACACATGCACTTCCTTGCTAGACAGAGAAATAATCTGTTTACAGTCATATTGACATCATACCAGCAACATTCACTGTAGTTTCAACATCTTGGGTGTTGTCTTTCAAAATAAAACCTCTCACAAGCATATATGTGCAAAGAATCCCTTCATTTAAAGATTCAATTGTGAAAATATTTGAAGGATCTTGTCGTGTAACAACAAACAATATTTTTCACTAGTTCTGGGTTTTTGTGTAGTGGATAATGCCCGACGAGGTGTCCATTATCAGCATTATCAGTGGGCAATATCCGACTTAAACCATGGTCACTTACCAAAGAAAATAATACTTAGACCATTAGTCTTTATTTTCATGCATATTTTGGTCAAAACTGACACTTTTAAACAAGCAACAATTCGGTGTTCCCTGGCAACACCTGAAACCTTGACTAATAACTGGAATAATCACTACAATCCCGTAAGGTTCTTATGTAATTAGACGTAGTTCAGTACTCCAGTAAAGAGGACAGGCCACAGATATGACGTCACAACGGGAGATAAACTAGCTGCACAGCTGTTAGCTAGTGAGCTAATGTTACGCTTGCAAGATTCAAAGCCAATAGCAATGCACACAGTGGACAAACAGCAAATGTAATCTGCCAGTATGTTGAAAAACAGGTCTAATTGGCCAGTCAGTCATGTCATTGTCCCTGAATCAACAATTTTCACCAAGAAAATAACTGCAGAACGTTCGTGTTATCAGCTGCAGCCTGAAGTTATGTTACAGGGCTGAACAGACAGACAGTGAAACGGGGCTGTAGTGACTGCGCATATAAACTCACTTAATAAACTTTTTCAGATCCAACACAGGGCTTACTCAACTTTTCATGAGATAACCATTGCTTAAAATTAGGGCAGTTTAGCCCACGGACACTTAGTTTAACCACTTTATTTTACTGCTATCAGAGTGTAGGCTACTTCTTGCAGCTCATGTCTTAGAAGCATCATCCTGTGGTTCTCAGTGGATATTGCACTGCAGGACCACACAGTCTTAGAAGACAGATGTTCAGATTTTTTCCATTAAATTTGTTTCTAAAGTCAGAGTTTGCAGCTGGAGGGCATTAATTCGAAACAGTGAACAGACTGTTTAACTGAAACTACTTGAGGAGTTCCACATGTGTCCGTATATTGAAAGTTAATTGACACCCTCCAGTAATTCAGAATTGAGTATTCACCAAGACCATGGTATAATTTCAGATAAGTGGCAGTCGAACCAGAGACCTGTATTCTAGTAATTTATCTAGCAATTTATGTGAAAAAATATAAGTCCAATGTTAGACAGACAGACAGAACAGCCAGACACACACACATACACCCATACAAACAGACAGATTAACACTCAGACAGACACACAGACAAACAGAAACAGACACACACACACACAGATAAACACAGACACACAGACAAACAGAAACAGACACACACACAGATAAACACAGAGAAACACAGACAGACAGACAAACAGACAGCAGATGTGAGGTCACAGATGTAACGAGGCACCAGCAGGTTGACTGTTGCAGTCGCCTCGGTGACAGTGGTGCATTTTGCCATCTGTCCATCGTGATCTTCTCCATATGAAGACGTTCTCACTCTTTATTACTTTTTCTCTTCGCCTTGAGCTTCTAATATCAATGCAGGAGGGTTTATGAGTTGTCCTTTATTGATCTCAAAGGAGAAATTATTAACAGTTGCACAGTGTCCTTAAGTACATGTATAATGTGATACAGAGCATGTGAGGAAATCAACACCTTTACAAAATGATGCAGTGAAATAAAAAAAACACAAATATGTCCTGTTAAAGGGAGAACTCTTCGCTGTTAAACTCTCTGCTGCATTTTTAAATTAAACCCTGATATTCTCCATTTCCTTTTCTTCTCTCGCTCCTCTCAAATTCAAATTCAAAAAGTTAACTTGAATATATAAATTGGCATGAATGTTAAGATTACGTTGTTGCCAAAGATACTGTATATACACCACAATTTTATTTTCCACAGGGACGATTGTGTTTGATACAGGAGGACTAAATAGATTGTCACAATACAATACATTTTAAGTGTATACATTCTTAATTACACAGAAACTCTTTTCTCTCTCCTCCTTCATATTTCTGTCTGAAGTGTCTCCCTCCTCTGATCCTCTTTTATCTTCTCTCCCACTTCTGCCGAGCTGTTTCTTTTCCGTCTTGTCTTGTGTGATTTCATGTATTTAGAGCAGAGAGTTGTCATCAGGGAGAGAAGCACAAAGACCAAAAAGCCGCGTTTGCGCTCTCATTCTGATCACTGTATGCTGGTGGAAGCTGGGGGGATTTTGTGAATAATACAGTGAATTCATTCAACAGTGTCACATCCACAGATGACTTGTGATCAGCTGGATGTAAAGTAGGCAGCACTTTAAGGCTGATAATGATATTTTTAGTCAGTTTTTTTTATGTTTAAAGACAGTGATGATGAGTATTGTGGTGATCAATCAGTGATACAAACACACTGACAGTCTGTAGCCTGAATCCTCTCAGCAGGGGTTAATAACAACAGCAGATGCCTTAACAGTTTCTGCCTGTGAGTGTCAGGGTCAGCCAGCTCAATTACTGTGATGTCTGTGTAAAGATCAAATGTCAATCAAACGCTGTGGGCAGGACTGTGTCTGTGCTGCTATTTGAAACGATTTAGACAATAGAGGCGCATGAGCTAATGAGCATTTATGCTGAGATTGACATGAGAGGATCAGCACAACTCTCATATTCATACGCTGTACATGTGACCAATAAAGTACCTCAACGTTTAACAAGGAGCAAAAGTGTGTTCTGTTGTTCTGTGTTTTCTAGGGCTGCAGCTCACGACTGATGAACGTTTCATCAGAAAACAGTCATTACGTTTACCTGCACAGCTAAGTTGAGCAACGGTTACAGCTCGATTAAGCCATTTAACTGGACTACTGTCCGTGTCCCAGTGTAGATGCG
This sequence comes from Naso thynnoides, assembly GCA_029783665.1. Taxonomy (NCBI): domain Eukaryota; kingdom Metazoa; phylum Chordata; class Actinopteri; order Acanthuriformes; family Acanthuridae; genus Naso; species Naso thynnoides. The sequence continues at coordinate 28,851,485 of JAQLOL010000005.1, read as the reverse complement.
CTGAGAGAGAATCAAGTTATTGTCTGACTCCTCTACAGTAGGCAGCGATGAACCCTGTTCAGCTGGTTGCTATTGGACCTTCTTCTGTTAGCAGTTAGCAAGTTAGCAAGCAGCTAGAGAAATCTTTGTCCAATGGAGAAGACATGGACAACTTTACAGCGCTGTACACTTCATTACGCTTTACTTTTGGCACAAATTTGATGCACACTTTCTCTCATGCTTACAGGACTTTTGTTTTCTTCCTGGCTCTCTTCTACAAAGTCATGCAGTTCGAGTTTCAGGTCAAAGACCGCCGTAGGGACTATCGATCATTCACAGATTGTTTTGGTCAGTCCAGGTCCGAGGTGTATACATGCAGGACTAATTTGACTTCCAATCACATTATCTGGGTGTGTTAGCTTGAATTTGAGAAATGGATTTAGTGCGATTTCAGTCTGACCAAAATGTTTACACACATTTTTAAAGTCCGATTTCAGCCAGACTAACACAATAAATCGATTTTCTGTAACGTCATGTGAAAGTACTGAGGGAGGCTGAGTGACAAAGCTCCAACATATTCAAAGTTGCAGTAGATCACTTCTGCAGACGAGATAGCAAGCTAACGTTAGCTGTAGCATGAGACTCGTTCACTGCAGCCATTGCTGCAGTCACTCTCTCTTCTTAGTCTAGTTTGAACTGAGATGAGACAGTTGCAGGGAACTAGTTTGTCTCAGCTCGCAGTGGCGCAGCTTGCAGACACGTTAAGAAGCGCAGCATAGACCAGCAAATTAGGACAGAGAGCACAGAGAGCGTAACTGAATTTTCAGCTTTCCACAAAACCTTCCTCCTGGTGGCAAAGAAAATATCATGGTAACACAGGGCTTATTTAGCAGTGAATGTTGTCATTTTTCAATTACTGTTTGATCAGGCTATACATCATAATGACAAAGTTAAGCCAAAAAAGCTGTCTAATTTCACTTTAATGTGCAGTGATATTAAACATTAATCAGTGAAAGAGTGACATGTTTGCTTGAAACAGGTTGTGATGGAAATTGATTTTTGTTTTTTAGGCTGGAATCTAAAAACCTTTAGGATGGCTCACTCCAGCCGGTTTCCTGTCAAACTGTCCAGACTCAGTGGTTATTATCCTTTTTTGACCCTTCTGCTCCCAACATGCAGCAACAGTTTCTGTCCACCTTCTCTGTCTGTCTCTTCCTCCTCCTCTTCCACTGCCTGTTTCTCACTTTTTCTCCTGTTTGTTACAAGCGGGTAATGAGAAAACGGCATGAGGAAGATTGCTGCGCTTATCTCCTCCCTCACAGAAAACACAATACTTTTCTGGGACAATTTCTAATAGATTTATTATAGCGTGCCTGCAGGGGGCGTTGCAGGAGGTTCATAAATATCTTAAGAAAAACAACAAAACCTGACAACAAAGGCTGGAATATAGACTGAAGAAACTAAATAATAAGCAGCAGGTTTCCTCAAAGTGTATTTCTGTACCTTCACTTTGAGAAAATGATATCGATAAAAAAAAAAAAACTGCGTTACTGAATTTCTAAAAATACAGCAAAACAAGCTAAAGAGCTGCAGTGAGACAGGCAGTGAGACAGACAGACAGACAGACAGACTGAGCTCAGACTGAAGCCCCAGAGGCTGCTGACAGACAGACAGACACATGAAAAATAGAGTTTATCTCAGACTTAATGGAGAATTTGACACTACTGAAAGTGAGCAGGTCATCTCAAATTTGTGACAGACTGCAGGAAACCACTGGAGAACACACACGTCAGAGTCAGAGTGTGTGTGTATGAAAACTGCATTCATGCTTACAAAACTTTGTCTTAAAGATGAGGACATTTTATAAATATTATCTCTGAAGAAAAACATCAGTGTACAGTACATGAATCTATGGTGACGTTTATCACATGACAGATCATCATGTCGTTTATGAGAACACCAGAGAGAGGAGGAGAAGCACTGAGAGGATCTGATCCATAAAAGCAGAGAGGTGCTGGAAATGAGAGGGTCACATGATTTACGCAGTGTGTCTATGTACAGTGTCACAGAGCTGCTCGCCTCAAAATGTTTAAATGTTGTTTGGCTCTTTGAATCCTCACAGCATATTTTCCTCACAGACGGTCTCCTTCCTCTCCACAGGCATCTCCATGCCCATTCCTGTGCTGGGACTCAGAGATCACTCCAAGGTCTTCAAAGATGGCAGCTGCCTGCTGACAGATAACAACTTTGTGCTTGTTGGCTCCTTCGTGGCGTTCTTCGTGCCCCTCACCATCATGGTTGTCACCTACTTCCTGACCATCAACGCCCTGCAGAACGAGGCCACCCTGTGCTTGGACCAGCTAGTGCCGCGGCCCAAATGGAGCACAACTTTCACCCTCAGCTTCTTACCACAAACCTCGCTGTCCTCTGAGAAACTCTTCAGGCGTTCAATAAGCCGCGAGGCTGGCAGCAGAGGAAGTGGTGGTGGTCTGGGAGGCGCTCGTGGAAGCGTCTCCGGCTCACTGTTTGGACGCCGCACCATGCAGTCCATCAGCAATGAGCAGAAGGCGTCCAAGGTCCTTGGGGTGGTGTTTTTCCTCTTTGTGGTCATGTGGTGCCCGTTTTTCATCACAAACGTGCTAATGGTGGTGTGCGACCCGGCGGTATGCAACGCAGGGCTGATGGGAGGCCTGCTCAATGTGTTTGTCTGGGTGGGGTACCTGTCCTCGGCAGTTAACCCACTGGTCTACACACTGTTCAATAAAACGTACCGAGCAGCATTCCTGCGCTATGTTCGCTGCCAGTACCAGCCAGAGAAGAAGCCGCTGCAGCTCATCTTGGTGAACACCATCCCTCCGCTGGCTTACAGCTCCACCCAGCTGCCGCTGTGTGACGTCAGGAAGTTGCAAAATGGAGAGGCACACTCTTGTGGTGACATGAAGGACTTCTCTTTGCCCGGACAGGAAACAGAGAAGTGTAGGCCAGGTAAAGGTCACGGAGACAAGGATGAGAGCTGTGTGTGAAATTAAACCTGCTTTGAGGTCATCGTGTGTTGTGGTGACATCATACGAAAGGTTTGAGGCGTGGAGTCAATGTGCCAAAGACAAAGTGCCTCACTGTTCTGATTTCCAAAACATGTCACCATCTTTTCAAATGTGTTCTAAACCTTTGAGAACTCACATTCACTCAGCTTCTGATCCTCGTCTGGATCAGAGAAAACAAGTCTGACGTCCAAATGACCACAAAAAAACTTTTTAACATTTACACAAACACACAACCACACAAACATTTACCAAAAATACACACTCGTTTCATAAAGGAATGAGTGTTGGTCTCAAATTGTGTCAGAGCTTCTCACACTTTCCAGTCTGAGAATGAAATGTGATGAAAGGAGGAACAGACTGAGCATGATGTGACATACTGCAGAAAGTGACATCATTTACCCATTCGGGGACAAACTCTTTGAACAAAAAAGAGAGGAAAAAAAATCCCATAATTTCATTTTACATGGACGCTCATCTGCAGTGACCTCAGCTGCATTTCGCAGGTGGCCTCTACCTCCCATCATCCCTTTGGGTGGATCAGCAGGGATTAGACTGGATTTCCTGCCACCTTATCGGATGTTGGTGTTGGAGATGCAGGATGAGTCGGACACCCCGAGACTCCAGACTGTTGCAGGAGTCACACAAAGCTGCCAAAAAGAGAAAGAACTGCTGCTGCTTCTGTCTTCTGTTGAGAATAAAAATGATGTCTGACAGCAAATCTGGTTAGATGATGATGTAACAGAGATGACGTGAATCTATATTTGTATTTTGTGCAGATATGTGAATAAATGTTCATGATTGTTGGGGTTAAATATTCAGTTATTTGCAGTAAAGAGGATGATTGTTGTTCTGATGAGAGGAAATGAAGAGGATCTAACAGCAGATGTTTACTTGTTAGAGTCTCTCACTTCATTGTGCTCATTTGTTTTCCAGAGGGAGGATTTTTAGAATCTGTTTAAAATGTGTTGATATGAATCTGCGGTCAGACTGAGGCGGAAACACTGGCCGCTCAACGGAATAAGAAAAAGGTTCAGAGAAAGTTTTACAAAATCAAAAATTTTTACAGTTTAAAGTGGAGATGAAACATGGAACAATATGAATGTAGGTTGTTTGATTTTTACCTAAGGCAAGATATGGCACCAAAATTAAAACTTCATTTTTATCTAATATTGCTAGAAAACAAGACAATAATTTGCTCTTTGGTGTGGTGCTGTTTCGACGTACAAATTGGAGTTTTTAATTACTCGTGTGGACATGCACACATGAGAGAGGAACCAAAACAAAGGTGATGAGAAGTAAACTTGGTAAAACTTTTTTTTTTTCCAAGGTGAGACTGACTTTATCATGTAATGTTAGCTTATGAGCCAAATGTCTTAAAGAAGTGGGAGCTTTTTCATTTCCAAAATGCTAACGTTGCTTTAGAAGCAGAAATTCCTTGATGGTGTCTTCATGTAAAGGATAAAAAGGCTGTTCTGTTCACTGAATAATTTGATTATGATATGTGGTCTGTGGACATGTCGGTTCGGTTCGGCTACTGTTAGCCACATTAGCTGCTGTTGATCATGTTGACATTAGTGTAAAGCTGGCTAACGTTATAGTTAATTTTAGACACCTTGATGAAGGCAGTTGGCGAGTGTGTTTAACTTGTATCCATTGAAGTGTTGGTTCACAACAATGATTTGAATGATTAACGTTGTACCATAAGTTTAGAAAACATTACGCTAATGTCAGCATGATCATCAGGAGCTAATGTAGCTAACATTAGCCTAACCAAGCCGTTGGTTCGGGTAGATAAACCTGTGCCTATCCAATTGTCGGCAAACAAAACAGTCTTTTTACTCTTAACATTATGACACCAGCAAGATCTTGCTGTTTCTAAAGTAACTTGAATACATTAGGTTAACATTGTTTTGGAAAAGAAGTGCTTTCTCCTCTTAGAGAATTGGCTTGTTAGTTAGATAAGAAAATAAGTCTTGCCTAAAAAAAAAAAACTTTTAACTTTTCACTACCTTTACAATTCTTCTTCTCTCGCATTCTCATGTCCATATGAAAAATCCCAAACTCACTGGCGGTTCACTGTTCCACCTGCATGTTGTGAGATGCACCAATATTACAGACATCCAGTTGCTCACTGCCTCCCCCATTCCTTTCAAGATGAACATAAATGGAGAGATGTTCTGTCAATTTCTGCTGCTTTGTCAAAAAATGCT
>JAQLOL010000005.1:28832051-28846152 GCA_029783665.1 Naso thynnoides | reverse complement strand
TGGAAAGTAACTAAGTACATTTACTCAAGTACTGAATTAAGATTATCCACAACTGTACTGTACACAGCTATGATTTTAAGGTACATGTCTCTTACTTTCATGTTTTTATTTAATGCTGTTTCTACCTGTTCTCACCAGAAGAAAATGCTGAACCTGTTAAATGATGATGTCATATTAATGTAAATAAAAACAAGGTACATTCATTAGAGTAGAATAAGATTATGAACAATGAGCTAAACCTTCGCCAGCTGCAGCATTAAAGGGAGGAAGACACATTTAAATATATTCTTCTGAAATTAATCATTCTGCATAATGAGCACTTTTACTTTTGGTAGTTTCAGTTTATTTAAAGCTAATACTTTAAAGGAGAGCTATTATGCTTTTCCGTCTTTTTTGGATTAAAAATGTTGTTACAATGTCAGATACTCGTGTTAAATGCCAACAGCGATGCCAAAGCGTCACAGAATGAGGTTCATACATTTGGAAGTGAGCCCTGCGGGCTGTTTCAGTTGGCTCTGCACGCTGCGTTTTACAGTGTTTTTTTAACAGTGTTTTTCCAGTGATGTAAATGCGTGCTGGACTTCCTTATGCATGTAAGCGTGTGCACACATTCTTGTGCGCTGCCCCCTCCCCCCTATGCTCAGACACCACTGCACTCCGCTCTCTGCTTCATGGATTACTGTCAGTGCCTTGTTCAAGATGGCTCCAATAAAGTTTTTTTTTTTTTTTTTAAGAGTGAATGAAGGGCAGTTAACTTTGTAAAAATGCCCTCATTTCCTTGTGAATTTGTTCCGTGTGGATTCATTTACTTCCTCAATGAGCACATGAGCTGGATTAACGCCTAAACCTCTGCTAAAGGATGGCACGTTGCTTTGTCGTGTTGAAGAGTGAGAAGCACAAGCTGTAAGTATCATTTCATCAGTGTCCCAGCTGTGATTATTTTGTGTTGGTAAACGAGTTGTGAGTACAGCAGAGTGTGGAGGTGCACAAGAGGGAAAGGGGGAGGAGTAACAAACACATCGTTTTGAGAGAATGTAGAAAGTACAAGGAAGAGAGGGGGCATGAGTCACATTTTTCTGAAAATCTACAGATTTTACTGTGCGGTTTATTGTGTTTAGCTGCTCTATAGGAGTCCAGAATCAAAATGAAAGACCTGAAAATAAGTATAATAGCTCTCTTCTAAACTTTTGTCTTTTAATGAAGAGATTTTGAGGGCAGAGTCATTCTACACTGTGGTTTTACTTTCACATGAGTTACAGATCTGAGTACTTCCTCCACCAGTGATTATATGTTAATGTATTAATAACACTGACTGAATCCTTTCTGACAAATCTGCATTTTCGATGCTTTGAGGACATTTAGCTGATGATACTTTTGTTCTTCAGAGATCTGGTTACTTGTCCCTTGGCTGCCTGCAGGGAGACTTTTTGGGGAAAGAAAAATGAAGAGAAAAGGTGTTTTGAAGGTGTGACTCAGTCTGCGGCTCAGATATAGTCCTTCTATCTGTGTTTCTCAGGCTGCTGAATGAGTAAGTGGCCGCGCTGACTTCCCTCCTCCTGTCTCTGTCACAGCTGCTCAGCAGGCAGCCACATTCATTCTGGACCATTTTAAATTTTGCCATTTTGGGAAAGTTAAAATTAGCTCAGAGGCTGCTGGCGGCTCCTCATTCACAAGTTATTACAGCCTGAAGCAGCTTTACTGAGACACGAGAGAGAGAAGGTCGAGCAGAGACACAGGATTCATCAGAGGGCTGAAGACGTCATGCAAACCACTTGAACAGCACACGAAGCCACAGAGGAGTGTGTGTATGTGTGTGTGTTTGCAGACAAACAACACTGACACACACGCACAGCTGTGTTTGTCAGCTGAATCTGTTGTTGTGGCTTGCGTGCTTTGATTGGTCAACTGTCTGACCTGCAAGCTACAGCGTCGTCTCACCTGGTCAGACTCAGACAGCAGCTTTCACACAGGAGGCAGAGAAAAGCCTCCTGGATGTTTTGCCTCATGAAGAGTGACTTCACCTGGTTTTTCACCTGCTAAACCAACAGGTGAGTTTATGTTCAGATGATCAGCATGACGCTGCAGGTTAAAAACAAGTTAAATCCTCCTCTGAGTAACATTTGGTTTAGCATAAAAACATGGAGCAGCGTCTAGTGTTTCTCCATCATTGACAGATTCTGGATCTGTCAATCACAGGTCTCGTCTCACCACCGTTGTTTACACTAGAATCTAGTGACTAGACTGATGATGAAGGAGCATGAGCACCAAGATGGCTGACAGGAACCTCATTCAGACTCACATTAGGAGGCTGTTGTTAGTTGATGATTTAATTTAAATCTGAGATCTGCGGAGGCTTACACAGATGTGGTGCTGATGTGAGAGGTTTGCATTCCTCTGCAATCAGACTTCTTCCCACATCGCTGCATCACAGCGAGCGACAACCAGCCAGCAGCTGCAGGTCGGGACTGACGTGAGCACGTTCAGAGACGCCACCAGCTGCTACTGAGGGAGGATGAGGGAGTCCAGATGTGATGCACGTTGACACATCAGGCATCAGTGTAAAAGACGCATCTTCATTCTTTACTGGAGTTCAAGAGGAAACAGCACAGTGTTAAAATGCTCTGACGTCCTGATACAGTTCACCTGCACTAAAAAGGATCAGCACTTTGATGTATGAACATGCGACCATCGACGTCCTCGGTTGCAGACGAGCCCCACGAAGGAAACGTGAGTATCAGTGTTTGTGAGGAACGTGACAGGTGGACATTCCTGTTTGAACAAGTTATGCTGGACACTGACAGTGGACAGTGGACAGTGGACATGGCGGTGGGCGGAGCTGTGACACATCAATCAAACAGCAAAACCTCCCATGATACCTCGAGGAACTGCACCAGCTGCCTATATGATGGAAAATGAATAATTTAACTCAATAAAGTTAGAATTTGACATTTTTAAGGTCTCTGTCTTGAGCGTGACTCATGCATTGCTGAAGACATTTATAGCTGTAATTACGACTTGCCTGCAGTTTTCCGTGGCTGTCAGAGACTCGAGGAAGTTACTGCTCCAAAGAAATAGTCTGACACACCAAGCCAGTAAAATGGCTAATTTGTTGTTATTTATCTAAATAACACCCATCACCCCAAGAATCTGACCTCGGTGGCTCTTTGGTCATTTGCTGCTCCGTAATGTCTTGATATGAAACATAAAAATCTTTTTACCGGTTCAAATCTGGTTTTAAAGAAGTCTTTATTGTCAAATATGCAATTACAACATAGTGAGATTTGTCCTTTGCATTTGATCCATCCTAATTCTTGGAGCAGTGGGCAGCCAGTTACACATTTATATATATGTTTTTTGGTGTTGGGGAAAACCCACATAAGCACGAGGAGAACATGCAAACTCCACACAGATGGATGGATGTGAGATGGATGGATGGATGGATATATCCTGACAACACAAAAGCATTACAGGAAAACGACAGAAACGTTGGTGTTCTCTTCATTTATTTTTGAACGTTTTCATTCTCCTGGTGAGGAGCTTAAATATTTTACATGGCGAGAACATCACTTTGGTTATTTACAAGATATAATAAATGACATACAACTCACAATGTCGGCTTGTGTTTGGAGGAAGGAAAAAGAGGAGGAGGAAGGAAAGAGGGGGAAAAGAAACTACAGTCATTTTACCGTTATCTGAGAGGAGGCGGCGCCTAAACATTCCCCTGACACTAACACAGAACCAACAGAAGAGCAGAGACAGACGTGGCATGATGGCAGATTCATACAGCTGCAGCCGCCGCAGACGTCCCTGCTCAACCTGAAGCAGTCGGTTCTTCAATGAAGGGATACAGCAGCATCACAGACATACACAGAAAACACTCAAGTGTCTCCAGCTGTCGGTGTTTTTTGTAACTTTAACATCCAAAAAGTTAAAACCAAAAAGGTTGAAGCCAAACTGCTGCAGGTTCATTCAAAGTTGGGACTCTACAACGGCTGCGACAACGTGACAGTAAACTTCTAAACGCTGCAAACTGCAGCTTTTCCAGCTGCTGAGGCTTCAAATCAGAGACTCATGAACCTCAGACAGTTTGTCCCCGTCAACTGACAACACAAACGCTTCACTGAGGCAGGAGACAAAGTGAATACATGAGGTGACACGGTGCTCGACTCCACTTTCAGCCTCCCGTTCCACCCTCAAGGCTTTTCTCTCAGAAAGTTGAGTTCCACAGCAGGAACACTGAATAATTTATTTGTTTTAAAATAAGAGCTGAGATGTATCACCTCTGTTCAACACGACCTCACACGAGCTTCAACACGACCAAGGGAGTGACGCACGGTCATCAATACTCAGATCCTCAATCTATCAATACCACTGAGTCCACAGCGGATATCATCTCATTCACTCCACTGCCGGGGCGTTCATCTGAACCACAGCTCACTCTGAACTGCTCCCACATCTCTTTAGGTTTACCCTCAAACTCGGACATTGAAACTGACAGTTACACTCTGTCACCAAAGTGACTTTGGTTCATCCTGACGGGAACATGAATGTCTGAGGAACATTACAATCCATCCAACACGTGTTGAGAAGTTTCAGTCTGATCCAAACTGCAGGACAGATGGACGCTGTTTAAGAAAACTGACTTGTTTTACCAAAAACATCTTCACTGTTAACCCAGCTGACAAACCTCCACAGCTGCAACAGTCTGCTCTTGTTTCAGTAGAAACTGTCGACTACGACGGCGTTAAACTGCAGGAGGAAGAGAAATGAGCCAGGAGAGAGAGAAAGAGAGAGGATACGCTAAGAAAATAAGACAGAATTTCTGAGTTTAAAATCAGAAATTTGAGAGAAAGAAATTGTGTTCTCTGAGATTTAAGATCCATTTTTTAAAGGAAATAAACTTGGAAAAGTTGGCTAGTTCCTGTGCATTAAAGGTCTCTTATACTGCATTCAGGATGGAGCAGCTAAAGTCGAAATACATCGATTAAAAAGGAGCAATGGGATCAGGTTGGTGCTAAGATTGGCAGATACCCAACTCAACGTTTTACACAGTATCAGATAAAAATATGACAATGCACAGTTATGATCCAATCTCTACATGTGACAAACACTCAATATATATTGTTTTATTGTACATGAAATAGAAATGTTAATTTGACACAACTATTAACGGTTTCCAATTTCTGCCAAAAATACGTTTTTATTTAACTTGATAAACTGCAAAAAGTCTCAACAGTGTATCTACCTGCAGTGTAACACACACACACACACACACACACACAAATGTAAAGAGGAAGAAATTTGAGTTAAATTTAAAATTTCAAAAAAAAAAAAAAAAAACTCAAAATTTTTTGATTTTTAAAAAAAAAATTAATTCATGACTTAATAACTTAATCCCATTTTTCAGTGTTATCCTCCTCTCCATTTCTTCCACCTTTGTGGCCCTAATGTGCTGCCACAGTTGACTTGAGTCTGTGGGTGGAACATTCATGTGCTGAGAGCACAAATGAAATCCATTCACCTCCACCGATTTGTTTCGGAAGGAGAAATCTCACAGGAGTCTGAAAACCTGGACGAGTTTTCAGAAAACCTGCGAGGCAAAAACCAGCAGAGGTGAACGAGACGTTATCAGCCATTCTGAATCAGATCTCTGCAGGTTCTTCACATAAACCTGAAGTCATCGGTGTCAGTGAAGGCATCACAACATGGAGGAGGAAACATCTGCTGCACAAACATCACATGTGATGCTGTGTGTTGTTCTGCTCGCGTTCAGTGTGTGACTGTGTGTGTGTGCGTGTGTGTTTGGAGCTGGTGTATTTGATGAAATACTTCAAAGTTCTGCAGTGGAACAAATCTGTTCTTTATTCTGTTCCAGTCCAGAAACACAGGAGACACTGAAAAGACACTCATGCAGAACCGTGTGTGTGTGTGTGTGCGTGTGTGTGTGTGTGTGTGTGTGTGTGTGTTTATGCCACATCCCTTCTCCTGATGTCTCTGCATTTGTCCTTCAGCACTAACTTCCTGTTAACAGACTCAATCTGCAGCTGCCTCAGTTATTCATTTGAATTAAAACACAGAATCATGTGAATGGAGTTTCCTCAAACTCAAACTGGAGTAAACAGAGTAGAGTGAGTGGAGGAGGCGGAGTTAAAAGGGGAATTTTGTGCGTATCGACTCGAGTGCAACATCAGTTTGTAGGTTTGGAGAACCGTCGAAGGGAAACGGAGGCCTTTTTTTTTTTCTCTCAGTCGTTGTGCGTCACGCCATCATGCCGGGACAGAAAACTAAAGGAGTGAACTGCTTCCTCTCAGCTTGTTGACTGTTTGGGGGAGGAGTGTCGGGCTGCTGTGGGGGAGTCTGGAGGAGGTGACAGAGGGGTGAGAAGGTCATGAAGGTCAGACCTCGGGGTTTTTTTTTTTTCTAGATGGGCAGCTGGAAGGTGATGTCCACCTGAGCTTCCTTCGCCAGTGATACGATTTCAGAAAGCTTTACAACCTGCGAACACACGAGAGACACAGAGTCAAACAAATCGGACACTTTTCATCTTTGAAGATAAAAATGTTTTTATCCATCTCAGGTGTATCAGTCAAATCAGCTGCTCGGCACACACAGAACCTGAAACTAATGTTCTCACTGTGCAGATCAACTGAGCAACCACGATGCAGAGTTCACACTGAAGCCCCGCCCACTTCTGGGCGGGGCTTCAATGTGAGCTGACAATTAAGTTTGAACATGAACACCATGAAGTTTGGCACGACAAAAGACAAAAGAAAGAGAAAGGCAGTGTCACTTTGTGTGATTCATCTCTGAATGGAACGGATGAACCATATACAGATATAACTATAAAACTACTATTATCTTGAGTTAAGTCAAAAATGTGTTTTGTGAGGTCACAGTGACGTTTGAACACAAATATCAAATCTCTTGTGGATGTTTGAGTCGAATTTGAAGAATCTCCAACGTTCCTGAGAATGAGATGGACAAACTGAATGAATCCAGCTAGGGCTGGGCGATGATTTTCTCTTTTAAATCAAAATTCCAATTAATTTTTTGGGACGATGTTAAAAAATGAAAATGGTGAAAATCAATGTTCCCTTTAACTAGGGTAAAAACGGTAGCCTACTGCTCTCTTTCAGCTCTGGGCTCTTATTTGTTATAAGTGAAGTTTGGCGAATGTTAGGCTGGCACTTTGTTAATCCCAAACTGAGAGACTCATCTTTGTTTGATCAAACCTTTAAAAAAAGAGAAAGAAAAAAAGTTTAGTTTGGTTAAAGCTAGGTTTGCACTTCATTTCCAATAAGAAAATGCAAGTTTGTTTGAAACAGAAACTGTTTTTTGAAAGTTAACGTGTTAATAAAGTGTTAACACAAATTTATTTTAATGACGTTGATTTTTTTTTTAACGCTCACACATTCTAGTACAGGAAATCAGGAAGCAATGCAGTCACCACCGTAGACATTTACGCATGATACAAAACTTAAAAAGCTCAAGTGAAGGAGTGAGTTTATATTTCTGACAGTATTTGCTGTAGTCTGTATTATTCTGGGACACTATTAAAAGGTTACCAGTGAGTCTTAGCGGCACTGGCAGCTTGAGCTGCTCCTTGTTCACAGTGGTTGGTTGTAGTCAGCTGTTAGCTTCCAGGCTAGCTCTGTTAGCACACTATACCTCACTCGAATAACTCTGTTTTCTGACGCCATGTTGCAGTCTGTATCATACTAGGACATTATTACAGTGTGGTCTCACTCCCAAATATAGGGCGAGTGTTAAATATGACACTTATGACTAACAGCCAATAAGACACGGGGATGAGACTGAAGGAGCTGTTGTTGCTGCTGCTATAACCAGAGACACGAGCAATCAAGCCCTGATGACAACAGACTAAACATAGCATTATTACTGGATTGCTGCAATGATTAAAAACACACATTTGCACAAAAACAAGCATATCTGTCCACTCTCATGTTAATAAGAGTATTTTAAAACTTACAAAGTTCCCCTTCCAGGTACATTTAGAACTGAATAAGAGGATGTGCAATTAATTTGCAATTAATCGTGATTTATCACAGAATTTTATAGAGATGAACGCGATTAAATTTTTAATCAATTAACAGCACTAAGTTTAAAAAATTAACTTGTCTTTTGTAGTTTAAAAAAATTGATTAAAATCAAAAATTGAATGTGGTATGAAATTTTTTTATTTTGGGCCATAATGGCCAGCCCTAAACCCAGCTGTAGTTCACAGTGAGGAGGGATTCAGGAAGATGGTGAGTCGGAGGTTTGAGATACAGTCTGACCTGTTCAGAATGAAGCCACGCCCACAAAGCCCCGCCTTTATTTCATGTTTCTACTTGAAACTGCTGTTCCAACTTCCATTCGTTTCTTTTCCAGTGTGAAGAGAACAGAAGCCGTTTGCTGTAACTGCAGGTACAGTAGTTCTCCCAGCCTACAGCACAGTGTGTGTGTGACTGTGTGTGACTGTGTGTGACTGTGTGTGTGTGTATGTGTGTACCATTTTGGCTGCTTCGTCCAGGTCATCACATGCTAGGATTTTCAGCGGACTGGCAGCAATAAGAGCTTTGGCGTCGTCCACTCTCGTCCCTTCAAAAACAAAACAAAATAAATTCAAGATCTTACCAATTTGATCAAATTTGAGTTTCTGAAACCAGAGAACCGTCTCCACAGAAATGATGCGTTCTGCGACACTTTTCAGCTTAAAACAAACTCTATAAGCCTGACGTCAAACTGTGCAGCTGTCTGTCAGCGAGTCCCTCACATGCGTTCGTGTTGAAATTAAATATGATGACCAGCAGGTCACAGAGGCTTTGGGACGCTGATAACACATCTGTTTGGATGATGGTGATTCCTGGAGGACGAGTCCCGATCAGACTGAATTAACCTTGACTGTCCTCCAGCAGCATCATCAGCCACAGTTTGAAGAAACGTCAAACAAGTCCTGAAGTTGGACAGACTGGTTCTGATAAAACGGTTTCAAATGAGTGAGAACGAGCAGCGAGAGTCCGACTGGATTTATTTTGACTTGATCTGGATGACTCACCCAGATTCATGTGTGAGCGTGTGTATGTATACGTGTGTGTGTGTGTGTGTGTGTTCGTTTTACCTTGTAACCGCACCACGATGGGGATCTTCAGGTCCAGGTCCTGCACAGCCATGATGATGCCCTGAGCAATGACATCACACCTCATGATGCCTCCAAAGATGTTGACTAGGATGGCCTGAACCTGAGCGACACACCACAACACAATAAACAAACAAACAAACACACACATTTACTGATGATCTCTGTGAATTAGCATTAGCATCAATAATAGCACGATAACTGATGTGTTGGAGAAGGAATCAGCAGCTGCGTTCTCACCTTCCTGTCAGAGGTGATGAGTTTGAAGGCCTCAGTCACCTGATGAGCTGTTGCTCCTCCTCCTACATCAAGGAAGTTGGCCGGCGTGCCGCCATGGAGCTTGATGATGTCCATGGTGGCCATTGCCAGACCAGCGCCGTTTACTGGGAACGAGACACATTTATCATTCCAGAAACAGAAGCAGAGACGAGAGCGAGCTGTGTGAGTATGAAACTTCAAACAGCGGAGTCGACCTGAAATTAGAGACATTTCATATCGTCCCATTGTCCTTTACATTAACCCAGTGATTCTCTAACTGTGGGTCGCGCTCCCCCTTTGTGGCCAGGGCGGCCTCACAGAGGGGCGTGTGACTGCTCCTGCGGTTTTTTTGTTTTTGTTATATTTTCAAAAAAATGTAGCATGCAGAACCGTGTTCCCATGGTGATTTCACATTCAGACAGAGAGTCCATGGCTGAAAAATTAAGATATATATTACAGGAGTAAAAAGAAAAACAGGCAACGCTTCAGATACAAACAAGACAAAGTTGGACAATGGCAACAATGATCAACCGACAACACCCAAGTCAAGAAAATATGCCGACGAATATCCTGCTCTTGGGTTCACAGTGAATGTGGTAGGACGTGAAGAGAGACCTGTCTGTGTTTCATGTCTGAAAACGGCTGACAGTACGCAACCTAACAAATTTAAATGACACTTGGAGACATTACACCCCACTTCCGTCAGTAAGCCACTTGAGATCTTTAAGGGATCAATATATAACTTGACAGTGACCAAGGCTTCAAAAAAAACAACAAAAAAACAACCTTAAAAATCAACACTACTGTGAAATGAACTATGAAATAACCAGGAAATTTTTCTTGCTCCAAAGGAAGGGTGACAGAAAAAGTTTGAGAACCACTGCATTAACCCGACACACTGACCTGACCACAGGGTCCGCATTCAAAACTATTCCACTCTGTTTACCACTGCACACTGCTGCACTGTGATCAGCCTACGTGTTGTTAGCTTGTTGCCTTGGCGACATTCACTGACCCAGACAGCCGATGGTTCCGTCCAGGCCGATGTAGTTGAGGTCGGCCTTCGCGGCCTGTCGGTCCCGCGGGTCCTCCTGGGTCCAGTCCTGCATTTCAAACACCTTCTTCTGGCGATACTCTGCGTTGGAGTCAAAGTTGATCTTGGCGTCCATGCACATCACTGAAAAACACGCACAAGATAAACGTCCGGCCTCCAGCAGCGAGAGACATCACGGTTGTGTGTGTGTGTGTGTGCATGTGTGTACCGATGCCAGACGAGTCCTCCACCATAGGGTTGATCTCGACCATGGAGGCGTCGTACTTGATGAACAGGTTGTACAGTTTGATCATGTTCTCCGCCGCCTCGTCCACCAGCGCCGGTGGGAAGCCCATCTTCTGAGCAACCTGCAGCAGCAACAAACACTTCACTCAAACTTCTGCTGAACGTCAGAGCTGCGGGTCAACGTCTCAGCGTCTGCACTGCTCCACTCTGCAGCTGCACATTAGCTTAGCTTAGCATAAAGGCTGGAATCAGTGGGAAACAGCTATCCTGGCTCTTTGTGAAGGCAGAGATGGGAATTTACACCTGAGACTTGGACTCGACTTGGAATCTCACACACAGTGACTGGAGATTTGGTTTGAGACTCCACTTGAACTCAAAGTTCAGGACTTGTAAACAGTCTTTTTTTTTTCTTTTGTGCAGTGATGAGCTGAATCTCATTCCCTTCTTAACGCGTCATGACACACGTGTGATGTGTAGTACTACCTGTAATACAGTTCATGCTTTGTGAGCATCTCTGTGTGAAGTAGTGCTGCATGATTCTTGCTAAAATGTGAATCATGATTGTTCTCCCTGAGAACTGAGATCACGACTTTAATTTTTTCAACAAAAATATTTATTGCACACACATAAATAAAAAAACATGCTGTCTATAAGTGCTTTCAACATGCATGACCTATAATAAAGTGCTGGATGTAAACTTGAAAGTGTCTTGTTTGTCGGCTGGGATTTTTTTGATGTGGTTCATTTCGCTTTCATTGCTCACTCATACTGGATTTTGGGGTGACGTTGGAGGTGGTTTTAGAGATTCGTAGTGTCACCTGGTGGTGCTGCGATGATGCCAAAGCACTGCTTGCAGATTATTTTACTCCTTGTTCATCGTCATCAGGTTTAAACCTGAAAAAAGTTTCACAAGGTGGAACGTCCGCTGTTTTTCAGCACAAGTCCATCATTACTCCCACTGTCGTGACCGGGACTTTCTTCAGTGATGCTCATTTTTTTCCTTTCAAGCGTAAAATGGGGCTCTAACTCCATGACGCAAACTGACTTCTGCCTCATTCCTGCTTGTCTACACGTGACTCTGCCAATGTTGTGCCTGGTTACTGTAGCAACTGTGAGTGACAACAGAGCACCAAAAATCAGGAGACAGAGAAATGAGAGGGGTGATTTAGTTGTATGGCTGAATCACTGGATAATCTCTGGCCTGATTACTGAATTAATTGCATGTTTTATTTTACACTGTGTGAGTGTGACTGATATGAGATTGTCATACAGTAAATAACTGAACACTTGAATGCAGCGTGATCTGAATGCACAGGAAAACACGAGCAAGTGAATCGCAGTCATTTAAAAATGATATCACACGTGTGTATGAACTGAGATTGTGATTTTCTTTTTAAGAGAAATTGTGCCGTCTTGGTGTGCAGGTAACAGCTCCTCTAATGATCACTGATCAACACCCTTGATCTTGTTTGTTTTATATGTACAAACCCCAAAAGCTAAGCTAACAAGCTGCTAATCATAGCATCACATGCTGTAAACATATTGGTAAATATCTTAGACAGATGCCGACATCGTAACAAGGAGATTGTCTTTTTTTATTAGTTTTTTTAAAAGATATTTTTGGGGGCTTTTGTGCCTTTATATGCAGGACAGCTGAAGAGTGGACAGGTAACAGGGGAGAGAGAGGGGGAATGACATGCAGCAAAGGGCCACAGGTGGAATCGAACCCAGGTCCGCTGCGTGAGGACACAGCCTCTGTATATGGGGCGCCTGCTCTACCAACTGAGCCACCAGGCGCCCCACAAGGAGTTTTTTTAGTCCAAACATTAAGAGAAAAGCAGCTTTTTCATGTAAAACAGAAAACACCTGCTGTTTCTTCTGAGTGTCCTGCAGGTTTAAAAACAGAAAATAAATGAGTGAAAAAACATCAGTGGACCTCCAGTTTCTTTAAGGCCCCTGCAATCAGCAACTCTTCTCTGTCAAATATATTGAGCCTCTGCTTTCACTATGACAACCAACATTCGGTATTCACAGACCAAACTGTACTCACAGGTGACAGTGAGACAAAGAGGGACACAGCAGAAACAGAAAGGAGGACATTTACAGCTTCTTACATAGACACTAAAAGCATGAAAAACAACAAGAAGCTGCTGAGACGTTAAAACAAACACACTGAACCCAAAAAGTAGTTTTCCTTCTGAGAGATAAACACACAACACACACACAGTGTGTCTCATCGATTGGTCGTGCAGCTCTAACCACACAGCTGGAACGTCTCCACACTCTTTTCTGACTCGTTTGTCTGATATCGATCTCACCTTGACAGCCTGCTCCTTCTTAATGCCCTCCATGATGTCGATGGGCTCCTTAACAATGGCGTCTGGATTCTCTGCTGCAACGTCTTCAATGTTCACGCCTCCCTGCGAGCTGCCAATCAGGACAGGGCCCTGTGGGACGCCAGCGGAGGAGATGAGGAGTTGGATTTTATTTAGTTTTTTTATTCTGTTTGAGTTTATTGGTGTGCAGATTTAAGCTGACAGTCATTGGTAAAGTGTCTGATAAATAATTTCCATCCACACGCTGAGGGAAATTTCAGATAAGAGCTGAGTACAGAAACGCTTTCTTCTTCTTGCCCCGTCCAGCTTTCACACGCTGGAAGAAATCCCACCAAAATCATTTAAAAAGACATGAAAACAAAGTGTTTCTTGTTTGTGATAAGTGTAAAATCTGTCAACAGAACAGATGAAATTCACTTGTCAGGATGAGGTCATAAAGCTGGAGATGCAAACTGCAGCTTCACAGAATAAGTGACTGATTTTTAAATTTACTGACAAATTCAACGCAAGTTAAAAAGAGGAAACAAACAAATTTAACAGAACAGTGAAGTTTTGGTCGGGCAGAAGATCAACGAGCTTTCAGTCTGTGCGGGTTCATCACTTCTAGGGTTGGGCCGGTGTAAAAAATTCTAAACCGGTTTGATGTTATGCCAAATACAAGACCAGACCGGTATATCCAACATTCACCACCAGGTGTCGCACATCACTCAGCCAACTGAACTGAGTGACACAAAGTTTGTGTCGGGACAGCCAATCAGCGTTGACATTCACTCAGACCAAACCACAGAGCTACTTCTTGCTATATGCAGACTATGTGAATGCATGAGGCCCCCACAGCCACTAGGGGGCCCCAAGCTGCATGTTCAGCCTCGATATATTTGTGGAGAAAAAAAAAAAGACCTTTCTTTACTTGTAGCCAGCCAAGCCTTCTTGTGTGCTTAGGGAAGGCGCTAACCCTGATGTAGGATATAAACATAACTAAGCAGTGACGATAGGGAAGCTGTGGCTCATGTTTGTTGTGTTATCAAGTCAAAATCATCATTAAGGCCCCAGTAGGTAACTTTGTGAAAGTGAAAGTAAACTCGCGAC
>JAQLOL010000005.1:28783403-28795506 GCA_029783665.1 Naso thynnoides | reverse complement strand
ATCATGTGCTGCCGTCCATCTGCATCAGTGTCTGTGTGTGTGTGTGTGTGTGTGTGTGTGTGTGTGTGCAGAGAGAGGCAGCTTGTTTATAGTGATGGAGTTTTGTGACGGAGGAGATCTGATGAAGAAGATCAGTCAGCGGAGAGGAGTCCCCTTCACTGAGGAGCAGGTACACACACACACACACGCACGCACACACACACACGCTCACACACTTCTGTGAACAGGGAGTCATTTGGTGTGTGTGAATGTGTGTCCTCAGATTGTGGACTGGTTTGTTCAGATCTGTCTGGGCCTCAAACACATTCATGACAGGAAGATCCTCCACCGAGACATCAAAGCTCAGGTATGTGACCACTGCTACACACACACACACACACACACGCACACACAGACATCTTTTACTTTCACACGCAGCTCAGTCAGTGATGGTCAGTCACCGGACAAACACATCTGCATGAGGGCCTTCGTTTTGATTCTGTTTGTGTGTGATGTTTTGTATTCATAAAGACTGATCACAGCTGCTGTTGGAAACTTTTAACAGTTCACACAGGTCGATGCCAAAAACACTGACGATCACTGTGACCCACAGGCTGCACATGCGTTCTGAGCCTGTACATGGTAAACAACTTTATTGGCAGACCGTCGGAATAACTTCTGGTTGACTTCAGGTTATCTTACTGAACGTCGTTTATCATTTCAGAGTTCAGAGGATTGTGAGGCTGAACTGTTTCAAACAAAGACCTCACTGTGTGCAGCTCCTAGAATAACTCCACACAGCCGAGCACAGACTGCGTCTCTGTTCACAACCATTACTGTTTCATCAATCTTATCTGTTTCCTCACACACACACACACACACACAATACTTGCCCAGTCACTGTATTTCTGTGAACACAGGCAAGCTCTCATTGTTCTCTGCTCTAGAACATCTTTCTAACTGACGGAGGGATGAAGGCAAAGCTGGGGGACTTTGGAATCGCAAGAATGTTAAATAAGTAAGTCAGTGTCATCTTCACACACACACACACACACACACAGTGCAGCTGTTTATCACTGAGCTGTGTAACACATGGAAGAGCTCCAAACAAGTGATTAGCATTCCACACACAGAGGAGCAGGACGTGTAAACACACACGTCGAACCTGAACAGATCTGATGTGAGTCTCTGCTGTGAGCAGGTCAAAAGTTACTAGATACATTTGCTCAAGTACTGCGATAAACACTAATGAAGTACTTAGAACTCACTGAAGTATGTCCATGTTATGTAACTTTGCCCCCACCATTTCCTGTCTACTCCT
Source organism: Naso thynnoides (assembly GCA_029783665.1). NCBI lineage: Eukaryota > Metazoa > Chordata > Actinopteri > Acanthuriformes > Acanthuridae > Naso > Naso thynnoides. Next base: position 28,794,206 of record JAQLOL010000005.1, on the reverse strand, counting down.
CAGCTGTCCTATCAAATAGCACAAAAATATCCCCCCCAAAAATTTGTGATCATTTCTGCTCACAAAGACTGTGAATTTATCCTCCATAATTTACATTGAAGCAAGTCACAAGGAGGCGAAGGAGAAGTTTTTTTGCACATTAAGCCTCAGAATTTGGATATTTACGATCATATACGATGTTCTACAGCATAATTATTATGAGCGGTGTGGTCCTGAGAGCTGGAGCTCATTGCTGATGTCACTGATAGCTGAAAACAGAGGAAATGGGGCACTCCGATAATCTGTCGAAAAACACAATAAATGCTCGTTTTAAAAGATGAGAAACTCACTGAATGTTTAGTGGTGTCCTCTCATGTGCCGACACCAACACACGAAGCTAAACAGCAGCTAAAAAGCCAGAAACAGCTGTTTGCTTGTTTCCTGAAGCAGCTTAAACAGCCATTTCCATGTTATAAGCCGGTGTTTAATGTTGTGTTTTAGTGTCGGTACATGAGAGAACACCACTATCAGTGAGTTTCTCCACTTTTCTAACAAGCGTGTGTGGTGGTTTTTCGACGGATTGGCTGAGTGCACATGCACCTCTGTCGTTTTCAGCCGGTTTCAGCCAGGTGATGTCAGCAACGAGCTCCAGCTCTCAGGACTGCAGCGTTCATCATAATAATAATGTAGAAAATAATTTCTGATATTAAAAACCTTATATAACTTAATGTGTAAAAAAAACAAACCTCTTCCTTAATGTCCGGGATGAACAGGAGAAACAAGGACTGCATGAAAAAACTGTTGACATATTGTCATTTTGTCAAGGTAACATTATGTCTGTTGTTTTTAGAGAACAGTAATGTTTGTTTGCTTTCACAGCAGCTGTGCCTCTGATAGATGTTTGAAAAAAAAAAGAAAGAAAAAACCCCAAACAATAATGATATAAATAAAACGCTGGCCAACATGTGGTGTGTTGGAGCTCTCACTGTGTTGTGTGTGTTGTGGCTGTGCAGCACCATGGAGCTGGCCCGGACGTGCGTGGGGACGCCGTACTACCTGTCCCCCGAGATCTGTGAGAGTCGACCCTACAACAACAAGACGTACGTTTGTTGTCTCTGCTCAATTCCCACAACCTGAACTCCTTTATTATGTGATGAGCTATGGTGGCTTGTTGAGGACACGGTCAAATGTAATGCATCTGTAAAATACAAAAGTCAGGGCACCGACAGAAAAATCTCAGAGAGTCACACAGAAATAAAAAGAAGAAAACTGTGAGAGTGAAGTTTGAATCTGACGCTATGGAGAGTTTGAAATGATCAGACACCAGCCTCCAAACACTTTGCATGCAGACTGTTGCTGCAATAACAGCACAGTGCACATGGCTTCTGCATGTGGATGAACACAAGGCTTGACAGGCCTGCTGTGCCTTGTTATGGTGGCTGAGCTTTGACTGGCCAATCACAGCTGGAGGGAGGAGTTCAGGAAGTTTGTCAGGACAAAGTGAAGCCTGCGTGCCGAGAGGAACTTCTCCTTTTTCATTTCGTGGTCCTGATCTGAGCAAACGGTTCTGTAATCACACTGTCATCATCACTACATCACTCGGGTGTGTTCACCTCAACATGCACTCACACACTCACACACTCAACAGGAACCTCGCTCATGCATTTATCTCTAATTATCTTTCCCTCCTCTCTCTCTCTCTGTCTCTGCTCTCTGCTTCTCTTGTTTTGATACAACTTGGGTCAAAGTTGCTTCCTTGTTCCCACACTCACACAGGCAGGGTGGGCTTGTTATACTTGTGAGACCCAGACCAGAGCCCCCAACACCAACCTCCCCTAAAACTGACCTGATCTGAACACTCAAACCAAGTACAACTCCCAGACAGTGAAGAAAGGCCAAACAAGTCCTCAGTCAGTAAAAAAAAAATCTTCATTTTTGAGCATTAGAACTTAACTAAGACCTTGCAAATATAAAGGAACAAGGACACACACACACACACACACACACACTCATACACAGCATGTGCTCGGTTTTTGGTTTTGAGCCAAAGAAGCCAAAGCTGTTGTTCTCCTCCAGAAATGAAAACCTCTGTAAACCTTTCCCTCAGTCCCTCTGCTCTGACTTCACCTGGAGTTTGACATGATGAGTTTGTTTCTGGTGTTTACGAGACTTTAGCCCAGGAGGAGAGAGGGCAACATTTAGCACCTCCTCAACATCCTGTTTCAACAAGGAATATGTCAAGTTACACAAGATGAAAACGGCTTCATGGTGACTTCAGGGAAACTCTGTGATTCTGTCGAGTGTCAAAAACATCCACACTGAGAGGGAGGACGAGTTCACGTCCATCTTCATAGTGTGTGTGTGTGTGTGTGTGTGTGTGTGTGTGTGTGCGCGTGTGTGTGTGCGTGTGTCCTCTGTGCAGTGATATCTGGTCTCTGGGCTGCGTCCTGTATGAACTCTGCACTCTGAGGCATCCAGTAAGCTGCACCACACCCAGCACATCAGCAGCTGCTTCACACATACGCACACATTATTGAGTTAATGCTAACACTAATGGTAATTGAGCCTGCAGACGGCACTCATATAGTAGAACAGTCAGAGAAAAATCAGTTGTATTGATTAATCAGCTGGTTGTCTTCTCAATCAATCGATTAATCATTTTGGTTCATAAAGTTGATGCACAGTTCAGGTGTCTGTTTCCTGTCGATTATGTACTAAAAGCACAAAATGACAAAATTATTTGAAAAAAATAAATCAAGTAAAATTTTAAAACGTCTGTGATTGTTTATTTCCCACAATCTGATTGTGTTGTTTTCAAATACAATGAAACTTATACTGCTAACACTCAAAATGACGACATGATAAATGGATTATCAGTTGCCAGTTACTTTTTTTGACAATCAACTGTGTGTGTGTGTGTGTGTGTGTGTCCGCACCTGCAGTTTGAGGGCAGCAGTCTGCGGCAGCTGGTCAGTAAAATCTGCAGGGGGCGCTACAGTCCCATCGCCAGCCGCTACTCCTACGACCTTCGGCTGCTGCTCACTCAACTCTTCAAGGTCAGACGTTTAAACTTTGACTCATTCAGTGTCGCTCTGAGGTGAATGAAGCATAAACAGCAAATTACAGTAACTGAACCTGATGACGAAAATTCCATTGATGTGACTCTTCAGACCTGAACGTCAGCTCCTTTATGACCGATGACGAGGACTTTGGGAGAATCTGTCTGTTCCTTGCTGTAATTCCCTAAAAGCAAAAACTTTATATTGCATTTTAGACATTGTGTTTTTCATGTTTGTTTTGTTTTTCAAACTTCAGAAACCAGTGAGAGAAGTTTCTTTCCATGAACTTTCCATGAAATCCTGACGACTCTGTCGAAACTAGTACAGACGCAGGAAACGGTTCTTCTGCAAGTTTCTGGTTTATCTTAAACTGCACAGTTGTTCTCATTCAGGAGTCTCAAAGCTTTTCTTTGAATCACTGGCAATGTTTTCTGAGTTCAAACGGCAAAACGTGTGTTTGAAGGTGAAAGTGAAAATGTGAGAATGTCAGGAAACTGTGAGCAGCTGTTTAGGATATCTGAAGTGTTTACAGGAACTTTCAAACAGACCTCACAGAACTTTCACATCTACCGAAATAACAATTTGTCAACTCTTCCTTGACTCCAGTATTTATATCACCGGTACATACTTTATTTTTTTTTTCGACTACGTATTTTTCTGACAGCTTTAGTCACTTAATACTTTAGAGATTACATTCCACACCATTTGGGGATTTTCACTTTGATTGTGCAAAGGCACATGAACACACACGCTGTGTTTCAGGTCAACCCTCGGGACCGTCCTTCAGTCAGCTCTGTCCTCAGACGGCCTTTCCTGGAGAAGCACATCAGCAAACACCTGGACCCACAGGTGAGCGTTCTGATTGGTTCACTGATCATTTCAAGAAACAGTCAATGAAAGATTTAAAGACTGTCGTGGTTTCCTTTACCTACATGTTCAGTGACAAAATAAAGTGTCCTCAGAGGAGAAAATACACAGTTCAATTCTGCGTGGGCTGTTGGCACGTAATACTTTCCCAGAATGCAATGTACAGAGGAAATGGAGGAGCTGCTCACAGCTGGAAGTAATTAATTGTGTATGTGAAACTGCTTCAGATTCAGGAAACTAAAACAAAAGAAATCGAGACATTTCGTCACATCAGTGGCTCATTTCCTGTTAGAATAAACTGGTGGGTAAGTTTTGTGTCTCACGTACTAAAACAGCATAATGTGAGTATTTTTTATCAAGTGTTTGCTGCAGCTGCTTTTGACAGGTTTTCACATTTTATTGCATCTTACAAACGAACCTAATAAAGTGGCCACTGAGTGTCAAAATGTGAAAAAAAGTGCTTTACATTCTGTACATTTAGTATTAGGGTTAACGCGCGCGTGTGTGTATGTGTGTGTGTGTGTGTGAGTGCAGGTGATGCAGGAGGAGTTCTGGCACAGTGTTCGGCATCAAAACAGAGCAGCAGCTTCTCAGGCTGGTAAAACAAGAGCAAGACAAGCAAACGCTGCAGGTAACACTGCACACACACACACACACACTGCACACACACACACACACACACACACACACACACACACAACTCATGAGAGCTGAGACTCAAACTGTGGGTTCAAACATTTGATGTGACTCTGGCGCCCCCAGTGGTCACTTCCTGACAACAGGTTGGATTCTGTTGCTACTGGCTCCACTGCAGCTGCCGTCCCTCAGCACATCTGATAAACTTCCTCGCCGTGTCTCCATGGAGACGAGCTGATTCCTGTTTGGACGGATTGTAAGCACGCCACATCTTGGCACACATGGTGTTTTGGTGACATCAGAGCACAAAGTTGCTGCTCCCTGTCTTCAGACATTGAGGGAATGTTTTGGTCTCATCTTTCACTGCTGCTGACAGCTCGCGTTGTGTTCATACATGTTTAATGTGTTACTTATTCTTCAGAACAACAAGCTGAAGCCAAAATGAGTCCAGCCACTTTTAAACTGTTTCAGACAGAAGAACGAGGAAGAGCAGAGTTAACAGACAACAACACCACCTGTCAAATATTTACACACGAGAAACTTGGTTAAGCGCTGAATGTTCTGACTGGATTCTGTCCTGTAAACTAGAGAGGATCCAGAAGTTCAGACCTGCAGAGAAGGTCGAGGCCACAGTGAAGAGGCCGCCTGCTAAACCAGCCTGGAGAGTCCCGCTCAGAGTGTACAGCCCGTCACAGCACCGAGTAACTACCGTGATTACAATATTCTGTCTGTCTGTCGCTCAGTCTGTCTGTCTCTAACTGTGCTAACACTTCATGTATTCATGATGGCAGCCTCTTCATCACAGAGCAATACCAGCAGCTGCAGACAGGGGGCAGCAGAATCCCAGGTGACGTGGATCAGATTAAATGTTCCTCAGTCATCAGTGATGACATCACATCTCATGTCAGCCGTTCATGTTACTGATGCAGGTTTAATGAGCAGCAGCCCGTCAGTCATTACCAGCATCACCACGCCCAGCTGGACGCCATTCAGAGGAGGAACAAGGAAGACACCCTTCCTCCTCCTCCTCCTCCTCCTCCTCCTCCTCTGGAGCGGTGTGAGGACCCAGCCATGGAACCATATCAGCTGTGAGTAAACAGACACTCAGCACTGCAACACTAATTATTATTTCAATGATTAACTATCTCCTCGATTGATCAACTACACGTTTTATCTGGTGTCAGAAAAAAGTGAAAAAAGCTTGCCATAATATAATAATAATAATAATAATAATAATAATAATAATAATAATAAAAATAATAATAACAACAATAATAATAATACTGTTATATATGCAAGTATTTTCATACTGTTGCATTTTTCAGTAAAACATGTAAGTTTTTGTAAATTACTAGATCTCAAGAGACATTTTTCCCTAAGTTATTTTGAGGAGCAAGAAGTCCTGATTAGCACAATACTATTAGAAATAAACGCCATGTCCTAATAGTGAATAAAGTTAAATCAGAGTCTAAACACTCAAATACTGTAAATCTGCATAAAAAGCAGGGCTACAGCTCATAGTTGCGTAAGTGTAGCCTAAAACTGTGTACCTGCATATGAAACACAGTCTCATTATGATGTACTTTCCATATTAATACATCCATGTTTCTTTGTGCCTCAGGAGAGTTATGTGACATATGAGGACAGCCTGAGGCTGGCAGGCGAGATCATCAGCGTCCTTGGAGCTTTTGTCATCCTGCTGCTGGAGGTGAATTTATGAAACATGTTTCATCTTCTTACATACTGTACAGACAGTGCATTTCACTGCCACATCTTCCTTTATCGTCTTTTTTGAACAGATCCCTGATATACTCAGGGTAGGGGCAAAGCGTTATTTTGGCCAAACAGCACTGGGAGGCCCCTTCCACGTTATTCTGTGAGTAACAACACTTCTGAGTAACGAAATAAAGCAAACTTTTCGAATATCTTTTAACTGTCCTGCTGTTGTTTTGAACAGTATCAGCTATGCCTGCTTGGTGGTGCTGCTGTGTGTGTTCAGAGCCTGCGAGGTGCAGGGAGAGGCCATGGTGATGGCAGTGTGTTTGGTGCTCGGCTGGTGCAACGTCATGTTCTTCGCCCGAGGTTTTGAAATGCTCGGGCCTTATGTCATCATGATCCAGAAGGTAGGACTCAGCTCGGCCTGCAATCAGACACAGTGGTGCATGCAAGAGGAGCTGATGAGTCATGAAATAGCAGTTTGTTCCACAAACACCTGTGCCGAAATGTTTTTGAAGCAGATGTATTCAGTTGTTGTCTTGGTGTTTGAGGTTCACCTATTTGCGTTAGCAGACTGACCCACCGTGTGTCTCATTTCCCCCTAGATTATATTTGGAGACCTGACAAAGTTTATGTGGCTCAGTTTCATTGTGCTCCTTGGTTTTTCCACCTGTGAGTATATTTTGGGCGACATGCACAAACAAATTTTGAACTCTCACAAAGCTTGTAACATAAGAAATAAGAGGAATCAGACTTGTCCACATCCTCACATGGGCAACTTTTCTTCACATTTTCTCCTCAGCCTTGTGGATGGTGTATATGACCCAGGAGCCGGAGTCCATTCCTTCATATCGCTCCTTTCCCATCACTCTCTTCTCCCAGTTTGAGCTCAGTGTGGGCCTCATAGATCTGCCCGTAGACCACACCATTGCTACCCCACCGATCGTCCATGTGCTGCACTGTGCCTTCTCTGTGGTCTCCTACATCCTTCTACTAAATCTGCTGATAGCCATGATGAGTGACACACACTGGAGGGTGGCCCAGGAGAGAGACGAGCTGTGGAGGACTCAGGTAAAGACACTAACATTAATGCACAGAAATACCTCGTCCTCATGTCTGTGTGTGTTACTGCGTCATGGTTACAGCTATAATGGTGTTGAACAGGTGGTAGCTACAACTTTGATGCTGGAGAGGAGGCTGCCGCGCTGCCTCTGGCCTCGACTGGGGGTGTGTGGGCTCAACTATGGACTGAGGGAGCGCTGGTATCTCAGGTAAGAGAGTACTGCAGTAACAGGAAGAGGAATATAAGCTTAAAAAACAAGTGAATATGGTTTCATTTTATTTTTTTTTTTAACAGTTTTTCTGTGAGTAGTAAATCTTCATCACTATTTGACAAAAGCTTGGCATCAACAATTAAGCTTAACTGCTTCATTTTGTAAAGGTGTGGTCTGCTAACATTTGACTGGCAGTGACCTACAATATAGGCTAGCAACTGGCTAACAGCATAACTATTTAAAGCAAACCTTGCCTGATTGGTGCAAAGACAATTAGGTGCCAACTGATAGGATTTTGGTGGCCAATGCCGATATTAGCAAGTAAGAAAATTCCAATATCTTATAAATCGGCTGATGTTCTGTACATAACATTTAAATGTGGTTATTAAATACGTGTGACAAAGATATGCAATGAGGGCAGGATATCTAACAAACTTTATTCCAAACATCAGTGCACTGAACAGTCAACACTTCACTTAATACCAATTAAATAAAGGGCCGCCCTCTGCTGGACAAACTACATGATAACACCTTTTTAAATGAGAAGTCCAAGCATTTTTTCCAGCCTTATAAAATAGCTTTAATATCAGCACTTTTCGAAGAACATATACGCCGATACCAATATATCTACAACAGGCTTATATAAGCTGATAATATTGGCAAAATGATATGTCTGTCGGGCCCTAAAGACGATAAACTCCAAAGTCTTGCCTCTAAGCCGTCGTGAAGATCTTGTTAGTCATAATAATAAGAAATTCAGTTTTTTTTTTTAAAAAAAAGAAGTTTTTCAAGGCCTTCAAAGCCCCTTTGAGGAACTTTCATATCATGTTGATTGTAGCTGTGGACTTGCACAATACCGGTTTAACCAAAAACACAAAATATTAAAACTATTATAGAAAAATATCCTCCTACTTCCAACCGTAGATTGTAAAAAAGAGAACAGCGCATCGATCATGCTTGCAATCAACAAATCGTCTCTTCCGCTCTGTGTGCCATTAAGTGTTTTGTAGTTTCCACTGACTGAGCCGTGCAAAGGCATTGTACAAGACAGGATAGTAATTCCCAATCTCCTCGCCGATGTTCTCATTTGTTGATGTAGGTAAGATGCGAGGAATCAGTATTCCGTTTAGACTGCTTCAGAAGTTTCTTGTAGAGACTTTAAAAAAGAAACCTTGCACCCTTCCATATATATAAAAAAGTAAACAACAAGGATTACGTTGGTTTGTGACATCAGCAGTCTTTTTTTTTTTTAAATTTCTGAGGTATACTATTTTCGCTCTAAATAATCACACAGGGAGAAGCTGCGGTCCACTGTGGCCACAACCTACGTATGTATTCTTTTCTGCACTGCAGCCACAAGTGTTGCTCTGCTGTGAGAAAGAAGCAAAAAACTCTCATTCTTGCGGATCAAGCAACACCATTATCACACCTCCTCCACCTACAAACAGTACTTGTACAGTTTTAAGCATATCGCCTCACACCTGTTAAAAACATTATTAAAGGGCAACACCCCAATCTAGCTATTTGAGTCAGTATTGAAAAAATATCTGATATCAGTACCAGTAAGAGTACATCTTTGGTTAATTCATTTAGAAATTTAAAATGTTAAATTTTTGCAACAAAAGTCCGAAAAATAATTTTACCTTTTTCATAATTTTGGTTGAGTTGTGTATTACATTATCCCAAATGTCTTCAACAATGTTCAAACCACGAGACAAGCAATTTTATTCAAGCTAACGGTACGTTTGATTGTGTCGCCTTACTTGCGGGTAACACCTGCAAGAGAGTGAGGAACAAAGTCTTCAAACATGACTGAACATAATGTGAATGAAACTTAAATACATCACGTTGTCTATGAACATTTCTGCCATGAGTCAGATAGATTGTTGCTTCACAACAACATTTAACTATGTCTTTTGTTTTTATTGTTTTAATTGTGAGACTTCTAGTGGCTGAAATCACATGCTGTGCAAATAAATTGTCACCTTTTAGTCAAATTCAGGGAAGTTCAATTCTTAATTGCTAGGGTGTCCCACAGTTTACATTGTAAAAGCATTTTTCCGTTAAAGTAACTGTGACTGATCTTTACTCTATTGTCTTTGCAGGGTTGAGGACAGGAATGATCCAATGTTTCAGAAGATGCGGCGTTACATCAAAGCCTTCTCCAAAGAGGATGAAAAGGAAGAGAAGACTGACACGATAAAGGGATCGAACTCAGTATCCCCGAAGCTCAGACCGAAAAACAGAGGAGGGTTTAACAACAGGAGGTCTCTGACAGGGTGGCAGATGATTCGCCACAGTGCTTTGGGTTTGGAGATGGGGCAGGAAGAGCTGGATGAGGACCAGGAAATTAAATATGTCTAAGAAGAGATTTTACCTGAGCCTGACATAAATTCTCTGAGGCCTTCTATTATCTAAGGAGGCAAGAAGTGGAGACATGAAGTGCTGACAGAAGTCAACAAACAAACTTGTAAGATGAGGACTCAACTGGCTCAATCTGTCTATATAGTCAACAGTGCAATTACTTCTGCAGTATTATACCATAGAGAAGAGTGTGGTATTTTTATAGCAATGTGAAATATGTGGCGGTTTTATGCTAAGCAAAAACAAAATGTAACATAGACATTGAACCTTTGTAGTTTTATGAACATTTTTATATAAGAATAAAACCCTGCTGAAACAGAGTTGCTGGCTTTTATTTACGAAGAAATTTAACAGCAGTACAAAGAATCATACAGTGTATAAGAGTAAGACAGCCTGATTACTGCTTATAAGGACTTACAAGCATACCGGACATGTTAGAATACAAATTGGGCACCACAGTGCTTAAAGTAAATAAAATGCAATAATCAAAATAAGAGCTCTTCTATCATTAAATACAAAAATACTCTCTCTAAAGCTACTTGTTGTTTGCTGGATACTATTGCTTAAGGTGTGGGATGGAAAGAAAAATGATCCGAAGTATTATTGATGAATTGAAGCTTGTTGACAGAATTTAGATTTGCACATTTATCCTGTAGTGAAAGAGACAGATCCTGTCACAGATGCAGCTGGCAGATGTAGTAGGTGTACGACTGGCAGGGAGCTGTGATCCAGTTCTTTTCAGGAGAGCTTTCACTGCTGAGGATCCCACAATCCCCTCTAGACTGAACTCCCACCCAGTAACTGCAAACAATAGGAAATTACATTGATTATTGCATTACATTACTGGTTTTCAGTAAGGCGAAGGGAGAATAATTCTAAGGTTTTTTTTCTTTTGTTGTTGTCATTAT
>JAQLOL010000005.1:28770070-28783303 GCA_029783665.1 Naso thynnoides | reverse complement strand
ATAATAATAATAATAATAATAAAAATAATAATATTTATACATTTTGTTAAAGCAATTTTCAGGAACTCAAAGACCGATATATCCATTGAACCCTAAAAGAAGATAAATTTAGCTGATTCAGAAGAAGCCAGAGTGTAAAAACATTCATTTGTGCATCTATGAGGGCTTATTATGCAGGATTATTGTTGGCTCATCCTTTGAGGGTGTCACTTTATAGTAACTACACACTTTTAGGCATTAATTAAACATTAATAACTGCTGAATTCATCATTTGTAAAGCATTGTTCCTAAATGAAAACTCCTGAGGGTTAGGGTCAGGGTTACTCTAACCATAAGGATTTTTTATGCAGGAACAATGCTTGATAAATGATAATTCAGTATTTATTAATGCTTAACTACTGCCAAAGAGTGTGTAGTCATTATAAAGTGTTACCCAGCTAAGCCAACTGTCTTCTTGCCATAGCTTCATTATTATCGTGTAACTCCCAAAAAGAAATGGACTCAGCATATTTTCCTAAATCAATCTGTTTAAGCTTGTTTTGGAACTAATATGGCGTCTCCATCATAGTGGATTTGTGATGTCTTGTAATAGCTTGAACATTATTGTAACCATGTCTCTGTTTCTCTCTGCTTGTGTCCGTCAGTGTGGCTGCAGCTCGTAACGAATATCTGCAGAGGAGACAGGAGGCCAACCAATACAAGCTGAGAGCCGAGAAACAGCTGGTAGGAAAAGGCTCATTACGGCATTATTCAGGTTGATTAGTCCCCATTTCATCAAACACGTTACGAAATATAGTGACGATTACAGAAAGAAGAGAAACAAACATATTGTTGTTGCTTTTAATGCATCTGTAAACGTTAGCAGTGACACAAAGAGCCACGACAGGAACACTCAGAGCAACAAACCCAAACATTTCATAAATCAGCAGAGTAGACATCATCACATTATCAGATGTGTAAAGTAACTAGTTACATTTACTCAAGTACATCAGGCATGCTAAAGATCAAAATATGTTCTTCATACTTTTATCACAGTACATTCCAGAGTAAAATATTGTGCTTTTTACTCCACTACATTTACTCCACAGCTTCAGTTACTTTACACATTCGTATTATTTACGTTCAGTATAATTTAGCTCGTTAACTGTAAAGTACTTATGAGGATAAAGATAAGTTTATGTGGTAAAAAACAGTTTGTATATTTTGATGTTTTTGTACTTTTACTGAAGTAAAGTTTGGAATGCAGCACTTTTCCTTGTAACTGAGTATTTCTGCATTATGATTTTCAGAGTACTTCCTCCACAGCTGCACATTACACGAGTGATTAGAAAACTAGCACTTAAAAAAGAAATGTGGATTTACTGTGAAGGCATGAAACATCAAACGAAAGGTTACAGACAGCGAAGAGTTTCTCGCCGCCATGCTGAACACCTCTGACCTCTCTGACCATCAGGGTCTGCGTCCGTGTACAGCTGAATGCGACAGGAAGCCGGGCAGTCAGGAACAGGAAGTGGCACAACCTGAGCACCAACAAGCACCTCCGGACAGGAAGCACGAGGGACAGCAGGTAAAAGTGAGGAGACAGAAAATGACTGTGTCAATTTTTCCTGCTGAAGCTGAGAAACGCATGTTTCTCTGCTTCAACCTGATTGGCTGCTGCCGGGCTGCTTCAAACAAAGCGGGTCAGAGGAAGCAGCGTTACAACAGAGCAGTGAATCACAGAATGAAATTGTTATTTTGAGTTCCGTTCTAAAGCACAAACACAACAACACCTGCACAAAAACCTGCAGGATGCTGCTGTGAACATCCTGAAGAGCAGAACAAGAATATGCAACGTTCTAATCCACTGCATCTGACTGTGTGTGTGTGTGTGTGTGTGCGTGTGTGCGTGTGTGTGTGTGTGCGTGCAGGAGTACCTGCGTCAGCTGGATCTCATCAGACAGCAGTATCAGCACGACATGAGACAGTTGAGGCTGCGAGCTGAAGCACAGGTACGAACACACCTCATGTCCCTGCCGCCATCTGCAGGCTCTTTGCTGACCTCCTTCACTCACATTCAGACATGCACATACAGTGAACTTTAACCTGTCCTGTCACCTCATGTCATCTGGAACGATGAGTTCAAGGACCTCAGTGAAGGTTTCACTCTCCATCACCTGCTGAACATCAGGCTCCCGTCCTGTCAGCACACGTATGAGTAGTAACTCTGCTTCATGTTTCAGGCTCAGCCACGACACAAACAAGCAACCTTTGTGGTGGAGAAACACGGAGACCCAGAAGCTTCTGCAGACAGCGACGAGCAGCAGAGAGCCCCACCTGCACAGGTAAACACTGACGAGACATCATTGAAGTCGACGCACGTTGGTCATTTTAATGCATGAAATGATGAAAACATCCTAATGAAGGACCAATAATCACTGAATCATCAGAGGTGAAGATTGTGACACAGACGTCATGGTTACACTGATAAAAGCTGACATGTTTGATGATGTCACAACAATACCTTCAGCAGTGATGTCATTTCCTGCTGTGTTCCTGCTGCAGGACAGTGAAGCAGCTGTGATGCAGATCAGAGGAGATCTGAGGAGAGCGCTGCAGAGAGAAGGCAGAGACAAGGTGAGATCAGAGCGACGGTCAGGTGCAGCCTCACACGCCTGTCTGCTGACACATCATCCCATCGCTCATTTAAAACATCCACAGATTTCCTGGAGCTTTAAAGAGGTACCTAAGTTTTCAGCCTGTTATCGACCTCAAACTCTGAGGCCACACTAACCTGACGTTTGTAAGGATGTTCTCAGAGTTTGAGTTCAGCAGCAGAATGAGCTGAAACTGGCTGACCGAGGAATCTAACCTGCAGAGATTTGTTTGTCATTCCGCAGAAGGGAATCATGTTTGAGATCCTGTTTGATGATGAAGGTATGAAAGAGGACACAAAGAAGGACAAAGAGGAGAGAGAAGAGGAACAGGAGGAGGAGGAGGAGGAGGATGAAAGGCAAAAGGAGGAAGAGGTAGGTGACAACTCTATCTCTCTTCCTTTTCCCCTTTCTCTCTCTCATTCTGTCCCCGCTCCCTAAACAGGAAGTGGACCCTCTGAACCAGACTCTGAGCTTCCAGGAGGGAGAGGAGCTGAAGCTCAAGGATTGGTCTGAGTTAAGGAGGGGGTGGAGCCAGAGGACTCCGCAGACGCTGCTGGACGCACTCGCCAACATGGAGGTCAACTCCGTCTACAACACGGCAGTGGAAGCTGAACAGGGTGAACATGGTGCAGGTGAGCAGTTCATCCCTCAACAACAACCAGAATTTGACACATTTAATTATTAATTAATTATTTATTCATTCTTCAGTTCATTTATACTGAATATGAAGCCATGGCCAGCAGCTAGTTAGCTTAGCTTAGCATAAAGACTGGAAACAGATGGAAATCGCTAGCCTGGCTCTGCCTAGCAGCACATCTGTTTCTGTAACACTCTCCTCTTAAACTTTCATTTGTTTCATATCAATTAATCAAGATGATCAACTTGAACTTTTAGTGTTTTTGATCAAGGAGCTTCTAAAAAATAATGTGGCTGAGTCAGAAGCCGAAGCTTTGTTTCGTTATGTCAGATTCACAAAAAATCATCATGTGACACGTGACTGTGACGCCAACATCAACAAATGATAGCGACCTTCCAACCAGGCAGAGCTGCTGTGTCCACTTATCACATAAAGCTTTGCTGTGTCTGACCTCTGTATGTCTCCGCCCCCCTCAGGTGAGGAGGGGGCAGGTCGCAGGCGGTGGGTGGACGGCCCCCCCGACACTCTGCTGAACGCTCTCGCTCAGGCTGAGCTGACATCATCGGTGACTGCAGGTCAGACATCACTCACAGTTCATGTGAAAAGTCCAGGAAACACCATGAGGTTTCTAACAACACACACACACACACACACGTGTTCTCACTCTCTGTAGAGACGGGCCACGCAGAGGAGGAAGAAGAGGAAGACTCTGACGTTGACATGGATGAAGGGCGTTTGGAGCCGAGGTCGGACGATGACGACACGTGAGTTTTATTTATTTATTTTGTTTATTTGATAGGAACAGTGCGGGTCAACATAGTGCCACATCCAAACAAGTTGCTTTGACTGAAGTTCTGCATAGCTTTGCCTTTTTCCAACTGCTGTCTCTAGTTGGACTTTTGATGAAATAAACAAAGAAAAAATAAGAAACAGAAAAAAATCAATCAAGGTTATCAACGTTACATACACTTTACATTATACAAGGTCATATTCGAAACACAAAATAGAAGATTACATATTATTTACATCATATATTTACAGTACATCATATAATTAAAAGTTCATATGAGGTCATGAATAATTAAAAATGCGTACAGCTCTGATTTGACTTCAGCCAGATTTGGACATTTTTGTTAAAAACCGTAATGTTTTGAGTTCATTTTAGTTTGGTTGGTAGTGTGTTGCACATTTGAGAGCCCTGTATGGAAACTGCTGACTGCCAAGAGGAGGTTTTACGGCGTGCAGTTTTACAGTTACCACTTAATGAGCCCCTGGTGAGCCCGCCACTATTCTGTCTGCTGAGACTCTTGCATAGGACATCTGGTGCCAGATTTTGCAGGCATTTAAAAATAATTTTTTTAACCAATAAAGTTATCAAAACTGAGCTGATTATACTGCTTCAGTAGGTAACAATGATGCCATTTCATTGTTTTTTTGCCCATTATTTTGAAGGCTTGGTTATACAAAGATGCAGTTGGCAAAGTCAGAACTCTGTTTCTCGGTTCAATATGTCATGAATGTCTGATACAGAAACTAAGAGAACATCTGTACGCCGATGGGTGTGACGATGAAGGCTCACTGAGGTTTCGATTAGTGAACAGCAGTTTTTCAGATATAATTTAGTTATTGATGAATGTGATTAATGGTTCAAATGGCTGCTTGGTTATTTGGCTACATATTTTTGTGCATCAGAGATTCCTGTCAGTTTGCTGGGGGTCTGATGTCATGACACAAAGATCTTGTTTCAGAAGCTCCGCCTTCCGTTAAAAATAATAACAAACTACACAAAGCAGAGGGGGGTGAAGAGGGGCCTGATCCGCCTTGTTGTTACTTACAAACATTTTTGAAGTCCCAAAATATTTATTATCACACAGAAAATAACTGAGATCCATTTCAGTTTCAGCTCCTCCAACTGAGACTGAAGCCGTCTGAAGGCTCTGGTTTTATTAATGACATCATGTGAGTTTCCTGTTTGTCATCAGGAACTTTGAGGAGTCAGAGGACGAGCTGAGACAAGCGGTGACAGACTCCATGAAGAACCTGTTCGTGCTGGAGGACGGGAGCTCAGACGAGGCTGAGAGCACAGAGACGCGGGCCGAGGATGACGGGATGAAGGAGAATGATGATGGAGGTGCATCGAGTGCTGCAGACGCTCAGCAGATCCAGCTGGAGGTCGAGGATTCACGTTCAGACGCTGCCGTCAGACCTGCGGACGTTTCCTCTGGGGAAGGTGACAGTAAGTCTGAGTGTCTCGATGATACCACGGCTTTAAAGACGCAGCATCAGACTTCCTGAGTGGTCACAAACATTCTGTGGTGTTTCTGAGTCGGGACTAAAGTCAGCAGCACCTGGACTTTCTCTGCCCTCCTCAATGTGATTCAGTCAAATCAACAGTGACAGCCTGATACAAGAAGCTCCGATCATTCTGCAACACATCGAAGACGAAGCCTTAGTGAGTGAAGAAGGTGAAGAGATGAGTCTTCATCAGTCTGTCAGGCCCCCTGTGGAGCTTTTGACCGCTTGGGACACTATGGAGCAATTTTTTCATGTGTGGTCACAGTTTAGAAGTCTAGTGTTTGTGGCAGCAGGACGGTGTGTGTGTGTGTGTGTGTGTGTGTGTGTGTTTTCATGGTGATGATGGAGCTCTGTGACACAGAGGAAGGAGATACAACAGACTGTGATACACACACACACACAACACTTGATGTTTTGGTGTTTTCATGAGATTTATTGATTACAAGAAGAAATCAGCTTCAGTGCAGGTTTGACCTCTGACAGGAACTGTTGGAGATTTTCCTTGAAGGGCGCACTCACACCAGCCAATCCCACCCCGCCTAAACAAGTTTGACCCTCAAAGACCAGTTTGTTTGACTAGTGTCAGTGCTCCGCCACGCTTTGTCGGCCCTGGCATGTAGAGGTGCTCCGATCGATCGGCCACTGATTTAAATCGGATGATTTTCATTCCAATGACTCAATTGGCTGTCACCAATTACCCGATCTGGAAAACCGATCTTTTATAAGTGAGCTGTGCCGCTTATGTCCGAATAAATGTGCAGTTTTACTAAGGAATCACTCTGCGTTGTGGGAGGCACCATAGCGCCCCCCTACCTTACAACATGAAACCGGCGTGAAAGGTAAACAAGTAGCACATGTCCCATCATGTCGTCTGTTTGGCAGTTTTATACTTTGTCAGAGAAAGACCCCAGAAATGCAGTTTGCATTCTAAGAAGAGACAGATGGCACAGATACTGTAGTAGCAAAGGGTAAACATTTTCTTTTTAAAAAAATCGGTATCGGAATCGGCCGATCCTGAGGGAAAAAATCGGGGATCGGGCAGAAAAATCCAGATCGGAGCACCACTGCTGGCACGGTTGAAAGAGGTGGGCTTCAGCAAGGTACAGACACACAAGCACAGACACAGAGTGCCGACAACGCTGTGACTGTTTGTGGAGGATTCACTTCAAATTCAAGCAGACAACAGCATACGAAGGGTGGGGGGGGCGTCGAGCTTCAGCACAGTACGGGATGACTGTCTAAGTGTTAGTGCACCCGACGTTTGTTTCTTGTATTAGAAATGTGTTTGTGTCGACGCCAGCAGCTCACACAGTTCATGTTTGATTATAGCAGATTGCTCCATTTATTGTTGCATCATCACTAAACAGACAAACTTCAACAGTAGAAATTCCTCTTTGAAAATAAAGATTGTCCAGTGTTTCACACACTGACATTTCTCTCCATGTCTGGACCTCGTCACTGACAGGAATGCAGGAAGTGAAAGATCATTGAAACAAGTGATTTGGCCTTCAGCTCAGCAGAAACGCATACAAGGATTACACAGAGAACAACAGTCTTCACTGCATTAACTTCATCCACACAGAATAACATGACTGCAAAAACCCTTATCTGTTCAGGTGACAGAGGACATCATACATACATCATAAAATCCCATCAGCACGCACACACACACACACAAACAGGTTGTGTCTTTTGGCGGTTTTGAATAATCGGAACTTTGAACAACTTAAAGGAACATTGCATAAATGATGCGTCCTGTGTTTAGTATCAGATCAGAAGTTTCATGTTGGTTCATGTTAGCTTAGCTTAGCACAAAGACTGGAAGCAGAGGGAAACTGTTAGCATAGCCCATCAGATTGATGTGTTCTGTCTCGTGCCCTTAAACACACGGAGGAACAGAAAATGAGACAGTGAAGCTGAACACTGAAGTAAGTCACTGACCATCAGCATTTGTTTCTAATCTGCACATTAAAACACCAGGAATGTAACAAATGTTTCTCTTCCATCACTTGGTAACACCCACACTTAACTTTATCGATTTTCCTTTGGTTCCAAGTACCTTCTTTTTTTGGTGCCTAATTCGTCGAGGTTCCGAAAAAGTTGAGCAAGTACTGAAAGGTGAAGTGAACCACTACAGACGACTGACTGGTCAGAAAGGTGGTGTTACTATGACAACCAGCTACACTGAGGTGGTACTATCATGTGTATTATCTTGTAATGGAAAACGACCTCCAGAAAAGTACCTGAGTCGGTACCACAAGATGGACACACACACACACACACACAAAAAAAAACAAAAAAACAAAGTCACATAAAAACTGATCAGACTTGTCTGAGGGTTGAAAACTTGTGTGGAGTGATAAGGATGAGGAGGCAGAAACCTTCCTCCTGCTCATGCATGAAATAACAGAAACATCTGATTTCCATCAAGTTTCCATCGTTTCAGCTTTGACTGGAGCTCTTGTCTTTTTCTTCTGCAATGGCTGAATGGCACTGACTGGAGAATTAGCGCCACCTGCTGTTTAACTTCAATGAACTCAAACATTCAGTCGTTTTTTTCTTTGGAAGCTTTTTTGTGTTACATTTAAAAGAAAACTGAAGCTGAAGGTGATGAAGACAGTTTCTCTTTCAAACAGGTTGGCAGGTTCTTCTGCTTTTAGCCTCATGCTAAGCTAAGCTCGACAGTTCCTGGACTGACATGTGGAATGAATGAGAATCTTCTCATCTAATTCCTGCTAAGAAAACAAGCAAGCTTCACTCAAAACTGCTGCTGTGTCACAGAAACAGTCCTAACGGTGAACGTGACGTGACTTTATGCTTCTGCTTCTCTAAACTGCATCACTGAAGCTTCTGTGAATGACAAGCAGGAAGTTAAAACTCATCACCTGTCCGCTCCGTCTGCAGACAAACAGAAACATCACAGAGATCAGACGTCATGGCTTCCATTTCCTGCTCAATAGAACAAAAAACTTTTCTGTCTTTGGTGAACGGTCACTGAACCAAACACGGACACACACATGAATGCGACACATGCAAAGTTACTGCAAACATCCTGTTCTTCTTTCTGCTGATTCATCGCAGTGGACAGTTTCAGCTCCACCAGAAAAGATTTCAACTTCATTTTCTATATTTTTTAAATGGAGGACGAGGCATCGTGTCACACTTCACTAACAGCGTTGGAAGCTTAGCTCGTCTTAAACGTAAATATGACCCTCACTGCTTCACGCCACACATCAGATCAAGTCCGGGTCCTCTTCCTCCTCATCGCTCCAGTTTACCCATCAGAGACTCCATGGCAGCGAGGAAACAAGCCTCGAACTCCTGGTCTGAAAAACGCTCCACAGAGCGCCGAGCGTTACGTCGGATCTCCAGCCTGGCTGACGGGGACAGCGTCAGGATGGTTTCCATGGCAGTGGCGTAGCTGTCCTCACTGTCAGCCAGGAAGCCCGTCTGTCCTTCTTCATACGGCACCACGATGTCCAGCTTTGGACCTCCAGACTTATGAGCCAGGACGATGGTGCCTGCAGCCATACACTCCACCACACCTGCAGAGAGACATAAGAAACACAACCAGCTGAGAGACAAACAAACAACAAACAAAAACACACCTGCAGAGAGACAAGAGAAACACAACCAGCTGAGAGACAAACAAACAACAAACAAAAACACACCTGCAGAGCGAGACAAGAGAAACACAATCAGCTGAGAGACAAACAAACAACAAACAAAAACACACCTGCAGAGCGAGACAAGAGAAACACAACCAGAGGGCAGCTGCATGAAACCAAGATAAGGGATTAAGCCGGGATGTGACAGTTATCCTGGCCGCATCAGTTACCATGGAGATTTATCCTGTGCAGCTAGCCTGGTCCAGACCAGGCTAACAACCAGGCTTTGTTAATCCTGCTGCTCTATTTGTTCAGTCAGCTGTCACTCTGATATAAATGTAATTTACAGTTATTCATGATCCTCTGTATGTATTTTTTCTCAGTTTTATTAACCCGCATTGAAATATTACAGACAAAATGTGACTCAGTCAATGTTATTTTAATTGTAACGATCATTCATGTGATCAGTAACAGTGACAGAAAGCTGCGGTAAAGTTAGAAAGATATTCACAGATTTGAATTTTCAGTTCAGTAACTCACAAGCGAAATGTTGTTAGAGAGCAAACGCGACTCTTCCCCACTGTGGACAGACAATGACCTACTGTCGATTTTTTTTAAACAAGCCGTCCTCTGTGCTGTGTGAATTACACTGGTCTCTGTGCAGCCGGCAGCGAGAGCAGAGCGCAGGGACTGTCTACAAATGGCCACACCCAAAACGACACACTAAACTAATATTCAATAACTTCATTCTGTGACGTGTAGTGCCACAAAAATCGCCTCACACACCGGAAGCCTCCTACTTAATATACTACAGCACTCAGTTTAGGAAAAGGGGCTTTCAGAATCAGAATCAGAATTTATTATTGTTTATTTTTTATTTATTTTAGATCATTTTAGGGAATTTTCATTGAGAATCATCTTCAATGAGGTGATTTTGGAGGCACTTCACTTTACAGAAGTGAAGTTATTGAAAAGTATTCAAGATAAAAATTCTATAAAATTATGTAAAAGCACATTTCTCCAAACTAAGTGCTGTAGTACAACCGGCAGGAGGCCAATAATGTGTGATGTGATTTTAGAGACACTAAACCTAATAAAAGTAAAGTTATTGAATATTACTCCCAACACAAACATGCTCTAAAATGATGTAAAGGCCCTTTCCCCAGACTGAGTGCTGTAGTATACTCAGCAGGTGGCCGATGGTATGTGACGTGACTTTAGTGGCATACACGCCACAGGAATCAAGTTATTGAACATTTGTTTAGTGTCTTTTTCATTGTGGCCATTTGTAGACGGTCCCTGTGCTCTGCTCTCGCTGCCTGCTGCTCTTAACGACCAGTGTAGTTTTCTACCCCTTTTTCTACCAGTACCCCTCTGCTGAGAGAAAAACATACAACAACAAACAACAACAAACACAGAAGAGGTGCAGAGAGACACACAGGAAAATTCCACGAGAGATCCAAGAGAGATAAACATGGTGGTGGCCAAATCAAAAGGTGTGTGTGTGTGTGTGTGTGCGTGCGTGTGCGTGCGTGTTCTCACCTATACCAAAGTGTTCGTTCCACATGGTGTGCAGACCGATCGTGGCGTCCACCAGCTCTCTCTTCAGCTCCTCAAAGGGCACGTTGAGTTTGAAGTCGACGCGGTCGGACACGCCCAGCTCCTGACAGAGCCCCCGCAGCATCAGCACCCGCTCCTCGTCCTCCTGGTTCCTGCACCCACCAATCAGCACCAGCCGCAGTGACTCCCGCCCTCCAGGCCCCTCCCCCTTCCTGTCCAGCAGTTTGCGAAATGCTCTGATCTGCAGCCGGTGGTCCTTCTCCGGCCGGAACTGACCAACTGACACGATGGAGTGGCACTTCCTGTCTCCTCCTCGTCCTCCATCTTCTTCTTCTGCACTCCCAAGCTCTCGTCCAAGCTCCTCCCAGCCCTCCTCCACCTCGTCTTCATCTTCTTCCTCCAGCGGGATGTTCAGGAAGGCCCTGACGTCACAGGGTGGGTAGACGATGCTGGTGCGACCTGGGGAGCGCCACAGAGCCAGGATGTGTCCCAGCGTCCAGGTGGAGTTCACCATGATGACGTCGCTGCAGGAGCCGACGAGGCCGTACAGCAGAGCGAAGCAGCAGTAATACACCACCTTAACGACGCTCAGCATGGGGTTCCTGGAGATGAAGTCAGCGTTGTTGAATCTGGAATGAAGAGAAGAAGAATGAAGGTTGGTGGTTTTCTGTACATTTACATTTAATTAGTGTGCGTGTGCATGTGTGTGTGTGTGTGTGTGTACGGCTACCTGGGGTTCCTCTCTCTGACCACAGACAGCATGTCGGTGCTGACGGTGGGATAGTGAACGTAACTTGCCACCTTACAGGCTCCCAGGTAGCGAAAGATTGGTAGAGTGAAGGCGTAGCCCATTGAGTCCACATACAGGTCAGGAACGAAGGCCGTCAGCGCCTCCCAGCCTGCAACACACACACACACACACACACACACACACACACAAGCAGCATTCATGTCATTAATGTAAAGCACCAGGCACCTAACGATTCGATTCGAGTATGATTCAGGGACTTACGATTATGATGCATCTTGATTTTATCTTATGACGATGTCAGACTACATGATATCAGCCTGACTGGGCGTAGGGTGGGCTCGGAATCGGGTGTTAAGATCAATTGTTTCATTTTGCATATTGTGTCATAATGAACGACAACCGATGCCTCACGACAGAAAGACTTACATGTTTAATTTTTTGTTTTGTTTTGTTTTAAGCGCTCCCCGTCAACTATCCATGTGCGTGACGTGCTGCTATTCCATTTTCCCCCTTTTTCGTTCCGTCTATTTTATGTTCTTTAAAATTTAGATTATTGATTATTAGACATTTTAAAATCAAATCAGAATCGTCGACGTCTCAATCACACTGCATCCAAGAATCGATTTTTTTCCCACCACTAATACAGTATAAAAGTAAAACAGCTCTAATCAAAGAATCGACGACAGATCAACGATCAGGTTAGAAAACCTCTGAATCCTGATGTGACTGTGTGGAAAACATCAGAAACATTTAAACAAAATTCATTATATGTGTAATTGTCAGTAATATCAGCTACTTGCTTTGAATTACGCTCAAACCACAGATTTTTTTTTCAAGTCGATCGGCTTCGTCTTCGTGAACTCAGTTTGTGGTTTCTCACCAAGGAACATGGAGCCGGCGCTCTGGCCCAGCAGGGTGAAGTGCGGGTAGGAGCTGGCCTCCACCAGCGTGCGGTGGCGCAGGAAGATGAAGGTGACTGATCGAGGCAGCGTGATGTTGAACCGCTGTCGAGCTCCCTCCAGAATCTGATCGCCCGTCACTCCCTGGTCGCCCGTGTAAACCACGAAGGAGACGTCAGGGTAACTGGGACAAGGAGGGGAAACATCGAATAAGGGTTAGTGACTGAGGTTGGAGAAACAAGAGCTGAGAGAGACGAGCTCAATAGCGCCACTGGAGACCTTAAAGTTTGACAGCACACTGTGAGATGAAGTCAGGTTCTGGTTACAGTTGAGAATTCATTAACATCAAACTTCCTCATCAGACCACAGAGAGACGTCTTCAGCTTCAGGTCAGAATTTTCCTTCAAACAAACTTTTTCTACGGGTGTGAACACTTTCATCCTTTATTAACGCGGATCTGTTGCTGTTACATGTGACTGTGGATGAACTCTTCTGGAGTTTGTGTCAACAGAAACAGAAAGAACGGCAAATTATAGATCAGACTCATTCAAATGGCGGCCCGCGGGCCACATGTGGCACAGAGGCAACCCCTGAGGGGCCCAGCCAGGGAGCCAGAGAAAAAAACAAGAAATACATGTTGTGCTTGCCAAAAGAAACTGCTACAGACGTTAACGGTAACACCCTGCCTAACCTTGCAACATTCAACCCACAACACAGCGCGTTGTTGTGAATGTGTGTCGAGTAGTGATACAACCTCTAACACGTCTTTTTCACCCCAAAAACGTAAAACTGACAATAAAAATAGCTGATTTAAACCTGCCTGGACGGAAAAATACTTGTTCACTTA
>JAQLOL010000005.1:28748425-28765118 GCA_029783665.1 Naso thynnoides | reverse complement strand
CAACTACGGCTCCTCTCTCTCCCCCTGTCACTGTCATGCGCAGTGTGTGTGCTGCAGCCTCACACAGCGATCTAGCATTAGTGAGTTTGTCAGAGAGGCTCAAACAGAGGATGAGACAAAGCTTGAAACATTTCACAATAAAACCTAAAAAGCTGCAGTTACGAATAATGAATCAAACAGATGGTGGAGCTTTGCAGTGGACAGAGGGTTCCCACAGATTGGACTCTTGGTTACAGGTGTGTGTTTGTGGCTCACAGGTTACCTGAAGGTGTGGGAGCAGGAAGTGTGTTTGTGATGGGAGGGATCGTCTTAGGGGGCAGCGGTCTTTGGAGAAGCAGGATGTGGTCAGACGACAGGATATGACAGCATCTGATGTCTCCTGCGTGTCCTGAATGTTTGTTTTTGCGCCATCAGACAGAAAAAAAATGAACAGCAGGTTACTGCACCTCTGTGACTGTGAAACACACTGATGGTCGCCTGATCTGCAGTGTGGGCGGGTGACTCATTACAAGAGAAACACCAATATGTTTGAGGTTACTTTTTTAAGCTCCACCTTCACTCTTACTCAAGATGTTTTTAGGTGATCTACTTTCTATTCATTACTTTTGCCAAACACCTCTGTGCCAACTGCACATAACTGATGTCAGCTACACCTGTACTTCGACCCTACTGTGATGATGTTGATGATGATGAAGAAACTTTACAAACACCTGTGCACATGTTTCATACCGACATCTAAAAACAAACTGTTCAACTGCGGGTGAAAATGCAGTTAGCGAGCTAGCATTAGCTTCGTTATTTTTTTCATGTGCTGTTTTAAGGTTATGATAATCACATTAATTTAAGTGGTAGCATAATGCTCCTCAGGCTTTTAAATAAAAAGAATATTCTAAAGAATTAATATTAAAATCATGTGAAAAAAATTCAGTGACGTTTCATTTCTGTTGGTTTGTCAACATTTTATTTGACTGTAACAAAGCTGATATCACTTCACCACTCTGTCCTTCACTAAAACATTACAGGACAGTGCAACTCATCATACAGATCCCGGTTTAAAATGGAAGAGTTAACATGAATTAAAATATGTCAATTCTATAAATCAAGATGAAGCAACACAATAAATCAGCGAGAATAAATCCAAGCGAGAAACAAAACGCTCGTCATCAAACATAAAAACTAAAGTTTAAGGCGCTTTTTTAATGATAATATAATATAAAGACGGCCCCTGGAAACCATCAACTTTAAAACTCTGTGTGTGTGTGTGTGTATTATCGTCTTGTCACCTCTTGCTCACCCGCTCAGGTGAATCAACCAGTTAGCTCGGCACTGTTAGCTGGTATGTTTTGACTGAACACCTGGCGCGATGTGACCAGGTAGCAGGAACCAGGTGAGCAGATTTCTGCTCCTTCACGGCTCGTCCAACTGGTAACACGCGTTACAATTACATGACGTCACGACACCAGGCTGGTTGGATGAGTTCTGTTCTACTTGGCCGAAAGTATGAGGACATCACTGTTCACAGATGACTGTAAAGTGTTATGAGTGTTTTATGATTTGGTTCAGACCAGTTTAAACATCATAAGCAGCCAGCTGAAACCTCTTTTGTCACATATTCATATATTTGGTACATTGTGACTGTCTCTTAATATGGATGCAAACACACTTAGTGAACAGCTTAAAAACAAGTAGAAACCTCTTCTAGTGTACAGGGAGTGGTTTTTTAATGCAGTGTTTGAGGCTACATTGGAAAGTCCCTCAGTTCTGCGGTTAGTCTGGTTTAACAGCCTGAAGCCTCACCACTCGGGATTTATCTGCTCATTTAAAGAAGCTGATGCTCATACACCAAAAACACAAAGTAGATCCAACAGACCACAATGATTTTGAAGTTTATTGAACATGCAAAAAACAAAACTGTCTGTCTCTCCAACTACCAGTCTGTGGCTTTGCCTGGCTGTCTACCCCTCAATTTGTGTATTTTTCTGTGTTTCTGTCTGTCTGTCCATCTCTAACTACCTGTCTGTCCCTCTAAACACCTGTCTCTCTGTGTGACTGTCTTATTAAATGGATACACCAACTATTATTTCTTTTTATTTGTCTCCCTCCCGAGCTCCAGACAAGCAGATAGATACCATTCTTTCAACTGTGCAGTATAAAGGAAGCGATGGGCACGGGAAGTGCTAGCCTGCCTGCATCTGAAGTCATCAGATAAACTTTCCAAAAACTCTAAACAGTCATGTGTGTTTGTTTTGACTTGTTTATTTCCCATGTTATGTTTTTTAGACTCAAATTAGCACTTTATGTAATTGTAGAATCAAATACTTTTACTTTCGTGGTACTGTTTACCGGCGCACATGCGTTCTAGTACGTATTTGATTCTGCAGTTACATGAAGTGCTAATTTGAGTCTAAAAAAACATAACATGGAAAATAAACAAGTCAAAACAAACACACGGGACTGTTAAGAGTTGTTGAGAAGTTTATCTGATGACTTTTGGCAGAGGCAGGCTAGCACTTTCCACTGACTACCAGTGTTTGAGCTAAGCTAATTAGCAGTGGTTGAGATCTGCTCTTTCTTGTTACTGCACGCACAACTGAAAGAACGGTATCTGTCTCCTTGTCTTGAACTCAGGAGAGAAGGAAAAAAAAGAAAAAAAAAGTAGCCGTATCACTTTAAAAGCCACAGGAGGAATCAGCCTCCTCACTGAACACCAATATTTTACTCAACTGAAATTTCAGCCACACGGCAAATAAAAGCTTGACCCTGTGATTTGAGACTTGTGCCGCTGTGATGCTCGACATGTGCCGCTCTGGACCTGTGTGTCCAAAATCCCCTCTGCCTGCACCAGGGGGTCACCTTGCCTCGCAGCCAGCGTGCATTGCCATATAAAGACATAGCGCCTTTCATTCCTGTTTCTAAAGTGTTACATGTCACTTCCTTCCTCGTAGATTTGAATAGATGGGTTGTCGCACTGCTTGCTTTGCCAACTCAAGCAGTGAGCAACACAGCCGCCGCACAACCCGTAGAGGAAGAGAGACACACACACACAATCCTCCACGCCCAGAGATCACCAGCCTCCTCGCCTCATCTCTCAGGTAATGCCCAATGGGACCAGGTAGACTCTGATCCACACAGGTGTTCCCGGAAGGCATCACTGTGGGACGTGGGACCATGTGTTTTTGTGTGTGTGTTCTGTATGTTTGAGTGTAGGCAGAAAAGACCTTGACGGGAAGACAGAGCGTGTAACGGTGTGCGAGTGATTTCGTGTCGCTGTATATTTTCTTGCTCTGGCTTCATTTTCATAACCAATCCCAAACTTTTCTCACTGCGGCTCAGATTTGGCCGCTGTGTCACAAACTGTCAGTTCTCTCTGCGGTCCCTGCTCAGGTGGGAGCCACTTTCACCTGTTGGGATTCAGTAAATTAAACAGTCATGGAAACTGCTCTGTATGCAAAGTGTCTCGTGACAGCTCGATGTGATTTGGTGCTATGGAAATAACAGACTCCTCTAAGGAACACAAAGCAGCAATTCAAACTTCAAACCTGCCGTGTTTACTTTGTTTACAATGTGTAACTTTGCGCATGTTGTCAAAAGTCTTGAAAACTTGAGCAGATATAAAGAGCCAACAGTTGGAACCAGAGTGAGGCCTGCAAGGGAGGGGAAGAAGAAGTTAAACCAGTGTAACGAGCTGAAAAGGAAGTTTGTGGTGAGCTTCACTTCAACTGCAAAAAAACCCTCAGAGGCTGCGAGCGAGAAGAGAAACTGCAGCTCGGCACACTGAGTCAGTCGTCTGTGTGAAACATGTTGGAAGCATGACGAGATGTTTGATCCCGTCGCTGAAACTGGAGCTCATGTGGAGCTCAACACACATACACACACATGGAGGAGCGTTTGCTTTATAAATTCATCAGGTCACATCCACGTGATGATCAGTCACTCACAGATCGACTAATATGGAAGTTCAGTGAGAATCGGTGGTGGATCAAAAACTAAGTACTTTTACTCAAGTCCAGTTCTATGTTTTTCATGTTCTTTTCCTTCATGCGTGTAATAATCCACCACATGTAAAACAGTTAAACTGAAGCTTCTCCTCCACACGTATGCAGCAGCTTCACTTCACAGTTTGCAGATTTAAACATAGGATGAAACTTTATGTTAATTATAAAATTATTAAAGATAAATTATTAAAACATTTTCTTTGTGTACTTCAGGACTTTCTGCTGAGAATATTTCTGTATGTTAACCACAAACAGTAAATCTCAGATTTTTACGTTTGCAAAGGTGAAGACTGAGGTCACACGACCTTGTTATTCAAACTAGTGCGTTGATCTGATCAATACTTTTTACAATAGCCTCTGATAATTGATGACCACAGCTGCAGGTATATCTGTTTCCATGCAGTGATTTTGCGTTTTTGTGGTTGTAACGTTTCATTTGCCAAAAAGAAAAAAGAAATCCTTGTCATAGTTTTAGTGATTGTGATTTTTATTGATTAATCTGATGTATATTTGTTTAGATCAAACATGTCCATCAAGCTGATCTGTTCAGATATTTAGTCTAAAGTCATTTAACACAAGCAGAGCAGCAAATCCTGAACGATGGCTTCATTTGTGAAACGGTTTATTATCCTTGGCTGACTAATCACTTTATTGATTAGTATGTTCAGGACCCGGTGGCTCTGCTGGGAATCAAACCTCTGTCGCTCATGCGGGTGGTGCCTTGCTTTGAGAGCAAACAGAAGCTCGTGTGGCTCATTTTCTTTCAGACATGAAAGGATTTTCACATTAAACATTAACACTAGAAAGGCCATGGCGGCCATTTTGACGATTTTTACATTTATATGTCATAAAACTTTGTTGAATTAAAAATGACAGTGCTGCTGGTCCCTGACTTTTCCTAAAAGTTTCTGTATTTTCATTTGAAATATTATACAAATTGCACTAAAGGCAAACAAAATGGGATCATTTCTACGCATTTCAGCCACAGGTGGTCATAATGACCGCATGACTTCAGAGCGCTTAAATTGATACATGTTTGGGCGGCGGCAGCTGCATCATGGTTGCTCAGCAACTATCATTGTCTGTGTCAAAAGTAAAACTTCAGGAGAGCCCGCAAATTCCATTTACAGAGGCAAGTTTTGCCCCTTGAAGCAGCTCAGTGGAGCAGAGCTCACCTGTATCAGAGTGGGTCTGGATGATCTGTCTCTGATGAAAGTGGGCATTTTCTCTTCTTCCTGGTGGATTTCATTTTTAAAAAAGAAATCCTTACACAATGGATGCGTTACTCAATATATTGGATATTTATCATGACAGCTAATAGTTTAGAACCTGGTGGTCAAACAGACCACACACTGCCTGTGTAGTCGTGCAGGTCTTCTAGTGTTAATGCAGCCAGGAACATGAAGGCCCTCAGACATACAAAAAAAATCACATGAATCAGCTCGTCTTTCATTTCTGTTACTCCTCAGTGTGCAGATGGACAGGAAACATGAGAGACAGTTTGTGTGACTGTCAGGCTGCCGCAGAGAGATGACGTCAGTTTGAAAAGCAAGTGTGTGTGTGTGTGTGCATGCTGTAGTTGTGGGTTGTGCTTCGTTTCAGGACTTTGCTCAGAGACGTTGTGCACTGTAAATGTCACACTGACTCATTCGTCGCTCACGCAGTCGATGAAATTTTGAAGTTAAAAAGTGTTCAGAGTCTGGTTTTAGTGTTGGTACAGTTTCATTTCTGCTTGTGAGCTGCTGCTGTCTTCACTTCAGCCATGTTTCTCTAAATTCAACTTTAGAGCTGTGAAAATTTTAATCATCGTCATGCAAACACTTGCTATATATTCAGCTTCCTCTGTTACTCTGCAGCTTACGCTAAGGACTTAGTGTCTTAAGATGCCACTTTTGACTTGAAATCGCATATATTTAATCGATACTCTGATGGATTTGACTCTGTGGTTGAGTAGGCTGAGCTATGAGCAAACAGGAAACAGTCAACTTCTGATAAATCACCTCCTCCGTTCGCTCAACTTTGCCTTTGCCTGCGGAAAAAGTTGCAGAAGCAGCGAGAGATGCAACATCAATGTGTTTGCACTTGATGCAACGGGCAGCCCGGCAGCGTGTTGCCTACAGTTACTGTCTTCACTTCAGTCACATCTTGAGCGTTAAAAGAAATAGATTACTTGTTTAAGTCAATTTCAGGTAACAAAAAAAATCCCCCAAAAATATCTGTCTGGAGTTTCTCAGTTGTGATAATGTGCAGCGTTTTCTTGTCTTGTGTGATTGATGAGTGAATTTCACTCAAAGGCCGTTTTGTGGTTTGAAGCTTCCTCAGAGTAGCACATACACACATCCTCCTCCGTGATGTGTGTGTGTGTGCGCCTGCTCATGTTTTAACACTGCCAAAAAGGGATCTGCACACACACACACACACACACACACACACACACACACACACACACAGAGTGAATCATCACAGACTGAAATAAAGTGGCGTGTGTGTCATGTGATCACCTTCTTCACAGATTTGCTTCCCTCCAGTTGCAGCGTTTTTGTCTCTTCAGAAAAGGAAGTTGAGCATTTTGTTTGGATGATGTCACAAGTTCACAGCGGCATAAATATTAAACTTTGGAAACATCTGGTTCTATCCAGATGTGGTGAAGTCGTCCCACCTCTTAAACTCTTTGTGAACATGTTGTCTCTGTCAGACAGAACCAGACGAGCTCCGTCCTCCTGTACAAACTAAGCTAACGGGCTGTTAGCTGCAGGCTAATGTCTCTCTCATCCAGCTCAGGCAGAAGGTGAAGAAACTCCCGGAATGCGGGACTGCTAAAAGTATTTGATGTGTCTGTCTGCTTCAGATTCGATTCAATTTTATTGTAATTTCACAGAGTGAAACACAGAGACCAGGTGGACAGGTTGCAGTAACGCACAGAGTAAAGCAGCAAGCCTGTAGAGATGCAGAACGGATGCAGCATGAACAGTGTGAATGCACACAGGAAATTACATACAGCATGTGCAGCAGCAGTAATCAGTCCACAGTGCAGGCAGGTGAGGGGACACTGCTCGATGCTGAAGCATCTGCTCCACATTCTGTTGTTTCTGATGAAGAATCCTGCAGCATCTTCACGCTTCAAGGTGAAATTATCACATGTGCTCAAAGCTTAATGTCACCAGTTTTCCACCTCAGCGTGTGTTCCCGGGTGATGGGACCTTGTACTGCTTAACAGTGTCTCCAGAGGGCGCTGCGTGGATTCCAGTGATGTCACTTGAGTCAGCATGAAGTTTGAGGCGACTTAAATCTGTTGGTTTGATGCTGCATTCCAGAAAACTGGGAAGTTGGTCATATCCCATTTGGAGCTTACGAGGTCGAACCTCTGCTGCATTCCAGAAAAGTCTGAAATTTTACACCTTCAACTTGGAAAAGTGCACCTGAGGTCGGAGTTCCTACTTGTGAAGTCGGGGCAAATCGATCTACCCCAACTTCACAAGTATGAACTCTGACCTCCCAGTTTTCCTGAGTGCAACATGAGTCGGGAAGAAGTTGAACGACCTCTGCTGCTGCTCATCAGCTGCTGTGTTAACCTGAATCTGTGACTGAACTGTTAGCAATCAGGTAGCATTGTGGGTAACTGCAGTCTTTAGGTTTAGAATGGAAGAATGTGTGAAACAAAACAATGTTTCTGCTTCTGCTGTA
Organism: Naso thynnoides; assembly: GCA_029783665.1. Taxonomy (NCBI): domain Eukaryota; kingdom Metazoa; phylum Chordata; class Actinopteri; order Acanthuriformes; family Acanthuridae; genus Naso; species Naso thynnoides. The sequence goes on along the minus strand of JAQLOL010000005.1, from coordinate 28,757,439 downwards.
CCGATTTCAATCCTCCTGTTGAGATTCTGACAGTCAGGAGTTCAGAGCGGATTTAAGAGTTCTTCGTTGTCCAGCAGGCAGGTTACCTGTGGGACCAGCAGGTGCTCAGGTTACACACAGCAGTAAGAAACAAAGAAAGCCCTCTTTGTCAGACAGGAAGTGCAGCAGAAGCAGGAAGTTGGAGGCCGACAGAAGTGAGAACTGTGAGCAGTTTGCATCACAGCTAAAAATCAGGAGATTCTATCTGTAAAGTTCCCTATTTTCTGCTTCTACGAAGGCGTCCTGGCAGCCTCTGTCTTCATTTAACAACGCTGTTTTTCTTTCTGTCAGTTTCAGGTTCTAACATGGCCGCCAACGTTTCAATCTCTGCGGAGGAGCTGGAGGAACTTAGAGAAGCCTTCGCTAAGATCGGTAAGAGAACAGTGGTGACTGTCGTTTCCTTCTGTGGTTTTCACTCAGGAAGGAGTAGAGAGGGACGGCTGAGGGGGGAGGCCCAAAAACAAACAAACAAACAAAAAAACCCTCTTATCCTTAATCAGTGGTTCATAAGGAACTGTTTCTGACTATAGAAATACTTCTGGGTTCAAATCCAGCCCTGCATCTCTTCTGCCAGTCTCTTGTTTGTTGTAAACAAGCTCACACATTCAGGGGGAAGATCTGCATGTTTTGACATAACTGACGTTAGCGGCTCACTTCCTCAAGCTGTTTGTGTTTTTTCTGCAAAGACTGAGCAGGGTTAGGAGTTACATTGAGTTTATATTGAGTGAAGGTGAACAAACACAGGTCTCCTGTAACTCTGCTTGTTTCCCCTGTTTGACCTCTGACCTTGACGTTACAGACATCGACAACAATGGATTCATCAGCAAGGATGAGCTCACTGAGCTCTTCAAGGCCGCTAACCTGGCTCTGCCGGGCTACAGGGTCCGAGAGATTGTGCAGGAGTTGACCAGGACCAGCAACCAGCTCACCTTTGATGAGTTCACTCAGGTGAGCTCGCAGGTCAAAGGTCACACGGACTGATGCACTGGAAGTAGAGCATACAGTGTTTTTTCAAAGAGCTCACTGCTGAACTCGAAATGTTGTCAAATTGTCCGTTTATGTTGTTTTGCATTCACGACACTTTTTGGACTGTCCGCTGTCGCAGTACGTCTTTCTTTATCTAAACGGACTGTAACACGAACAGATTTGATCTTGTCATCTGTAAACCTTTAGATTGTTCACGGTCTGAAGAGCAGCGAGGTGGCAAAGACCTTCAGGAAGGCCATCAACAAAAAGGAGGGGATCTGCAGCGTGGCAGGAACCTCCGAGCAGTCCGGCACACAGCACTCCTACTCAGGTCTGAGCTCTGACACACACACACACACACACACACACACACACACACACATATTTACAGTAGAGTCTCTGGCTTTGATGCTTCCTTAACAAATGGATTAGGGGTGACACGTAACGTCATGATGCTTATCATTATTTTAATGTGAAGAAAAGATGTTTACATACTTCTGTTCATGTTGCTGCCTGTAAGAAGCTTTTTTTAAGAGCATTTTATTCTAAGGAAGTTTGCTGCTCTCTGTGATCTCATGTGGGGTTCTTGCCTGTGCAGAGGAGGAGAAGGTGGCCTTCGTGAACTGGATCAACAAAGCTCTGGAGAAGGATGCAGACTGCAAACACGTTGTGCCGATGAATCCCGAAACCAACGACCTGTTCACCGCTATGGGAGACGGCATCGTTCTCTGGTACGCTGCTCAAACTGTCTGATTTGTTCCCAAAAACAAACGTTTAGGAAAAAATTCTGCGGCCAGTTAGCTAAACTAAGCTAACAGGCTAACAGGCTGTAGCTTTATATCTGGCGCGTAAGTGTGAGAGTTTGTGCTTTGTGTTTAAATGTTGTTAGTAAGATGATCAACCTGTCGGTTCCTGACACCATCGATGAGAGAACCATCAACAAGAAGAAGCTCACACCTTTCACCATCCAGGTGAGACAGGAAGTATCTGCACAGGACTATCACAAATTATGTCTTCAGTCTGATCACATGACCTCTGAGTGTTTTGTTGGCTCCAACAGGAAAACCTGAACCTGGCTCTGAACTCGGCGTCGGCCATCGGCTGCCATGTGGTCAACATCGGCGCTGAGGACCTGAAGGAGGGCAGGCAGCACCTGGTGCTGGGTCTGCTGTGGCAGGTCATCAAGATCGGACTGTTCGCCGACATCGAGCTCACCAAGAACGAAGGTGTGTGTGTGTGTGTGTGTGTGTGTGAGACACAGAGAGAGAAAGAGAGAGAGAGAAAAAGTGAAAATAGGAGGAGAAAGAAGGATGGAAAAATATGCCTGACCTTACCTAATTTATTTCTGTGTGTGTGTGTGTGTAGCTCTGATCGCTCTGCTGCGTGATGGAGAGAGTCTGGAGGATCTGATGAAACTTTCCCCTGAAGAGCTGCTGCTGCGTTGGGCCAACTATCACCTGCAGGAGGCTGGCAGCGGCAAGATCAACAACTTCAGCTCTGACATCAAGGTGCTGTCACACACATACACTACACACACGTTTGTATTGCTTACTTGTGAGGACACTCACTGACATAATGCATTTTCTCCCCTTTACCCCAGCCCTAACCATCAAAACTCAATTCCTAACCCTTACCCAAACCTTAAAGTGTACCTAAACCCCCGCCGTTTTGGCTGATGTGCATCCTTCCTTAAATTCCAAAAATGCATTTAGAATGTGAAAAATGTAACCCTAAAAAAGCTTGGCAACCTGAGGACCGGCCAAAATGTCCTCACTTCCCAAAAATGACCCCAATACGTGGGTTAAAAACTTGCACTGGTCCACACTGTCTTCTGTCGCTGTCTTCTGTGTGAACAAACTGTGTGTGTGTGTTTCAGGACTCTAAGGCGTACTACAACCTCCTGAACCAGGTGGCCCCCAGAGGAGACGAGGAGGGAATCCCCCCCATCGCCATCGACATGTCAGGAATGAGGGTAAGACTCTGACATCACGTGGAGAAAACATCCTGGTGACTATCCGACACTTGGAAGGACAGGTTGTGAAATGTGGTCGCTGAACTCTTGCTTCAGCCTCCTGAGTCTCATTCAGAGCCTCATGAGTTATCAAACGTCATCATCAGTCAGTGAGATGAAGGCTGCAGTCACATCCTGCCGTCCACTCGTGTTGACGTAGTCCTCGTCCGTCTCTCTGCAGGTGACAGACGACCTGAAGCGGGCTGAGTGCATGCTGGACCAGGCCGACCGGCTCGGGTGCAGACAGTTCGTCATGCCAACAGACGTCATCCGCGGCAACCCCAAACTCAACTTGGCTTTTGTTGCCAATTTGTTCAACAAGTACCCGGCTCTGAAGAAACCGGAGAACCAGGACATCGACTGGAGCTCCATCGAAGGTGAGATTGTCCACAGAGCAGGTGGACGAATGTTTCACATAACTCCTCCCCCTCAGCGTGCTTTTAATCAATGGCTGATGGTTTCCTGCAGGTGAAACCAGAGAGGAACGAACCTTCAGGAACTGGATGAACTCACTGGGGGTCCAGCCGCGTGTGAACCACCTCTATGTGTAAGGACACTCACAGCTCTGCTTTTATTTATCTGCATCCCATCTCAGCTTATCATCTGCTGTGACGATGGAGCCTTCGTCCTGATGACGGTCTCTGTGTGTGTGTGTGTGTGTGTGTGTGTGTGGTACAGAGACATCGATGACGCCCTGGTGATCTTCCAGTTGTACGAGAAGATCAAAGTACCCGTGAACTGGGACAGAGTGAACAAACCTCCATATCCTAAACTGGGCAGCAACATGAAGAAGGTGCGGTTACAGTTCATGTGATCAGAAATGATGGAGGATGAAGATAAAAAAGTCTGGAACATTTTGACGTTGAACAGAGAGTCACTGTGTCCCTCTGTGATGCGTTCAGGTTCAGAGCTAACGTGTGCGTCCTGCTGAGCTGTAAATAACGTGTCGTGTGTGTGTTGCAGCTGGAAAACTGTAACTATGCTGTGGAGTTGGGAAAGACGGAGGCCAAATTCTCTCTGGTGGGAGTCGCAGGTCAGGACCTGAACGCGGGGAATCGAACCCTCACCCTCGCTCTGCTGTGGCAGCTCATGAGGAGGTAACAGTGTTTGGAAATACATAATTCACATGAACTTCTCACGTGGAACTGCTGACCATAAACTCCTCATCATTGAAACCCTGAAGACCCAGAAACACCGAGGACTCGTCCAGATGACGCTTTTATTCTGAAAGGTGCTGTTGTTCCCTCAGGTACACCCTGAACATCCTGGAGGAGCTGGGCGACGGGCAGAAAGTGACCGATGACACCATCGTGGGCTGGGTCAACGACATGCTGAAGCAGGAGGGGAAAGCCACCATCTCCAGCTTCAAGGTAACCACGCCTCCACCTGTCAGCAGCTCGTGTCTTTTTATGATGATGATGATGATGTCAGGCAAAAGTCATCCGAGTACCAAACCTGTGAGTCTGAAGGTCAACACATATGTGTGTGTGTCTGCAGGACGGGTCCATCAGCAGCAGCATTCCGGTTCTGGACCTGATCGATGCGATCCAGCCCGGATCGATCAGATACGACCTGGTGAAGACAGAAGACCTGACGGAGGAGGAGAAACTCAACAACGCAAAGTTCGTGCAGATCCATTCTCTCACCTTCTCTGTCTTTTCTTTCAAAAATCCTGTACAGATGTTTTTAAAATTCAGGAAGCCAGTCAGAGTTTTTGTCCAGGGTGATTTGAATCCGTTTCAGAGAAGAGCATCAACACGGCGATCAAACCTTTGCTTTGTTTGACAGGAAGCTTTTTCATATTCCAAACATTCTTCCTGACTGGTTTCTGTTCACAAATGCGTCTTCTAGTCTCACGTATCGTCTCCACATTCAGGAGTAACAGTCAGACCTGCTCACTGTCATCACTGTGTTGACAGGTACGCCATCTCCATGGCGAGGAAGATCGGCGCCCGTGTGTACGCGCTGCCCGAGGACCTGGTGGAGGTCAAACCCAAGATGGTGATGACGGTGTTCGCCTGCCTCATGGCCAGAGGCATGAGGAAAGCGTAAAAACAAGCTGCCACCAGTGACCTGGAGAGTTCAGACAGGCTGCAGCCTCTGCAGGAGGAAACAAACTGTTACAGTAACATTGAATAAGCGAACAGCGTACAGATGAAGCAGAGTTATGATTCAGTACGCAGCGAAACACTGACGTCTCACGGCAAACAGACGTCTCATTTGGGTCAGACTGATTTCTCTCAGTTCGGGCTGAAACGCAAACAGAACTTCAGTTTTCTTTCTTCACACGCATCTGATCATGATCATTATTCCATGCAGCGCTACGATGTTCCTCATCATATTTCTGCTGTTAGTTTTTTGTTAATGTCGACTTACCTGCTCAGGTGATTACAAATTTCAAAACTTTATGCCAAATGTAAGCAACAAATAAAGAGATTTTTGTTTTTAAATTGTGGTTTGCTTGTGTAAAGAGTCTCCTGTCAGTTTTTGGAGTGACACGTCGTCCTGTTTTCTGACATGAACTGAACTTCACCTGGGACGCTAACCTTTGTCACAGGTGACCTGTTTCCAGTCAGCATTCATCTTTCTAGTCATACTAACATGCAACTCTGACAGACTCATTGCCGGCAGGTAAACAAACATGGAACTCTTTGAGCCGTGCAGAATCCAGATTTAAACATCCACACAGAAACAGCAAGTCAACGACTGTCAGCTGATAAAACAATAAAACCAAAATCACAAGACTCAATTCAACTTTTTAATTAGAGAAAAGATTTCATTTCCAAAGGAAAGAGCAGAGGTAAAAAAAAAACAAACAAAAAAAAAAACAGGTCATGTTCATCCTTCTTTTAGGAAATGGAGACAAGGTTGGAGGCGGAGCTGAAACGCAGCGCTGAGCAGTGATCATGTTACAGTGATGTCATCACATATTTACAATGTTCTCGTCCGCTCCACTTCCTGCTGCGTTGCACACAGACGTGCAGAATGACAAACTGACGTCCCTTTGTCATTTCAAAAGGCTTCTGTCTGAGCAGCGTCTCGTTATTTGGCCGGTTTGGCCTCGGCCGGGTTTTCTCCGGTGTCCAGGGTCTTCAGGAGGCGGAAGAGGCCGGCAGCCTCGCGGATGCGGCTGAACTCGATGCAGAAGGCCTGAACCTCGATGAAGAGGTCCTGCACGTTAATGATCTTGTTTCGGATCAGTGACTGCAGGAAGACGCAGACGAGCCGGACCAGACGGTTCTGAAAGGAAACGTGAACGCGTCAAACAAGTTTCACCTCCAACTGAACAGAAATGACTTTATGACGGAGGCTCACTGCACACGCACGGCTCCGTTTGCTGTGATTCTGCTTAAATCCTTCAGGTTGTTCTAAAACATCTTGTCTGAAATTATTCTGTCACTTCCAGTGACTGTGTGAGACAGCGAGCTCGGTTTGAAGGACTCTCTGTGTGAACTCGTGTGCTGTACCTGCATGTATTTGTCTTTGATCTGCTCGCAGGTGGAGATGCAGTTGGAGATGTAGAGGTGGATGAACTCTGGAGGTAAATCCACAGCTGTGGTCAACCTGAGGAAGCAGCAAGAGAGTAAACAGCTTCTTCACAAACTTACTTCAGCCTGTCCATAATCCTACCTGCGCTGCCAACTAGTGGCGGCAGTTTGTATTTTCCAACATCAACTGAGGTTAAAACATGAAACATCTCATGTGTCTCCGAACACAAAAACACCTTGACGAAACTTTCCTGGAGTGATAAATGAGTCGTTATCTGTAACTTCAGGTGAGTGACGTCATAAAGAAGTTGTTAAGTTATTCGGGAGTCATTTTTAACGTTCATTCGCAACAAAAAGAAAAAACTGCCGATATGAAAATAGCAGCTTCTTATTCCCTCAACAGACGGCGCAATTTTAGCAATCTCATAAGTTCACTGCAGCTACATTGTGCTACGTGGATCTCATAAACTTGGGTACGACATGTTTAATATGTGCAGACTGTACGACGGCTGACAATCGCAGGCTACGTCGGTACGTCTGGGCAAGAATAAAAAACATCTTGACCGTGCACCGCATCTGCGCGTGTCATCCATCTACGCCGCCAGTGCCGTGACAAGACCTCCATGGCAAGACGCTGACCGAGTGTTTTTTGGGGTGTAGCACCAGTGTCTCGTTGATCGCTGCGTCATTCCTCGCTGCATTTCTATTGGCTGGTAAGTGGACGTGGGTCATAGCAGCAGTCACACCGCGAGATGCGGTGAGACGGTCGTCCTAAATTTCTGACACCGTCAGGAGATCATCTCAGGCTATCTTTGGTGGCAAGGCTGTGACAACTGCCGTCTGTGAGCCTCTCTCACTGTGCGACGTAGGACCTCTGTTCTAGAGCAACTACCAAAGATATCGCCACGTTTGGTCATCTTTCAGCTGGGACAGCCCAAAATCGCACAGTGTATACCGGGCTTAACAGCTGCTGCACCAGAGCAAAACCAGGATTATCGTTATCATCAGTTCATCATTGAGGTCTCGTTTAGACTGCAGGAAAATCTGTTTTATTTCTAAAACTGGACATTTAAGACCGAGTGTCCGCACTCTTATTTACAAAGGATCAGACTGGATTTGTTGCATCCAGACATCCCTGCTTTGCACCGACGTATCTGCATTGGTTACTGCGGTAACACGTAGGTGCACTGATGATGCAGCTTTCCGAAACGGAAGAATAATTGGTTCGCTATCCGAAACCTGCCACAGCAGACGGACTCAGCTTCAGAACAGATCGATGAACAATGAAACTGTGATCAATGCAATGATCAACAAACTGCGCAGTGAGAGTTTTGCACCAAACACAAAGCAGTGATGGTTGGGAGCATGTCGTCTTTGGGACATATGATGATCAGATGTGGCGTGTGAGTTCTATAATATACCGTGGGACATTCGTCAGAATCTGTGACCATCTAGCACCCTGTCGTGTCAGTCAACACGCTCCATTCAGGTGAACAATATCCGTAGAGTGACACAAAGACACACTGATATCAGAACGAGCATTAGGACTGAGATGCGTATGTGGAAATCTGACTGGAATCACTTTTCAAACTACTCGCCACGTGGTTTGGATCCGATTGGCAAAAGTTGGATTTTGTGGTTTTGTGGGGTTTTTTTGCTGTCCAGACTTTATGAAATCAACCTGGATAGAAAATGTATATTTCAACACTCCGATTTGGGCTGGCAGTCTGAACGAGGCCTGTGACAACAGTAACATTCGTTGTTTTTTCGGATCAGCTCATCAGACAGATTCAGATTCTGCTGCACGAGAGACGGACTCACCGGTTGACCACCTCCATGGAGTGCAGCGACATGTCCATGTTGACCAGCACAGAGAAATACTCGGTGATCTGGCTGCTCTGCATCAGCTTCAGCAGCATCTCGATGGCGACCAGCGGGTTGTTCTCCACCAGGTCAGGCAGCTTCGCCGGCGACAGACCGATGTGATACACCAGCTTCGGGTCCTTCTCCAGCTCGGCCAGCAGCTGCAGCCAGAGAGACAGATGTTCAGAGGCGGGAGAGATCCCGGCTACAGCTCTTACTACCGAGTGCTCATCAGTGCATGACAGAACAACATTTCCCATCAGCCCTTTGCTTCCTTACATTCTCTAAATGTCACTGAAGAGGTGAAATCATGGGAATGACCTTCAATTTCTGGCATTGACAAAAATATTTCACGAGCACATCTAGTGATTTTTTTTAATATCATCAACTCTGATGTAATTCAAAACCAGCAGTGAATGTTTGTCCTAACATGTGTGTGTGTGTGTGTGTTTGTCACAGTCTGATGTATCTTCTTCCTCTGTGTCACATAGCCCCAATAAAACACATCAGTGAGTCACACTGTTGCATTAACATGTACCTTCATTGTCATGAACACACACACACACACACACAAACACACACACACACACACACACACACACACAGTAGTTTATTTACCTGCTGCTACAAACACACACTAGAGTAAC
>JAQLOL010000005.1:28736262-28748137 GCA_029783665.1 Naso thynnoides | reverse complement strand
GTGAGTCACACTGTTGCATTAACATGTACCTTCATTGTCATGAACACACACACACACACACACACACACACACACACACACACACACACACACACACACACAGTAGTTTATTTACCTGCTGCTACAAACACACACTAGAGTAACGAATGTGGATGCATCCACCGCTGAAAGTAGTCCACAGCCCACAATGCAGCTGTTCGCAGAAATACTAAACTTTTTAATCAAACTTTATTTTTTGGAGGAGTTTTTGAACATTTACATCTTCAGCAGGAACCAATGAGATCAGAGAGCCACAGACAGGAAGTCAGACAGAGCTCAGAGACGAACATGTTGTCGGTTTGGGTTTTTAAATTGGGTTTATCCACAAAAAGAAAAATAAATAAATAAATAAAATAATAATAATAAAAAAAGGAATAACGATAACTCTTGTTTGAAGCTTTGGCTGTTTGCTGTCGCAACACTAAAGTAACATTTTAACTGCAGCAGATTTTTGTTGCTTTACACTGAAGAGAAAAATTTGTGTGTGTCGCTTTAAGAGGAACAGTCTAGTGACTCGACGGCAGCATCTGGACTCACCTGTGACTGCTGCTGGGCCGACAGCGGGCTCTTGAAGGCCTTGGACATGATGCGTTTGATCTCCACCCCGGTGCTGTTCTTCACGCACATGGAGCGATCCCATTGGATGCTGTGATCTGGCTCGGTGGGGTTCAGCCACGCCAGCTCGTCCTCGCACACGTGGAGAGGAGGCGGCGGCCGGATGAACTCGGGGCGGAAGTGACCTGACGAGGATGGACACAGATAACAGGCGATGCGTTCAGGCACCACAAGTTACCATCAATCAGCTGCCAGAACCTGATGAACTTTTCAGTTATTTTGGTCGCAGCTTTCTCTCGCCTATGGTCACCGCGGCAGGAGCTTTCCAAGGTGTCCTCATATTCACAGAGTCAGCAGCACATGTCAGGATGTGAACAGCAATGAATTCTAATCACTGGACACCAGGACAGAAACGTCTACATCTGTTCTGGACGCTGGTTCGTTTGGATGTTCGCAGACTCAGATGTTGAAGGGAGAATCACAGTTAAAGGGAAACTAGAGAATTTTTTAGCTTAACTTTGTCATTATGATGTATAAGTGATTGAACAGTGTAACAGTGGTTGGAAAATGACACCATTGGCTGCTACACTGGTCTCCAGTAAGCCCTGTTTTTACCACAACATTGTCTTTGCCACTGGGATGAGGGTTGTCGCCCCGAAAAAATGAAAAATCAGTGACTTTCTCTGTACTCTCTGTCCTAATTCGCTGGTCTACGCTGTTCTTCTAAGTGACAGGTGATGTCCGTACGAGCTGATTAGCTAACCGTGCTCTGACTCGTCTCTGCCAACAAACACAGTTACTGCAAACCGCACGGTCAGTCGGCTCGAGCTCCAGCTGAGACGGACCAGTTTACTCTGCTGCAACTCTCCCTGCAACTGTTTCGTCTCGGTTCAAACTGGAATTAAAAGAGAGAGCGACTACAAAGGAAATAAAATGCACGTCGGCGCAAACAGCTGCAGCAGATTTGCTTCCCAACAACTCTCATACTACAGCTAACGTTAGCTTTTTAGCTCGTTTGCAGAAGTTATCTACTGCAACTTTAAAAACAATCAGAAGTCGGACGTTGACAGTGAAGAAGCAGTGATCTCTCTGCCACCTGATAATACTGCAGGAAAATCACATTCAGTTTCTGTTTTTCAGGTCAAAGGGCCAAATTTGCTCCTCAGAAGATTCTTGGTCCCCTGAGAAAATCTGTGCGGTGAAAACACTACGAACTTTGCCGCTTTCTACACGTTACCTCTTTTTATTATTCAAAACAACATTCAGATCAGAAACACTCACTCTCCAGTGGAGGGCGGGGCCCTGTGACCAGAGACTCTATGATCTGATTGGCCACTGAGCTGTCGAATCCTGAGTTAGAGGAGTCTGGGTCGGGGTCGTTGAGGATGCTGGGGAAGCTGGCTTTGCTCTGAGTGGGCAGCTCGGACTGTCGCTCTGCAAACAAACACACATCACTTCATGTTTCACTGAAAAAAAGCTGCAGCTGTTGGTTAAATTAAGACAGTTTGGGTTGGAGCAGACAGTCACTGTCTGACTCTTCACGCACTGAAGAACCGACCTCACGCTCTCAGCCACACGTGGTGCTCGTGAAGAGCGGTGATGGTTGGTTCTTTAGCAGATTTGCAGCTGTGTTGTCGTACACTGACCTGCCAAGGCGAGCTGCAGTCCACTGATGTCGATGGACTGAGGCATGTTGCCGACGTCCATGCAGGACACCTGCCGTGGCGTCTTCTTGAAGAGATCCCTGGGCGGCGCCAGCATCAGCTGGGACAGGAAGAACTTCTCAGGCTGAGTGATGGGAGGCAGGAAGCCTGGAGAGGTCACATGACACCAAACAGTCGTGTGGGAACGTTAACACAGAGGAGCACAGTCAGCGTTTATTCTTTAGTAAATGTGATGTTGGGATTCACTGTCCACATGTACTGACATCATGACCTCACATGATTTCACGTGTTTAACCACAAGATTTATGAATTAAGTCTAGGTACAAACAAGGTAGCGAGTGAAGAGTCCATCCAATCAAAACTGTATCAGCTGCATGACTCATGACTGACAGCATTAACGCAGACTGTCAGACCCTGGGCGGCAGAGAGACGACGATTTTATTTTTTATTGGACAACCATTTAAATCTATTGTTTGGTCTGTAAAATGTCCTTAAAATGCAGCAAAAAGCAGCAGATCTTCACATCAAAGCATGTTTGGTACTTTAACATCACACAGGTGAATCAGCACCTGCACAAAATAATATAAGTGCACATTATCACCTTTCTGAAGGACTAATGCAGACTGTTAGATTTGACTGACCAAACTAAACAGACCAACTTAACTGATAACTGTGTAGGCTGCTTACATTTTAAACATAGAACATGTTTTATAGTATTATAGTGTGGAAATGACATTAGGGTCACATGTTCTAACATGTTTTCTTTCAAGTTTTATTTCTAAAAATTCTACGTACAATTTTTCAGTTGGCAGATCACCCACCTGACAGCACCTTCTCCTGCTCCTCCCCGGCAGGGGCGGGGTTCAGCAGGTGGGCGAACACGGCGGCGAACGGGTTCGCGGCCAGCGGCTCGGTGCGGTACATCTCCCACAGCAGGTAGAGCGCGGTGAGCCGCTGCGGGGAGCTGGGCAGCAGGTCCGGCTGCTGCAGGAGCATGACCAGCACCGAGCCCACCCTGAAGTGCTCCGCTTTCCCGAAGTAATGATGGAAGTGCGTGGAGAGGCTCTCAAACGTGTTGGTGCAAGCCTCCTCCGAGACGATGCTCAGCAGGTTGGACAGTTCCTTCGGGGCGAGCGTCATGGTCTCCTCACCTCGATGCGTCACTCACACACCTCCGGAGATCGCAACTGATATAAAACTCTGTATTTCGCTTAATACGGCAGATAAACCATCTCTGGTTTAACCTGCGTGAAGTTAATTCATCTCTATAGGAAAAAAATAATCAGCTAACAGACGGATATTCATCACACAAGCCTCCGAGTCCTGGACCTCAGCTAGCAACGAGTTAGCTTAGCCTAGCAGCGCTAGCTGACACAAACCGGCGAAGTCATGGCATACACGAAAGAGTCCGTCCGACAGAACCCGCACTGACCGACCCGGTGACCGCAAACCACAGTTAGAAACCCAGGAGACAAGTACCGGGCTGACTTAACGGCCCGTTGAAGCGTTAGCAGCGGCAGTCAAGCGCAGGTCGGTGCGTTAGCCGTTTAAATTCTGTTATGACCCTGTGGGCGCGGTGCATTGTGGGTCGCGTAGTTTCGTCCGACGAGGTTTTAACTTCCTTCTTAGATCGAACTCTTTTCTAACACTCACGGAAACACTTCTGGCACAGATAAAAAAAATAATAATAATAATTTAACGTCCGCTAGAAGATCACTGTTGACGGTAACCACTGACCGGAGTTAAACGATAACTTGACTGGCTGACGGACTTGTGTCTTTACCCATAAGCCCTTGTAATCTACTTTCTACGATTCTCATTTTTATTGGGCAGCTTTGAGAAGCAAAACGAATCAGTTTCATTTCGGAGGGAATGACGCTGCTCTTGTAAAGTACAATTCATTCACCGCAGCGACTTGATCTGCAGCAGCATTATGTAAATCCGATGACTAAACTTACAGTCAGTTTTTATGGGAATGATGGAAAAGATGAAATGTGAGGAGCTCTTGTATTTCCTCCGTTAGAGGCACGGATGTCAGGAATCCGAGTTCATCCCGGAATCATTCCAGCTGTTTCCTCGTTCAGTGTCCCCAGTCTGGCCGCAGCTTGTGAACGGCTCCGGTTACAACAGAAAACAAAAGTAACAGCACAAAAACAATCGGAGGGTTGCACAGCTCAGTTATCTGTCCAATGAACACCGGGCACGCATCTCAGGATGCTGCCACCAGGGGGCGCTGCAGCTGCTGCTCCGGCCGCGTAGGCAACGTTACCAAACAAACAATGATCCTTATTAATAAAACCCCAATACTTATTGGAGCGCAGTTTATTACAGTTTGTTTTTACAATAGAAACAAATTCTGTAATCCATAGAATGAAAAGAAAAAATATTGATGGTACATAATAAATTGATAATTAAAGTCTCATCTATGGTGAACTGTTTAGTTATGAATAAAACCTTTTATGAAGAGAACAAGCTCATAAAAGTGGAGGTGCAGGTTTACACATCTTATTGTTAAGAAATGCTTTACACAGTTTATACGCTTTAAAGGCTCAACAGGTGTTTTGACTTTGACTGAATGTAGATAAAACTTTAGGCTCCTGTAGTCTGGAAAAATACAGAACAGCTATTTGTCGTGTTAGCAGAAACACTGCAAAAAACAAGTTTTACTCCCCGAGAGGTCTTGATGTTCTTCTATCAGTTGAGGTGAAATGAGACAACACAAACAGGCTGTTAAAACAACTCTCACATTTTTAATTTCTTTCAAAAGAGCGATGTGCTTATAGTCGTGGTTCACTTTGGAAAACAGAGAACTTCTGCGGACGTCACATTCTACCAGGAACAAGCTGCACACAGACACTGAGTGAACACAGAGAACCAGCTGAAGTGTGATCTCCTGCTCACGCTCACATGCTGACCGCACTTCAATGGAAACAGTAACAAAATCAAATAAGGGATTTGAACTGAAAGGTGAATCATGCAAAATGTTTTCAGAGATATTCAAAGAACTAAAACAGGAGATTTTCCAGAAAGATCACAGATTCTGTGTTTCAAAGGCGTGGTAGATGTGTTCATGTGTGCACACCGCCAGGCTGGATCGTCACGCACTCACTCTGCAGTCACATGTTTCAGCGTGTGGGGAAAGATGAAGCAGATTCCTGGTAAAACCAACCTGACAGAAGCTCGGTAACGTCATGCTCAGTCACGCTGGCAAAGGGAAACTGCAGCCAAAACAAAAACCAGAGTCTGCCAAAACCTTCAGAAGACGGCGGACCAGAAACTGACCTGAAACCAGAGTCACAGCTGTGTAAACTGACTCAGAAAAACAACCGAGCCAATCGGAGCTTTGTGGTTGGGAGGGAGAATGAGGAGCTTCAGTGTGGATGAATCTCTGCAGGATGTGAAGTCAACTTTCAGAAAAAAACTATAACTCCTAAATCCACAGTTTTCTTCAATGGATGGGTCAAATGTAAAGTTGACTCCCAGCATGCTTTGCAGATCTGGTGCACTGGATGAAAATAACATCTGTGCTGTTGTTTTGCTCTGATTGGCTTTACTTTGGATGAATGAGTTGTAAATACGGCCCTGACTTTTAATGTGTGACGTGACCGTGTGACCATAATAAGCCGATGACAACATGCTGATGTCGAGCAGGTTTTGTTTTCATGTTCATCAGCTCAGTTTAGCATGTTAGCATGCTAACATTTTTAATTTGCAGTAAGCAGAGGGTCCAGCTGAGGCTGATGGGAATGTTTTCTGTCTGCAGATTTTTGCTCATAAACTTCAGTATTGGACACGTTCAAAGTTGACCTGATGGTGGCGCTAGATGAGAAGTCAGAGGACTTTTAAAGTTACTGCAGTTCATCCTGAGGGGAACACGAATTGGTGAAGTGTGTTTCATGCTAGCGTGGCTAAAATTACACATTGCTAATGAGAGAATGAATTGGACAAACTCTGGTTTTTGTGGTAAAAAGACTCCAAAATAAAACTGTACAACAAAGAAACTGCTTTTAGGTCCAGAGTCACAGCAAGAGTCCACGAGGGAAGGTTTGGTTCATACTGCTTTACACACACACACACACATATGGCACAAAGTTATTCACCTCCAGTCTGGAGTCCGAACACACAGGTTTGTTTTGAAGGTCCATCACAATCAAACATCTCAACCTCCAGCTGAACAAACGATAAAACAAGTGAGGAAAACCATAGAAAAACAACAGACAGCATGAAAACACTGTGAGTAAAAATGTCAGTTTGTTTCATCAGGCATGCAGGCAAACACACTGTAAACTTGAAAACTGGAAACGGGTCCAAAATGTCCCCCTGCGGTTTGAACAGGTCCTCTTCAAAACACAACGACGGGACACGGAGAGAGACGAGGCTCAGAGATCACACGCGACAGATTCAGACATCGTGAGAAGTATTTCTGTCACTACATCTGATCAAAATCATTGACCATAAAGCAAGTAGATGTTGACCTGATGGTGGCGCGAGAAGAAAAGGATCATTTCATCAGATCCAGTCTGGACAGACGGACATTAGCATTAGCATTGCAGCTAACATGTTTTATTGCTGATCCGTGACTTCTCTGCAAACGTTCGGATGTATTGACACCTTGAAGATTTATTGAGCAGATGTTTCCATCTTACTGTTGAGAAATTTTAAAGCAAAATTCTAAAATGGTACCAAAAAAAAAAGAATTAGGCACATTCCATCAAACTGGTTAAAAAAAAGCACCACACAAAGTAACTAAGTCAGAAGGTAAGACGTTACATAATAAGCAGAGTAGAAGAAGAAGACCGCTCGTCTTGGTCGTCATCAAGAGAAAAACAGAAAGTTCTGCAGCTGATCAGCTGAGAGCTGAATGTTTGTGATGTCAGAGCGGATCAAAAAAGGTGCATCAACTCACTGAAAATGGTACAAACCACTTAAGGGAGCGCAAAAACATTTTTGTTAAATTTAAGTCATTAGAAGCAAAGTGTTTTTTCAGTTTCTTTCCGTTGTGTAAAATAATTCACTGCCACTAAACAAAGATTTCCCCTCAGAGAGAATTGACGAGGATCGACAGGATAAATTCACTTCACAAACAAAACCTTCATTCACCTTCACTGAGTTTGACTGCTCTGCTGGGAAGCTTCAGTGTCTTTGTTTGTCTTGGTTTCATCTCTAAACTGTTTCTCTGATTTCTCAGTGTTTTTTTGTAATTTCACAAAAAAAGATTCTACAGAAGGTGAGAACATGGAAGGTGTTTGTGAGGTCAAAGGTCACAGGCTGAGGATGAAAAACTGATCTGAAGTTTTAAACTGTTGATGTCGTGTTCAGTTTAGTCACAACTCTGAGGCAGGAAGTGAACCTGGAGGGTCACAGCGGCTTTTATATGACGCTAACACGACCTGTCGAGAGGCTTTTAATGTGAAAGTCTCAGGAAACACAAATCCGACAGTAGATTTCAGTATTTGTGAATAATGCCGCGATTTTTCTCAACAGACGAACAATAAGAGTTTAAAGGTACACTCGTGTGTGTGTGTGTGTGTGTGTGTGTTTCCAGCCAATGAGAGAGCGACTGAGAGGAGAAGAAGAACGACTAAATGTAAATGTAGTGTTAAGTGCAAAAAGTGTCTGTCATGGCTTCTTTTCATTCTGATTTCTAACACTGAACTCAGTCTCTGTGTCTGTGACATAACATGTCAGTTTACACTTCGTCACTCTTGTCTTCACTTCAGGAGAAAAATTGTGGGTGTGCAGCGCTGACGAGAGAAAACCAACAATATCGGGGACAAACTACGGAAGCTCAGAGGGGACACATTGTAGTGAAAGCAATCAATGTCAGTGCATGGTTTCTCTTGATCACAGCCTGAACATGACGAGCATGAACTGATGATTCCATGAAAAGTGCTGAAGTCGAGGAGACAAAAATAATTTCATGAAAATCAAACGTGTTTTGCGAGGATTTCTTGTGATTGTTTAAAAAACGTGTCAGAACACAAACGTCTCTGGACTCAAACTCACAAAATCACGACTCCTGAATCTTCTCAGTCCAATAAGAGAACGACTTGACTTACTGGAGAACAGAAATGCAAGGTCTTATGGGTAGGAGGAGACAGACGCAGCTCAGAAAACAAACGAAATGAAACTGATGCTCACAGTCTGTTGTTTAAACTCCACTCATGTTAAATATTAGTGATCTGTTTTCACGAGCTCAGCTTTGCTTGTGATTGGTTAGTGTGAATCAAAACAAACTGAGACAAAAATAAACTTTTCCCTTCTTTCAGGAGTGACGGACAGATGGCAACCAGACGCAGTCGTCGGTCAGTCGGCGTAGTGCATGATGGACTCCACGTAGTTTCCGGGGAAGAGGCCGGTGGTGGCGTTCATCACGCCTTCAAACCAGCCGTCCTCATTCTTCTTGATGACGTAGATGATCGCTCCTTCCTGGAACGAGAGCTCGTCCTCCTTGTCGGCAGTGTAGTCGTAGATGGCGACCACTAGGAGGCAACAAACACCTAAATACTGGTTCTAATAATGAACACGTTTTGAAAATTTTGCCTCTACGTGACAGTGAGGGGAGCATGCAGACGGGAAACACAGGGAGTGAGAGGAGGATGATGTGAGGTCAAAGCGGTTGCTCAGCTGATCATCAGTGTCAGTGATTGGTCATTTCAGTCACATGATAATCTCACAGAGGTCTCAGGATCTATTACTGCCTGGAAATTCATCTGCACTTCATCTGTGTGAGTTAATAACATTATTGATTTATTTTTTACTCAGATTTTCCTTGACTGGAAACTGTTCCAGTGTTTTCCAGGTTTTCCAGGACGTGTGGACCTGTGAGTGTATTAGTGGTCAGATTCTGTCACGGTCGTGATCAGCGTGGATGCTCCGATCAGGATTTCTGGGGCCGATCACTGATCGCGATCATAGGATGCAGTATCTGCCGATATTGATACCAATCATCCAACAAGCTGATCAGTTGATACCGATCAGGAAGTTCTATTAATACAAGGGGTTAACGTGGCTACACACATAAACACAAAGCTGTAGTCTTTCTATATTTCTAACAAATATATTTCTAGATTTATTCTTTGTTCTTCAACGTAAAGATGGTATTTGGAACTGGAACTTGGCCGACTGTTTAAAAAATAAAAATACAATAAAATGTAATAAAGCAAAAAAAAAAAAAGAAAGAAAGAAAGAAAGAAAGGCTTCCGCTCTTTTTGCAACATCTGGCCTACTGTAGAATGACAATAAGAATATTAAAAAATATTAAACATTTCTCAAAAAAAGCATCTGTCATTTATGACACAGTAACTACAAGCGCAGTGCTAGTTCATGTAAACTCGGGTAACGTTTATCTTTCACTTCAACGCTATGCTGTGACGCTCCGTGTGTGTGTGTGAGCAGCGCTGACACACACACAGCGCGCGCACACAAAGAGGGGGCAGAGAAAATGAACAACCCTCCTCTGTGTTTCTGCAGCGTACCTTTCTCCAGGTAGCTTCTGGGGGCCCACGGCGGGTCTTCCTCAGCGTACGGGTCGTTGTACTCAACAACTGCTGAGTCCTCCTCTTCATGTCCATCCTCCACCGGCTGAGGAGACGACAGAGTCTCCTCCGGCCCTGACTGGCTCTCAGTGGGTGGGTTAGGGGGAGGAGGGCCATCTGAGACTGGGGGTGGGGTGGGGGTTTGAAGTGAAAAGGAGAATATAAATAAAACATTCAGAAACAAACACACACATACACAGTTACACACACTGCCTAACACGAGCCTTTTCAGAACAGTGAGCAAATCTCTTTACTTACTGGACTCCTGAACACGAGCGACGAAGCCCATGAGAGGAAGCTGAGGAGTGAACTGCAGGAGCGAGGGGGGCGGGGGCGACGCTGCCGACACACACAAACCACAGTGAGGTCACAAACAATCAAACTGAGCTCGTGTGAAGTGACAGACGAACCTCACACACACTGAATGTTAGGTGGTGTGACTGAAGGACTCGCTGCGTACCTGGGCTCTGGTTGTAGTACGGACCCCCGTTAACCTGGTTCTGCGTTGCGATTGGCTGACCGGTCACAGACGGGGGGCGGCGGTAGGGCAGCGACCCCCCCACCTGTGGAGTCTGCTGTCGAGGCTGAGGCCGGTTCATGCTGTAGAACTGAGGGACAATGGGACCTGCCGGAGGTGAGACAGAAACAGACGGCGGTTTTGTGCCTCAAACTGAAAAGATCAAAGGAGTCGTGTTGAAAACGGACGATGGAGATCAAACGCTCGACAGTTAAAAGGTGAGAGAATTTCAGGTGGACGGAAAAAGTTTTAACTATAAGTTTTAATCTCAGGGATCAGTGCGATGAGAACTGTGTTTCCCACAGACTGTGTGCGTGTGTCGCCATGTTGAGAGTGAACTAACCGCAGGCATGATGCTGCGAGGATCCTGCATGAGCGGAGGGACGACAGAATGAACATGGAAACCAGACATCGTCACGTCTGGACACAAAGTGTTTCTGTTTTTCAAAACAGCCTCGGCAGCTGAACCTCTGATGATCTTTGTGTGTTCAGCTTCAACATTTGAACACAAAGATGATCTGAGGCGTCTGGCTGACATCATAAAAGGTTTTCACAGTTTTCAGCACTTTCAAGGCACTTGAAGCAGAAATTTGATCCACTCATAAATTTCACTGCGACTCTGTAATGAAATCTGAGCTTGATGATGATTTTTTCCTGTTGGTAATAATATGGAGAATGGAGGATGAGGTGGAGGGTGCAGGACTTGGCGAGACTGGCGATAGAGGCGGTGCTGCTGAGAAAACTCACCTTCAGCAGGTGATGAGGAGGAGGAAGAGGAGGAGAGAGGAGGAGGAGGGGCAGGAGGAAGGAGAGGAGACACTTCTCCAGGCAAAACAACCGATTGGACCTCAGACGTGCCAGGGGCGGGATTAGACGGCGGGGACGTGTTGGGCAGCGTGCTTGATTGTGAGTTTGGCTGAAGAGGGGGGTCGGCGTGTTTTGAGGGCGAGTTTGGTGCAAAGGGTGCGTTTGGTTGTGTTAAGGTTGTGGTGGAGGAAGACGAGGAGAAGGATGAAGGAGTTGGTGAGGGGGAGGAGTTAGGAGCAGTGGAAGAGGAGCTGGCTGGTCCAGCAGTCGGGGAAACTTCAAGGAGGAGGAACGGAAGCAAGAAAGAAAGGAAGGAAGGAAAAGCAGGAAGGTAACCACAGCTTCATCATCATCATCGTCATCATTATCCCAAATAAAGTGGCGAGAAAAATGTATTCAAAGACCACAAGCCAAACATGAACTGCTCATGATGCTGAATAACAGACTGTGTTGGTGTGGTTTGAAAAGAAGAAGAAAAGAGATAAAAACACAAAGTGACCTGATGATCAGAACATTCAAATCACACAGAAAATAAAACTGACAATAAATAAACAAACATGACACTCATCACGAGTTTTGATGTTCAAGACGGATGGACGAACAAGACGGAAATATGGACAGTGTAGATGTGTGAGTGTCCTGGAACAAGTGTGTGTGAGTGTGTGTGTGTGTGTGTTAGTTACCTGGGAAGGTGGAGGGTGGGGAAGGCGTCGGCACGGCGATGGGAACGCCCACACTGCCGCTGCCGCAGATCG
>JAQLOL010000005.1:28721356-28733423 GCA_029783665.1 Naso thynnoides | reverse complement strand
TCTGCTCATGTTCAGTCACCTTCCTGTGAGAACAGCCAGAAACACAGAATGAAAGCATGAAGCAACACGGCGCTGAGAAAGAAGAAAGGAAGGACGTGTTGAGAAGAAGAGGAAGCTTCTCTTCCTCAGCAGTTTGTCAAAGCTTCAGCACATCCACCAGTCTGGAACAGCATGTTTGTGCCACTTCAACTCAATTTATCTGAACAGCAGCCACCATGTTATTATAATAAACCTGACTCTGCAGTGACAGATCAGTGATTCAAAACATTCCTAACGCTGAACTTCCAAACAGACACATGGATGTGTTGAACCTGTTCGGAACGTCACAGTGAGGAACGACGGAGGGTCACAGCTCTGAAATCCTGCTGCGGCGGCCACGTTTACACGCCGACCTGCTACCTGTATGTTCGGGGTCGATGGTTGAGGGTTGCAGTGCGCGCCGGACTGGGAAGTTGTCCGGCAGCCATATTGTTTCTGGTGGGACTGGAGACATAATCGTTGGGCACCACCGGGGGCCGCACCGGTTCCAGTGTCCTGTAGGGGGAGTTCTTCCTGTACAGGAACGACGTAAAGGTAGAGACAAGGTCAAGTGTTTTTATTTGCGATGACAAAGCTGACACCACTGTCCTGCAGGGGGAGCACTTCATGTGCAGGATGTCCAACACGACCTGATAAAACCAGATAACCTGGAACAACACACGTTGGTTAAATGTTAAACTACAGTGTCCGAGGTGGAGACTAGAATTTGTTTTGTGTTTTCATTTCCTCCTTTCATAGTTTCCAGTCAAAACACAGCAACCATCATGTTTCTTTAACCTTCCGTGTGTTCAGCTGTAACACTCGAGACAAGCTGATGGCAGAGGGATGTTACACTCTGCTGGCTTCCACTGGTAAACTGCTCTTTCGGCAAACAAGTTCATTTTTAAAAATAAAACCTTTTGTATCAAATTGAACTTTCAGGAGATTCTTGATCTTTGTTAATGTGTTATATCAATTTATTTAAACATTTTCTTCCTTTATAATATTCTAACTTTCATATTATTAAAGGAAACATTTTAAGTCCTCAATGAAAGTCAGTAAGGTCAGTGAGGAGCCACAGGAGGGCGCTGTAACTCTCACTTGCTCTCAAAGGGCAGAGGGTGCACGCTTGTGATAACTGTCAATTCCATGAAGCCACAGAAACGGTCAGAATTAAACCGTCACACAGAACATAAAGATGATGAAACACATCGTCGTGACTACAATGTAATTAAACATCAGTGTGAAGCTCGGCTGCTCTTTGCTTTACTCCAAGAGAAAAAAAGAGAAACCTATTAATGTCATGTTTAAAGTGCAGGGAGTCATTTTAGAGAATTACAGCATCACAGAACAGCAGGGAACAAGAACCAGTGACAATTCAGAAAGAACAGAAACACACACAAACCAGACTGGAGTCCGTTCAGTGAAGACCTTCTGCCCAAATCAACACAAAGGGTTAAAAATAATGTCAGATACTGCAGGAAACACAAGTATGATTCAACTCTGAAATGTCATTACTTGAAAGCTAACACACAAACACACACACACACACACACACAAACACACACACACACACACACCCATTTCTTCAGTCCGTGTGAATAAACACGTTTGCAACACAAAAACAAGAATTTTACACCAACAGAAAAGATACAGAATGTGAAATAAATGTGTCAGCGTCCTTCTGGGTTGTATTGCTGTGTGTGTGTGTGTGTGTGTGTGTGTGTGTCGTGACAGAATGACTTGGCCTGTTCACTGCAGCAGGATGCCAACCCACTGCTGTGTGTTTGTGTCTCTGCAGCCGTTCGCTCTGCAGTGTTCGAGTGGTGACAGAGGGACAGATGGACGCAGCTTCAGCTCCAGCCAACTGCTTCCGTTCTCCCTCCTGCTCCTCTGATCTCAAACACTTTCTCAGCTCATCCTGTAAGTTACTGACACTTGCATTTGTTCTTACATGTGGTTCTCTGGCACCTTCAGCAGGAAACAGTCCTGTTAATTAAGACTCGATGTACAGAAACAGACGACTGCTCGGCAGGTTACACAGTAAACAGGAAGGAACACAAACCAGGAGGTCCAGGTGGTGCGAGGCACGCACGCACACGCTCTCTCTCTCTCTCTCTCTCTCACTCACACACACACACACACACACACACACACACACAGTGTAATGTAATAAAAGATGACATGTGCAGTATTGAGTATTGTAGTGATTTAATGCACCAGCGTGGTTCTTTTTATCCACTTTCTTTGACTTCCATGACATTGACATCATGTGTTGACCTTTGTGTCACATTCTGATGCGTCTGCTCTTAAATACGGTAAAAAGTTAAAGCACATTTAGATGGAAACATGTATTAAGTCCTGTTAGGGATGGCAGCACTAGCACTGCATCACCTCAAGCACAGAGAGGAGCAAATAGCGCCCTCTGATGTCAAACATAGGCGATAACGGCGACCAATCTGTCCTCTCAAACCAAAAACTCTGTTTTCTCCGTCAACACAAGAAGAGAGGAGTTTTTGAATCTCTTCACAGCCAGAGTTTTTCAAAAGATCAAGAAGAAAAAGAGGATCAGAGAAGATGGAGTGCATAATGAAACTATTAAAGTTAGAAGAGGAGGAACAATGACGGAAGGAGTGAAGACAGATTTTAACAGAAAGAGGACAGAGGGGGAGACAAAGACGGGGTGACGGGGCGAGGAAGGAGAGATACAGCTGGGTGACCTACATGTTTGAGGGAAGAGAGCACAACAAGCTTTCACAACGCATGACGTTACTCCTCTGAGCACTGTGTGTGTGTGTGTGTGTGTGTGTGTGTGTGTGTACGCGTGTGATGTCATCCCCTCTGCCGGGTCTAATCTGTTATGAGCTCGCCGCTGGACTTTCCGTCCTCCCACTAGATACAAACACACACAAACTGCAGCATGTTCACACTTCACTTATTTCCACGTCAGTGCAAAGAAACACACGTGTATGTGTGTGCGTGTGTGCCTGTGTGTGTGTGTGTCTTCTGCCAAATCTCACACTTAAAACAAAAGTCACGTTTTCACACGTTTACACGTTCAGGCAGAAACACAATAACACAGCAGAGAAAAGAAAACCCAAGTAATGACTGAGGATGGTCAAATATCAGTGTGTGTGTGTGTGTGTGTGTGTGTGTGTGTGTGTGTGTGTGTGTGTTCGGCTCCATGCCTACCCTAACATTCCTTTGCCTGCCCTCGGAGGACTGGGTGGCTTCTGTGTGGGGGGGTTGGACCGTGACAGACCTCCTCCTAGTTTCATGTTCTGCTGACCATTAACCTGTGGAAACACAAACACACACACACACACACGCACACACACACGCACAAATCAAAGGTGATTGGTATCATACATCATCTTTTAAAGTCTCCAGACAGCACAAACACTTTGTTCTTTTAAACATGCTGGAGACAAATGCTGGTGTGTGTGTAATGTGACTCTCAGCGAATGAACGGCGTGTGTTGGTGAACGACCGATGCGGCTCACTGTGCAGGTTTCCAACCAGTAAGCAACAAGAAGCTCACCAAAGTTCCAGGAACTCAGAAACCAGGCGAACATCCCTGAGGAACTGAACTCACAAAGTCCTTTTACCCTTCCATCCTAATCAGACCAATTATTGATTGAAGAATTTTTTTTTTTTTTAAAGGAGCCATGTAGAGAAGAGAGAGCAGATCACAAACTACAGAGCATCAGCTCCGTGTTTGATGGCTCCTGATTTCTGATTTCAGAGCTTTTAACCACATCTGTGTGTGTGACCAACCCAACCCAGGCGAGCACCAACACTGCCTGAACTATCAGGAACTTTTACACACTTCAACATCTGGAACGTTTATACATGAACTAGGGACGTCCCGATCACATTTTTTTGCCCCCGAGTCTGAGTCTGAGTCATTTGATTTTGAGTCCTGATCCGATACTTTGTCAATGCATTAATGCTGTTCCATCTAACCTGCACATCCTGCTGCAGGCGCTTGACTTCCATCTTCAGATCAATCTGGATTTCCTCCAGACATGAATAGGCCAAGGGAGAATGTTTGAAATGTCCTATAATCTTCCTCGTGTCTAGCGTGTCTGTGACACTGTGCTGAGAGAGCAGACCCTCGTGCACAACAAGTTGAAGGGTGTGCGCGACACAACACATACTCGGTACTTTCATATCATCCATGGCTTTCTGCATATTTCGCACATTGTCCCACAAAATTACATGGACCCGTTGTTTCTCTGTTCCCCAACTGTTCAGCATCCCCTTGATCGCCTGTTTCACACGTTCTGCTGTAAGAGATCCGCAGAAGCGCTGAGCATACAAGGTCGCACGTTGTAAATTATAACTGGAGTCGACCCGCTGTGCAGTGAAGCTAAGCAGTGACATCGGGCAAACAGACGAACTCCATATGTCTGTTATGTGGTAAACCCAAAAGAAGGCATGTGTTTTAAACGGACTAGCAGGTGGTCACGTAGCTTGTTGTGAAGGGCGGAGCTGTGTCGGTAAAATAGTGTCAAGAAGGTAACTCATACCGTGGCTCCAAGTGCTCTGGGAGGCGGTGAAATCCCACGTTTGCAACCAAAGACAACAGCTGGTCATCCAGCGCGATCAATTGGAGCTCTCTTGACTGTGACCTGTTCGGCCTTTACACTGTCCTCGGGCAATTTCTCTTTATTTTTCAAAGTCTCTTTCAGTGTCTTTGCCTGAGTCGCTGCAGTGAACTTGGACTACTGTGCAGGGTGTTTGTTTTTCAGATGGCGTATCATATTGGTAGTGTTAAACGCAGATTTGTCCTTTCCGCCATACGAAATGCTCAATTTGCACATTTCAAGTGGCTGTTGCACTACCTTCACTGTCCAATTTAAAATACTTCCAAACTGCGGACATTTTCACCGTCCCGAGGCATCAGCTTCATGTTTGCTCTGCGTTAGCCTACTGGTGACCAGCTCACTACTAATATTAACTGAGCGTTGGGCCTACTCCCCGCATGCTGTAAACTGTGTAATATTTATGGCGAAACATTACATTTAAAAAAATCTGGTCATTTCCACCCGATCCCGATCAGCTGAAAATCACGTGATCAACCCCGATTTCCGATCACAAGATCGGGTCGGAACATCACTAACATGAACTAAATTTATTGGCTGGTTCCTTCAGTCAAAACGCAGTCTTAGTTCCTGAGTTGCTTAAAACCTTAACAGTCCTCTATTCCTGGAAACACTCCAAAAGAAAATGATGATGTATTTAATAAAAGAATGTTGAGGTGATTCATATAGTTCGTCCACCAGAAATAATCAGTACGTTTACATGCACAGTCAAGTCGAGCTGCGGTTAAAGCTCGATTAGGCCTTTTAACTAGACTACCGTCCTTGTGCCGGCAAACAAGCACCGAGAGACAATCGAGTGATTGTCCAACTCCACTACGCTGAGCGGCAATATGCACTGTTCAGCGGGTTGCTGTTGGACTTTTTTCAGTTAGCCAGATCGAGTCCAGCTGAAGCCTATACATGCAAGAGTAAGTCGACTCCCAATCACATTATCTAAATCGATTAACATCTAATGTAATGTGAACGTAGTGACTCTGTCAACCCCAAAATGTTCATCACATTGTCTTAGTAACAATTAAAAGGTGATGTTTTGTGTTGTGTACAGGTGTGTTGCTCCTGTGTTGTGTAGCTCCTGTGTTGTGTACAGGTGTGTTGTGCGTCCTTACCTTGAACCTCAACAACCACTGACACGTAAATGTAAGCAGTGCAGAGAGGAGAAAGAAGAGAAGTTGTCTAGATGTTAGTGTCAGAGCAACAGCATCATGCAAACATCATCAGACGGAGACGAAGATGAAGATGAAGCACACAGCAGGAGATAAAGAAGTGATGTGATGCAGCTCCGTCAGTGACGCCGTGAACAAAATGTAAACCTACAATCGATAGATCATACTTTTGAAAACGCAGTGACTGGATAATTGATGCCACCTGTCCTGAACATTTTACACTATTGCACATACATGCTCTGCATTTTCAGTAAGACACACAGACTACGCACACTCAGCCGTGCACACACACACACACACACACACACAGGTTTCCCTCTTTTTGTTCTTTTTTGACGCATCTGTGTCTCATTCATGTCTTTTCAGTGACACTAAAAGTTTAGGACAGAAAACATCGATAACAACCTTTTTATCATCGTTAACTGAATTATTGTTCTCACCTTCACTCCATGTCCAATGTCATCCAGCACACTGTAGTCGATGGGCTTCCTGATGTAGCGCACTGGCCTCTCCGGATTGGACGGAGCAACGATTTTATGTGAGCGAGAAGTGTTCTTATTTGTGGTCAAGATGCCGATCTCCCGCCTCGCCACCTTCTCTTTGTGAATATCAACGGTCTGAAAGGAGACAAACACTGACTGAAACGCCTGGCTGACAGAAAACACACAGAAAATGATATAAGGAAACACGAGCTGAGGCTGAAACAGCAGAGTTCTGAACTACAGACTGATGCTAATGCTAACATGTTGATGCTCAGCAGCTAGAATGTTTAGAATGTTCACCATCTTAGATAAGCTTTAGGCACGCTAACATCAGCCAGTTATCAGGAAATACAAAGTCGAGCTGGAGTCGGTGTGAATGTCTTTAGTTCTGCAGCTGTTTGTTTTGCAAAGCAAAATATCTGACGTGTCAAAATGACCTGATGATGGCACTAGACGAAAAGACACGATCATCAAATTAAATGACATGAAAAAAAAATATTTTTTGATCCCAATTTTTCCAAATACAACACAAAAAAGTTATTGATGTTTACCCCAAAGTTACCAACTACAGCTTTAAACAGGATCGAATAATGTTTATGAGTACGTCTCTGTCCAGTGACGAAGGTCCCATGTGGTCCACTGGAAGGGGCGTGACTTAGCCAGTCTATACAAAATAAACCTGGCTCAGTCTTCACTCATGGGTGCCTAGACGTGTGGTGGTGCCTGTGTCTGCAGAGCGCCGCCCTCGGCCTGGATCTGGATGTTTAGTTTTAGTCGGGGTGTTTCTTGGCGGGGACTGGTTGTGTTTCCCCAGAAAATGACAGCATGCAGCTGAAGTTGGGTGTGGACAAACTGGACGTCATTCAGACAGGAAAAAAAGGCGGATGCTGACGTAGCAGTGAAGACGAGGACACATGGCTCTATAAGATGAAACAGCAAGCGGATAAAGCTCGTTCCAGAACAAAAGTGTATCTTGATTTGGCTTTTAGGTGCTTTCGAGCGCTGAAGGACAGGCTGGGGATGAAGAGCGACGTGGAGTTGGTCTGCTTTTTGATGGAAGGGTACTTGCCAAACACTGGCGGTTAGCTTGTGCTAGCTTGCTAAATTATCAAATTCCCAATTGAAACAAAATGTAATATTCCTGTGTAGCTTGCTGTGTAGGTACGAGCAGTAAAAGCACACGCGACGATACTTCTGGTGGCGTCGAACCGAGAGGAGGGGCCTAATGTGAATGTGGTGTTTACAAAATGCAAAACCAAATGCTGCTGACTCCACCTTTAAGTCCCTGTTTGTTTTAACAGCACTTCCCACATAAAGGCAGCATTAATTAAAAAATGAGGCTGTAGATAACTATTATTATTAACATTATTATATTTTCACTTGTGATTAATGTATTGCTTCAGCGGTCAGACTGTCTCACAGTGACATCTCTCTTCGTCTGACTGCTCAAAAACACAAAATGTATTTAATGTGAGAAAAGATGTTAATGTGAACTTCTCACTCTGGTTCTGTGTCTCACACTGCAGGTGTTTCTGCATTTTAATATGTATGAACATCTGCTCAAGCCTCGAGTCACTGCAGTGCTCACTGCATTTTTAGAAGCAAATTACAGAGAATTTACTTCAGGCCTGCAAACATGTGGGATAAGAGAGGTCACAGTCTGAAACTATAAATCCCATCAAACAGTTGGTTAATGAACAGTTCTTACAAAAAGGATTGCTCACACCGCTCACATGCTGTCAGTGTTTGATTCATAAATAAGACGTTAAACATGTGAACAAAGCAGAACACACACTGATCTAGTCCCTTACATCAGACTGAATCCTTTCTGGATAAAATCATGAGAGATGAATTTGAGGTTCTTTCAGCGTTTTGTCTCAGTTTGATCTGAACGAGCTTCATAAATATTTTGCATTTGTTTCAACTGTGTCTAATTCCTTCTTATTTTCCAACATCACCACTTTGTTACATTAGCAGAGAAGTGAAATGAATTCTGACAGATCAGTGTGATTCTTTACAAGGGAGCCTCACAGCGCGACACATGCGCCTACATAACAGATGTGACTGTCTCACTGAACACAAAGTGGTAATTATGGCGTGCAATCACAGGCCTGTCTGCTCTGACAACAGAGAGAAAAGCATCTCATTATTTCTGCACGCAGAGTTTTGTGATTATATGGATTATTCAGAGTTCCGAGGAGGAGAAGGAACCTTCTGTTCCCCTGAAACATTTCAACAGCACGGATACTCTGAAGGAAGAGCCTGCTGAGGGTTTCTACATTCAGACGAAGAAAACACTTTGTTTCCTTTAGATGTTGAGCCAATCTCCACGCACACACACATCTTCTGGTCATATATGCTTTCATACAGTGTGTGAGTGTGTGTGTTTGTGTGTAGAACGTTGTGTAAGCTGCTGATGCTTCACATTCACTCCACTGTCGGGTGTATTCCACCTACAGGTATACTTGTGTTCGTGTGACCAGCTGATAAACATGTTTGCCAGACTGAATTTTTCAAAGCACTCCAACAGGTGTGTGTTCACTTCCTGTTACCTGAAGCATCAGACTTTATGGAGGAAGAACTGTGTTTCTTTGGATGGGTAAAGACTGAAACCCTGCTGGAGATGCAGGATATCAGTGAGCTGCTGCAGCACAGGTCGCATTAACCGAATATTTTCCGTCACTGACGCTTCCTATTTAAAATGACGGAAAATTTTGAAGGCTGTTCGTCACTTTGACAGATTTTAAGTCCCACCACTGCCCACTTGGTGGCACGTGTGTCAAATTAATTAGTTATTAACTAGAAGTCTGGAGGCCAGGGTAGCAGCAGAGCACGGCTTCAGTTTTAGAACAAAAATAAAAGAGAGAAAAACACAAAACCTGATGACAATCGTCTCTGCGGCGGTCACGCCTGATGCTTTTGATTACGCACAGACGAGCGCACACTCAGCAGGTCAGTTCAGTTCAAATCAGTGAATTTTTTTGTCAGTGGTTTGTTCATGATTTAAAAGTAATGGCCTGATTTTGTAAAACTGCATTGTTCATTTCACTGTTTATACACAACAGCACAATGTTTTTGGTGGCCTCTGCTTTTACTGTGTGGGAAAAATCGTTCATCTGCTTAGTGTGGCGTTTTATTGAGTTCATACAGACGTAAAAGTCCGAGAAAAATAGGGAAGTGCCGTATTTAACACAGTGTGCATTGTGCAATGTGTGTCTACATGAAAAGTCAGCACACAGCTGTTAGCTGTTTGTCCTCATGCCACGGCTAAAATGCTTCATCTGCAGCTTGGTATGTTTATTTTGTTAAAATAGAAATAAATGAATGAAAACTATTATGTCTTATCATTTTAAAAAATAAAATTACAATGATAGATAGTAACTGAGTATGACAGATTTTTTTCGTCCCTCTGTCAAAATGAAGAACAATCAAACAGTCTAATGCAACCTCTGCTGCAGTGAAGTAAAATAAAGTGAAAATTTTCTCCAAATTCTGTGCAAATTTCTATTTTGAATAGTGCAGCTGCACTCAGCAGCCTCCACAGAGCGGAGCACACGAATGAACCTGCATGCATACATGATCACACAGTGTGTGCTTCCTCTCTATGAATAACACAGCCACACTTTATGGACTATGTGCTCACGCTTTATGCATGCTGACAGTTTAAAAGCAAGTTGATGCAACATTTTTCAGCGTCAGTGTGTCTGCAGACACCTGCTGACGGTCGTCAAGGTGAAGTGAGTGAAATGAAACTAGTGGAGCCGTTTGTTTTGAGTGTAATTTTGGCTGAAGCTGATTGGCTGAGAATGACATTTTCAACATGCGGTGAGGGATTGAATAGATCAGATGCAACAGAAAGAGAAAAACACCACAGAGTGACAGTATCTTAACCACACGCTTTCTTTGTTGATTATACTTTTTGTTTACTTGTTTGTTTTGCTTCTCTGAATCAATATGAATCGTTGTCTTTAACCTAAATTAAAATATTTGTTTTGAACTTGACATTAGGTCGATATATACACACCAACCATACTGAAACATTTTTCACTTCATCTATGCAACTGAAGACCTTCAAGTGAGATCCTCCCACATCAAGAACACATAAACGTGTTTAAACTCTCTGGCGTCTGACCGGCTTTATTTGAACTGTGAGGTAGACAGCCAGAACACAAACTGTGTTTTATTATATCACTAACCGATGTAGAGCTGCTGCGGGGAAGAAAAGCAGCTTTTTAAGGTGAGCACTATAATTTTTTGAAATTTTTATCATTTTATTTGGTTGTCAGAAGCAAAGGAGTCCACATGAGCCGTTCAAGCGAGCTGAACCTTCTGAAGTCTGACCTGTGAGATGTGGTTGACGGAGCTCTCCATGCGGCGCAGCTGCGAGGCCTGAATGTCCAGCATCTGCAGCACGTTGTTGGCCAGCGTGTTGATGAGGTAGGCAACGCTGGCCAGAGACTGGGTGGTGTAGCTTTTGGTCTCCTCCAACGCTCGCTGCTTATCTGCTGACTGTAAGGAGACAAGAGAAGGATTCAGTGCCGCCATTTTGTTCTCGCATACACAGAGAAGACATAGTGAAAAAAATCTAATCAAAAACAGACAATCTTTTCGTTTTATTTTTGGTTCCCAACCACAACATTCAGCACCACCAATAACCCCTCTGCAGTTTTGTGTGATGCAGCAGCAGCAATTTCTTTGTCATCATTATATCAAATGATCCAATCTCACATCTAGTAGATTGTGAACTAAATGTCAGTGTCAGTTCAAACAGCACCTGCGGGAAATTAAAAAAAACAACAACATAAAAACCTAGACCGATTGTAGTAAATGAATTTGATTTGGTGTCTGCTGTTAGTAACAGTGACGCTGAACACTAACCGTCATAATAACAAATTATACAGTAAATATAGTGACGTCATCCTGACAGAAACTGAAAACAGACACATGAACACTCACTTTAACACTAACTAAACTGTGTGGGGCTGGAAAGTGCCAGAGGTCCCACGATATGATATTATCACGACACTTATACATATTGCAATATGTTGAGTATTGCAGATCACATATTGCAATTTTTTCACCCTTTTTAAAAGCAAATCATCGCCTATTTCATCTAATTAGATAGTTTTTAAGGTCAAGGTCAAAGTCACTTTATTATGTCCCCAGAGGGGCAAATCTTGTGCAGCCAGTAATCCCAGAATACACAGCTTCACCATACCATCAGACAACAACGTTAATAAAAACAATGATTCAAGAAAACAAAGGAAATTACTCTTGCCCACTTAAAAGGCAGATAACAGCTGGAACACAGGAATTTTCAAGTTGGTTTGTTCTACATTTAGGTACAATATATCTTCTGCCAGATGGAAATAACTTAAACTCTTTGAGCAAAGGGTGACTGGGGTCTGCTAGGATTTTCTGGGCTTTTTCCAAAGACTTGACCCTGAATAAGTTTGACAAATCATTTAGAGTCAACCTCACAATTTTACTGCATTTCTTAATAATGCTATGCAGCCGGTTCTTGTCATTGAGAGTGAGCAGCCCGAACCAGTCCCCTAAAAAAAGGTAAGGGCTGATTCGATGAAGCAAGAGTAAAACATTTTCGTAAAAACATTATCAACACTGAAGCAGCGAAGGTTACGGAGGAAGTGCATCTGCAGATGTGTTTTCCTGCAAACAGCGTCCGCATGAGATTCAAGGGTCAACGTACTGCCAATGACAGTGCCCGAATATCTGTCGTGTTGTACAGCCTCTACTGTTTGATCGTTGGTCACCATGGGGGGGGGGGGGGGGGGGT
>JAQLOL010000005.1:28640399-28652336 GCA_029783665.1 Naso thynnoides | reverse complement strand
ATTTTGTGTTTGTCTCTGTGTGTGTGTGTGTGTGTGTGTGTGTGTGTGTGTGTGTGTGTGTGTGTGTGTGTGTGTTTGTGTGTGTTTTTAGGTGAGTTTGTCGGTGGTGTGGGTGGCAGAGCCTCCTCAGTCGGTTCCAGGCTGGGTCGTGGCTCTGGCTGTGCTGGCGGGGCTGCTGCTGCTGGCGCTGCTCATCTTCATCATGTACAAGGTGAGAAACAAACTCTGACCCTGTATTTATTTCTTTTCGTTCAGGAGGTGGACTTGGATTGTAATTATCTTTTGCCTGTCTTCTTCCTCTCCTTTGCTTCAGTTGGGCTTCTTTAAGCGCGTGCGCCCCCCGCAGGAGGACTGTGCTGAGAAGGAGCAGCTGCAGCCGGAGGAGAACGGCAACACTGACGCCTAGAACAGCGCCCCCCTCTGTTAGTAGAGAGAGATTCAGGGTACAATTGTCGTCATGAGAATTTCACTGTATTCACTGTTGAGTGTTGGAAAAAGGTACTGGTTTAAGTTTAATGAGGTTTTTGGTTTTTCGGTAGACAAGTCGTGTTTGTGCCAAAAGAGAAGCTCCTGCTGGGTCACGCCTGAAAGTCTCAGCGCTCGAGAATTCATTTTGAAAAGTTAAAGGAAGAGTTCAACATTTATTTGCACTGTTGCAGAGATTTCACATTAATTTCACTCTCATGTTTGTACAGCAAATATGAAGCTACAGTTAGCTTAGCACAAAGACTGGAAACAGTGTCCCCAACCGCATACTTCTTTACTACACATTTGATACTTTTAGCGCATAAGTACACAAAGTGCGTTTACTCTCAGAAGTATGCTAAAGTGCAGCGTACTACTTGCTAGTAAAAAGGGTCCAAAAAGAGTGTGGAACAACGGACACCTGACACCCTCAACCAGCAGCATTTTGGTTACATAGTGGAAGCTACGACACAAACGTCTCGGCTTTCGTAATGGTGGCGTTGGATTGCAGCAAACGGTTTCCTTGCATCTTTGAATGTTGCCGTGTTCTGCAGATGTAAGTTATGCACATTTTCGCACTAACAAATCCAACAGCAGCTCTTCAGCTCACTGACTAACACATGTGCGTGATTAATGAGAACAGAAATCAGAGTGTAAAAAAAAGTCACTGTTCTTCAGGATTTTGTGCTGGACTCATTTCTAGTTTTCTGTGTGACTAGATCGGCACAGAACCCTGCAGAAAACACAACCTTTATCTGTACTCATGTTTTCAAACTCATCAGGGACTTATAAGGTGCTGGGATTCTCCCAGGAAGTGTTGAACTACTCCTTTAACATTCATGAGTCGAAACTTGATCATCTGTCTTTGTTACAACATGCAGATGATGCAATAGTGATTTTTTTTTTCTTGGATATGAGGCTTTCATCTGCGCCCGAGCTCGCGGAGCTTATTTAATTTGCACACATTTCATACAGCCCCTAAAGCATTGATGAACTGTAGATGTCTGTTGCCCAGAAAGTCCACAACTGCTGATAAATTTAAGAAATTTTGCATTTTTTCCCTAATGAACGATGCTGTTCTCTTCAGTTTGTGCAGAACAGTGAACTGTAGCGTCTGGAAAGGACTGAGGAGGCAGCCTGAGTCTCAAGGGTTCGCTGCAAATCTGTCTGTTAGCTTTCACAAAGTGCTCGCTTGTCGACAGTCGAAATAAACTGATTTAGAAATCATATGGTATCACTTGAACAAAAAAAGGTAGAAAAAAATAAATGTTCTGAAAATAAGAAATTAGAGAAAGGACCCTCTAACTTATTAAAAAGATGCAATGAACACTTAGAAGAGTTTCAAATACAAATCAGGGGATGAACTAGAGGATTATGGGTAGTGATGTCACACAGAGTGCCTACAGTAATCAGAGCCTTTGTTTTTTTTTTAAATAATAGCAATAATGCAGCAACATGAATTCTGTCAGTTAGCAACATTTAGAAGAAGACGCGGCTGATCGACTGCTTTCAGGTCTGTTTGTGGTGGTTCAGTTTGATGTGAGTAATGACGAGTGATCAGTAATGAATTGACCCCGACATATCCTTTTACTTCCTGCTGTGTGTGTGTGTGTGTGTGCGTGTGTGTGTGTGCGTGTGTGTGAGTGTGAGAGAGTGTTGGGGGTGAGGGGAGGCTGGTTGAACGCGCAGGGCTCTTTCCTGCTCTGCTTCGGGATGCTGGGGGGTGTTTCCTGTATTTTATTGATCATTTCTCACGAAAGGTTGATAAGGACAAAGTGTCCAGTTCATTTCAACACAAACAAAAATGCAAAAATGTTCTGCAGTTTCCTTTTTTGATCAGAAAGTAAAGTTTGGTTGGAAAATCAACACAAGTGATGAGCTTGTAATTTGCCCTGTTTAATTGACCACTAGTTAAGCTCCGCCCCCTGATTAGTGACTTCCAATCATAGTGAGGCATGACAGGTCTGTCACCAGTTTGATTTGTTAACACGTTGAATTGGTGTGAAGTGTTTATGTGCTCAAACTAGAGCTGCAGTCTTTAACATGTCCCACTAGCTGACAACCTGCAGTGTAGCCGAGCGTCGGGTAAGAGTCAGCGTTAGCATCTCAGAGACCAACAACATGAGCTGGTTGCTTTCAGGTTTGAAAAGAAAAAGTGAAATTCACCTGTGAGGTGTTTCCTCACTGTGTGGAAATCAATCCTGGAGTTCAAACAAACATTAGCAGCTCTGTTATGATTTTTACTGGATTTTAGGAAGTTTACACTCCACCAGCTGCAGCTAAAATTACCCAAGAAAAGAGTCAACGGATCAGTAAATCCTCACCCGGCAGGTTAGGGTTAACTGGAACAGAGATCAAAAGAATTAACTGAACAAAAAGCTGCTTTCAATAGATGAATTTAAAAAACAGACAATAGCAAAAAATCTAAATATTAAAAAAAAAAAAAAAATCATGTCATCTAATGAAGCTAAAGTTATCTAAATTAGCTATTGAGCCCTGAGTGATGATGATAAAACCGGGCTGAAAATAAAAATGTGCCTTTTTGCCTTTTTCAAATTCTCTCAAAGTTCAAAGCCCAATTACTTTAAAAATAAAGTTTTCTTTTGGTTAATCTGCCACATTGTCATTTTAAAATGCACGTGTGCAGCACATGGATGTAATAATTGAACTGGATGTGGTACGTAAAGATGGCCGCCAATTCCAAGACCAATAAGAACTGCTCACTCAGCACATAATCCAAGAAAGTTTTCTGGTTTCTGGGTTTATTTCCTAGTTGTGCGGCTCACTGAAAATGCACAGTGCAGAGTTCCCCCTCTGGCCCCGCCCACAAGTTCCGGCCAGGCCCATAGTCTTTACATTGAGGTGATGTCACTGGTTTTAGGATCGCTTTTTGAGCCACAGGGGAATTTTTGCTGCATTACCGCAACTAGCCACTACGCCGATGTGTAAGCAAGGCTGAGCGGCTCCATCCTATCAGGTTCTCCTCAAACATCCATGGTGCAGCATTAGAAGGCATAAAAACAGTAGCCAAGGAGGGCGGGGCTTAATGAACCGTCAGTTTGCTCTGACTTTCCCGTCTTCGCTCGTCCACTTGTTTGATTTTTTTGTTTTGTTTTGTTTTGTTCATTTCATTTTCCTCAGATTTCAGAGTTGTGACGGCAGCTTTGCTGAGAACAAAAGTGCAGCGTAGGTCGTTGTTTTATGTTTGTTTTAGTTTGTAAGTGTACATGTGAATACATAAAAAAAAAAGTAATAATGTTGCCATGGATTTACCCATATTGGGTTTTTTGCTTCATAAATTAATGTCAAAGGTTGATGATCATTTTAAAAAGTATTTTAATCCCATTAACAATCACATGAACACCTTTATTTTTCTTTCACTGGCATCTTCTCACTGCTTTCGTGTTTGTCGTCCCTTCTGAATATCCTCCCTGCCACTGGATGTCACTACTGCTCTCATCGAGTTGTAAGCAGCTCCTGATCTCTTCATCAGCACAAAGCTGGGAGGCACTGATGCTGCTGCTGTCACCACAGAGTTACTTCACAGACAAAAACTTATTTTTCCATCATTTTTTCCTGATAACTTTGCATGAAAGCCTCTGAACACTTGGCTTCAAATCTGATTTCTTCATAACAGTAAACACACAGCAATTAAAAAAACACTCTGCTTCTGAGCTGTGGCTGTGATTTGTCACTTCGGTTTAAATGTTTCTCTTATTGGTGCTCACCGCTTTGTGACATCATCTATAAACAACCCAGAAATCCCTTTCGAGGTAGAGCTGAGAGTGTGACTCTGCTGGTGGCTCTGTGGCATCTGTGCGTCTGACGCCTGCTGAGGTGACGTTCATCATGACACGGTGGCTTTACTGCACTGCTCAAACCTTTCTGAGGGTTTTTCTGTTTTCTGTGTTTAAATCAGACGGACAGAAGTGTTCAGCAGGACCGACGTCATCTCACTTCTCCTCAGTCTGCTCAAAATATTCACAGAGTTGCATTTTACTGAAATGAGTTTGGAAGAAAACAGTTGAACCTTCGTGAGCCGACTGCACAGAGTGATTTAAAGTCAGTCCTGCTGTCTTTCTGTCTGTCTGTTTGGTTTAACTGTGTTTTATATTTAATACCACTGTCTGTCTGTCTGTTTGCCACGAGAAAATGTTCTATTTTTGATGTATGTATTCTTTCACTCGGAGATTAAAAATTAACTGTTTCATAAGATGATTTCACTTCAAAGCTGAAATAAACTTAACATTTTATAAGTTCTGATTTGATTTTTATTTTTCACTGGTTGGTGAATAACTGATGTTCACATGAGGAACTCTGAGAGACATAAAGACGTGTGTTTGAAAGACAAAGGTTTTGCTGTTGATTTTTAACCAAGATAAAAGTGCCAGTCTGAGCGACAGAGGCAGCTGTACCAAGCGCGTCACGAAGCATCACAAGAATATTTTTATTTCCACAAAGTTGTCTGAAGTAACCCGTGATGTGTGCAGGTTACTTTCACATTCACCACGCTTTGAAATAGTGTTTTTGTCATTTTTGGAGCACAACACGTTGTGGCTGTGGCACTGTGTCACTACACCCAAACAACTAGTTCCTCTGCATTTTCATCCAGTGACAAGAATAGTGTGGTGAGAACACACGGTCACATTTTTGAGATTTTTGGATGCGTTTTAGAGGCTTTAGACGGCAGTAAATGTGTCTGTCACTTCCATTGAACATGCAAAACTGTTGGCCTGGGGTCAGTATCTAGCAACCTACTGAACACACTGAGAATAAAAGGCCTCTATGTTTTGGTTTTACATTGGGACTTTGGGTGATTCGGCTACATTCCTGTAAAAAGTGCAGATTTCCTTGAACAAAAGAAAGACGTCACACACTCACTACACACACACACACACGCTCAAACAGAAACCAGCCTCACAGAGTCACAGTGGATCATTCTCAAAGTTTTTATTTCGTTTTGGGCAAAACAGTCATGTGAGTTCTGTTATCCAAAACATAATTGTGAAAAGTGGAGATGTTTGCGATCTGTTTCTGTCTGATGGGTCAGTTCTTCAGCAAGAAGCTGAGGTCACTTCCTGGGTCGTACTCCACTGTGGGCTTCCCCCTAAAACACAACAAAATACACGTCATACTGACAGCTGTTACTGCTGTGCTTCCACTTTCTGTGTGTGTGTGTGTTTGCTTCCACTCTGTGCGTGTGTGTGTGTTACCGGCTGAAGAGTCTGGCCTTGGTGGTTCCCAGCAGTGTGGCTTTGTTTCCCTCCACCAGCAGCAGCGATCCTTCCCTCAGACCCTGAAGATGCACAAATTTACAATTAATTCACTGATATAAACTTTTTATTCACCTTCCTTCATTCGACAGTTGCTGTCCAGGACTCTTTAATTGAGGTCACTGCTGTTAACCTGTCATCAGTGATGTCACACTTCCAGCAAATATTTCACAATAAAAGCGTTCCTAATGAGAGGGGTACTGCATGAAACCCACATAATGGATTAAACCGGGAGTTTTTTAGTCATCCTAGCTGAATTCAGCTTTGACGCAGTTGCACAAACGCAGGGGCAAATAAGTTGCCATGGAAATTTATTTTTTGCAGCTGGCCTGCTCCAGACCAGGCTAACAGTCAGGATTAATCAATCCTGCTGCCTGTCTGGTACAGTGAGCGGTCACTCCGATCAGAAATCAGTGTGTTTTACAGTCAATCCACCAACTTCTGTTTTGCTTCATGTTTATTAGTTTGCACTGAAATACTACAGCTATTGTCATTTAGTACAGTAGACCTACTGTTGTTCTTTTCATTTGTTACCATGAACATTTTTATTATCATTTATGTGACATGCCATGTCATGTCATTTTATTGTTAGGCCGACAGTTAAATCGTGTTTATAAAGACTGCCGGTCGTGATGCTGTCAGAGGTTTGATGAATAGGTATAATTACAGTTGTTGAGATGATTAGAATTGGCTGATAAAGTTGCAAAGGTGGTTCAGTTAAGCGAGTGACAAGGACTGACGCACTGAATTGGTCCGCTATTGTCTGGCAGGCTTTTTCGCTCTGTTTAATTGCAGTCTGTTTTCATATTTCCCTTATTTTTTGTGAAATAAATTATGTCACATCTCATAAGTTCCATTTAAGCTGTCGCCTACTTGATGAGAAGTGTGCAGCACACCTGTTTTCCACCTGTGCATCAGTAAACGTGTGACCAATCCCATAGTCTATTGAAAAAAAGCCATAGATGCAAACTAATCCAAATA
Source organism: Naso thynnoides (assembly GCA_029783665.1). Taxonomy (NCBI): domain Eukaryota; kingdom Metazoa; phylum Chordata; class Actinopteri; order Acanthuriformes; family Acanthuridae; genus Naso; species Naso thynnoides. The sequence goes on along the minus strand of JAQLOL010000005.1, from coordinate 28,645,617 downwards.
ACTTCGAGCTGGCTTGACATATTAAACGTGCAGCAGTCTTAGCCAGGATGCACTTATCAGAACAGTTCAAGCCTCACTGCTCCAGTTATCCTGAGGGCTGCTGCACGAAACCAAGATAAGGGATTGAGCATACGTTTCCAGTTGCACGCTTTGCGAAAAATAGGTGGCACACGTCCTCTCCATTTCTGCATCAGTAAATCTGTGATCCACCTCATGGCCTACTTAAGAAAGCTGTAAATAAAATGACCAGTTAGTTGCACCTGGCTTGACTTGAAGCCTTCTCGTCCTGGCTTGGCGTTCATGCCACAGACTAAGCCTGGATGAACTCAGTAGCACAGGTTAAGCCCCGCTTTCTCAGACATCATTAGTTCTACTGTCGAGCAGCAGCCCCCAGCTGGAATTACTTTAATGTGACGTAGCTGTAAAGGTAGTGTTGAGTTTCAACGACGGCAGCTGTACAGTTTTAAAATGTCAAAATACAAAGTGGAATGAAAAACTGTTTTGTTGGAGAACAGAAACACGACGTATGTGAAATGTGACACGTTGATGGATTTAGAGCTGAACAAACGTTATTATTATTATACTGAACTTATCAAGACAACAAATAAACAGGAGATCGACTTCAAGTGATCAGGGAGACGAGTCTCACCAGGACACACGGAGTGTCGGGCTCTTCATGGTACTGAGTGATCCTCTGCTCGCGGGTCTCCTGCACAACAACAACAACAACATACAAACAAGGATGTCAAGTGCAGCTTCAGCACAACACAATTCAAGGCAGGAGCAGCAACTTCTATGACAACATAATGATGTCATTAATGACCACAAGGGGGAGCCCTCATACAGCACACGGCATGGACTCAAGCAACATGCAGCAACAAATGTTTTTATAGTTTACTTGATTTTTTTAAATTAAATTTAAAAGATTAATGAATTTATCAATTAGCTGATCAACAGAAAATAATTAAGGGTTATTTTGATGATTTATTAATCATTTAAATTCATAAACAACAAACAATCTCTGGATCAAATTTCTCTGCTCATGTTTGGTTTTTCTGCTTTTCTCCATTTAATGTCACAGTGAAAGTTTAATCACATAAAATATTTGACAGATTTATTATGAAAATCATAATAAGCTGCAGCCCAAACTTCAAAACACTCGAACGCAGCTGGAAAACGTTCGTCCTGTTTTCGTCATTGCAAAAATCAAATCCAGAGCAGAAATAATTTTGAAGATAATCATGTTCAGAAATATGAGTCAGTACGGCAGCAGGGGATTCTGGGACGGCAGATTTTCACAATCTGTTCAAACTTTGCTTTATTAATATAAAATGAGCCTCCAACCTGCAGTGTCAGGACTTCACACACAAACACACACACACACACACACACACACACTGTTTCTGTTTGCTGACACTGCGTTTCTTTTTGTTCACTGAGCAGATTTTACAGCTTCACATGTTGCATAACTTCCTCGCACAAGAGACAAACTCTCAGTTTAACCTCAGAGTGACGCGGCTCGCTGCTGTGCTGCAGTTCAAGATGAACCTTCACACACAGATAAAAGAAAAACTTTATTGTCCATCACAAGTGACAGAAATTCTCCTTCAACAAGGCTCAGCATTCAAACAGGTCAAAGACGCATCCACTGATCACATGACCAGCTTTGATTTGACCTCAGGGGGGTGTAACTGATATGACAGGCCATCGACCAATCAGAACGAGCAAAATTATCTCCTGGTGTGAACAAGGTTTCATCTTTATCTTTCATCAATCAGCTGATAAATGAAGATGGCGTGTTTAATTACATCCTTATCTTTACTGTGAAGCTTCGTGTCATCATTTTAAAAAATGAAATTACGATTACTGATAGTAACTGACTGATGATTTTTTTTTTTGTCCTTGTCTGTCAAAATGAAGGACAATCAGAAAGTCCAACACGACGTCTGGCACTGATCCGTGATGAGCTCAAAGAGCTGACGATCACTGTAAACAGGTGTGTGAATGGGCGGGGCACACAGGTGAAAGCAAGAGGAGAAACTATTTATTTATTTAGCCAATGCAAAGTCTTCTGGCCCAGCGTGTCTCAAACTATGAGCAGCAACCCCCTCAAACAAATACAATAACTATATATTCAATGAAATGTCTGTTTCAGCAGGTTTGCTTTCAGCTGTGCAAAATACTGCAATACCCTGAAGACTCTGAAGCTGCAGCAGTACGCTAAACAAATCCTGTGTCGTGACAGTTTTGTGACTCAATCAGCAGCTCTCACAACGACACTGAATTACTCTAGTTGGGAAATGACAAGCTCGTACTGCACAAATTTCATCCAGCTCTACAAGCTAGCCGTGGTGCTCTAAACAAAAGCCTTTGATGCTTATTTCAATACATCTGCACAGAGCGGTGGACGAACCAAGAACCTGAGGCAAAAAAATATTGTGTCGATCACAAGTACGACCAAGCAGGCATTAAGTTTTGTTTCGTATCCAACGATAGTTGCCCACAGAAACCTGTGTGTGTAATCTGCTAAATGGTTCTCAGCTATAAAGCAATGAAACAATTAAAAATGCACAGACGTTCAGAGACAAATCTGAGGAATTTTTGAAAAGAAAGAAAGAAGAAATGGTCAACCAGAGGAAAGTGCTGTGAGGCAGCTCTTTCTCCAAATATTTACGTAAGTGGGCCCCAGAGGTTGAGGGCCATACATTACTGGGCCCTCTAGCCAAGCAGCTGCCTCCTGGTCTGTGTATGGACAGCGATCAACCCTCCTTCCAGTCTGAGGCAAGAAGGCCTCAGTGACACGATCCTCTCCACAGGTACACAGCAGGCTCGGGCTGCTGCCCCATGTGTGAAGGCTGGCCAAGCAGGGGCCATGGCCTGCCCTAAATCTGTTGAGTGTTGACCACTGTCTTCCTGTGAGGTTGGTGCCAGGGACCTGCTGGGTGGTGTCTGACACCAGATGTTTGTCTGGGACCTCCTTGGACTCCCATTCCTTTATCCAAGCTGCTTGGGTGGTGAAGTCGGCTGGTGGAGGATTCTTCCAGATCGGTCGTCTGGGTGAAAGACGGTCAGTGGGTGGGTTGAAAATATCTACATGAACTGGTAGGTGGGGAGAGTCTCTGACCTTTTGGAGCATCTTTTGAGTAAATGCTACTTGCCCGATATGTGGTGGGGCCATGTTCGACAGGACAGGGAGCCAGGGCAATGGATCATTGTTCACGTCGCGCTCCCCAGCAGCACCCAGGTTCACCTGAGGAAACTAATGATCCAACCAGCAGAGTAAATCCCAAGAGACGACGCCTGAGAGGCAAATCGAAGAATCTTACTCATGGTCCCCAAGCCGAAAGCAGCAACAACGAACAGCCCCGAGAGCACCAAGCGGCAGGAGAAACTATTACTGTGTCTCACCTCACATCCTTCCACTATCACACCTGCTATTCTGAGGGCAGAAGTGCTTCTCACTGACAGTTAAAACTGAATGCAGTTTGTATGGTGACAGGGATTTTGTGCTCAAACAGCCAAAAAGTTGAGTGTGGATGTTAAAGAAAACATGAGATACAGTTGGGGGCGGGGCCTCGTTCATTCCTATGAAAGCTGCTCAGCTGCACGAGGCCAAAAACTTTGACTTACATGTGAAAAAAAAAAAACAAATCATGGGATCCATGGAGCAAACACTGGAGACTTCTGACAGCTACAAAGGCTGTTTCCACACTCATCTGCTGAAACTTCAACATTTCTCTAAACTCTGAACTGAAGGGGCGGGACTACAGGCATGATTCGTGACCTCACAGTCTGGAAGTCAATACTGAGGCCTGTGATGCTAAGGTCAGACTACACGATACCAGCCTGCTAACAGCCCGACTGTCGGGTGAGCTCGGAAACGATCAATGAGCGTCGGTTCCTCTCCCACAGCGTATCATAATGGACGACAACTGATGCCACATCTAGGACGCCTCTCGACCTCACGACAGAAAGACTAGAACGTTTGATTTTTTGTTTACCGCCCATGACGACTTGTCAGTAGTAGCAGTCAATGCCGAGTGCTTCCTTGCCGATGACGTCATGCACGTCGTGAACTTCAAACAATCATTGTCTCTTGACAACGACATGGCAAGAAGTTATGACTTCTTTTTTCCTAATATGACACAGAGAACATTTAAACAGACAAAAATATCTTGTAGTCTGACCTCGGCATAGCACGAAGCGAGGAAACTGGCTTACCCAGGTAAGTTCAGGAGGAGGAACTCTGCAATAAACGCTGGATAAGTTTTACACGAGGTTTGCTGTCATGGCCATTGATCTTTGTGGTGAACGATTGCGAACCATAGATGTTCGATGTTTGATAAGCAACGCCGCCTCTGCCCAAAAGCCTCCCGAGAAAAATGGCAGCACATCTGGAAGACGAGTTTTTTCCACTGAGGCTGCAGCTTCACCCAGGCGGCTCTACAGCCGGTGCTTCAGTGAACAGATTTAATTCATTAATGGGTCGTCATGTGTTAACATGCAGAATGGAAGAGTCGGGGATCGAACCAGCACACTCTGCCTCCTGAGCTGGTTGAACCTCCCACTGACTGTTGTGAGAAACCAGTGATTCTGGCTGTTACGCAGATGTAGTGCAGCTAAAGTGCTCCTCCTCTCTGTGACTCACCCCCATGTGGCGGCTGTTGGGGTCGGCGTCCAGGTAGTGCGGGTTGATGTTGAAGGGCACGAGGCCGATGGCGGAGAAGGACGGAGGGTAGACGATGGGCATGTCGTTGGTGGTGTTGATGCTGATGGTGGCCACGTTGGTGCCGGCGCTGGAGCCCATGTAGGGAACGCCGTCCTGGATTAAAGATGAGGGGAAGAGCAACAGATGGCAGGAGTGAAGGACGCCGAGGAGGGAGGAAGGACGGATAGAAGGAAGGTCAATGAAATTCAAAATAAAGTAAATTCAACCATTATGGAACAGTGACTGCATGTAAATTTCTTGTCAGTTATTGATAAACATATTGACAGACACACATCTGAAATGAGGAAATGTATTGATCAGGCTCCAGCGTGTGTGTGTGTGTGTGTGTGTGTGTCACCTCGAGCACTCTCCTCCTGATCTCTGTCACCACCTTGTTGTCATAGAGACTCTTAAGCAGCCGGAAAGTGTTTCCTCCTCCTACACACACACACACACACACACACACACACACACACACACACACACACACACAACACAGAGAAAACAAAC
>JAQLOL010000005.1:28590544-28606880 GCA_029783665.1 Naso thynnoides | reverse complement strand
GAGAAAGTGTGAGGTTTGTGAGCGTTTGACAGTGTGAGGTTTGTGTGTGTGTGTGTGACAGTGTGGGGTCTGTGTGTTTGACAGTGTGAGGTTTGTGTATGTGTGTGTGTATGCGACAGTGTGAGGTTTGTGTGTGTGTGTGTGTGTGTGTGTGTGACAGTGTGAGGTCTGTGTGTGTGTGTGTGACAGTGTGGAGTTTCTCTGTGTGTATGACAAGGAGCAGCTCCTCTGTGTGTGCAGCAGTGTGAGGTTTGTGTGTGTGTGTGTGACAGTGTGGAGTTCCTCTGTGTGTGACAGTGTGTGGTTTCTGTGTGTGTGTTTTCAGACTGGTGGAGGAACTATGGGGCGGAGCAGTACGGGCCTCACTCTGTGTGTCTGTATCAGAAGTCAGCCTTTGTAATGGAGCAGTGCACCAGGAAGATGACGTATCCTGACTGGGGCTCCGGATGCTACAAGGTGCTGTGACTACGTTCCTCAATGTTTGGTAACAGTTTTACTTCGACCTGTCGGACGCGGCTCAGACTCAGACTTTAAACTGTTTCCAGGTGTCGTGCTCAGCTCAGGGCCTCACGGTTTACGTTCAGAATCGCTCCTTCCTCTGCGTGCGGAAAGGTCAGCTGCTGAGCGTCAGCGTGCGAGTCAGCGACTGGGTTTACAACGGCGTCCTGATCTGCCCCGCCTGCACCGACATCTGTGACGACTGCCCCCTCCCCCACCAGCTCCCACCCATCAACACCTCCAGGAGCAACCCCATTGGTCAGTGTCACACGTTCTCCTTTGCATGTTTATGTACAGATGTGCGTGAGTTCAAAATTTGATTATCAGAAAACCTCTGCTGTATTTACGCACTGTAAAAATTAATCTCCAGTGTATGATAATGAGAATTTAAAAAAGGATTAAAAAAATAAAAAATAAAATATTACATAAATTAGACTATAATACAAAAAGGAAATATATAGACATAAAAGACACAAAAATTCATTAAAATGGTCTTATGAGCAAGTTAACAAATACTTTTTATTCCTCTCTGAAACAGTTTTCACATTTACTTTATTCTTTTATTTTCCTTTTTATGACTCAACTTTTAATTAACACAAATGATAAAAGATGTGTTCAAACTTTAGCCAGTGTCGTATTAATTCAGTGTGATGTTTGTTTCCTCACGTTGCTCATCAGACGATTCTCAGGCTCATTTATTGTATTTATTTATTTTATATTCAGCTTTGTTTATTTGTTTCTTTGTTTCAGACCCGTGCTCCAGTTCTCCAGGTCTGGCCATCACTTTGTGGCTCCTGCTGCTCAACCTGCTCCCCCTTGTGGCTGGACTGGTGCTCTGCCACTACAGCTGATAATACACACACACACGCACACAAAGGTAGCTGGACATTTCACTGACGTAAACTCTCGACTTTCTCTTCCTCTGTGGCTTGAAGCTGCAGATTCTTTCTTGTTCTTTTTCTTCTTTGCATCATTCCAAAGTTTCTCTTTTTGTTTTCGTCATCGCTCGTTCCTCAGGACCTTCGCTCTTCCTCCATCCCACAGATGTTTCTTCATCTCTCGCCACTGTCAGGGACCTTTTTTTTTTTTGCTGAAGTTCCCGTCAGGTTTAAATATGATGCAGAAAACAGTGAAACATCTGGAACATCAGACATCTCAACACACGCTGGACTCTGTCTGTTTTAACTTTGATGCAGGAGAAACAATTTTCTACCCAGAATTCACAGCTGTTCTTTAACTTCAGATCATGTGGTTTCATCAAAACATTTTGCTTCTCGCTGCGTTGACTGAGGGTCTGACCTTTTCTCTCTCAGACATTTTTTAGGACATGAGGAGGTGAGTGTGAATTCGGAGCAGGTTTCTTTATCCCTGCCGTCGCCTCCGATGAACCCAAACACTAACGTGGACGAAACGCGACGAGAGTTGTCGCCTGGTGCTTACTGACAGGAAGTGGATCATAGGTTTCTTTATGACAGTTTGGATGTTAGAAAGATAGAAACACTCTTCTAAGCTGACAGCTGTCAGTGCGCTGCTCTGAATGGGAAAACTTAAGGCTCAGTGTTGTTTGGCGACCCCTGGTGGAAACTGGAGGTAACTGATTAACTTTTTTAAAGTTTTACCTGAAAAACTTGGAAATATGAATGACGCTCTCCTGAGATTTATCTCCTGTTTTTAGATGCACGTGTGTGTGGCTGGGTGTCGCCTGCCTCGTGACTTGATTTTAAATTTCTTTTTGTTTTTGAGCAGATTTCATGTCACAGGATGAATGTGCTGGGTTCAGCAGTGATGACTTTCCTCTGTGTGTCTCCTCCCACGTGACAGACAGCAGCGGGGTCAGGGGTCAAAGATCATAGCTAAGGGTTTGCATTAACATTGGATTATTACCCAGAAACTGATCATGTGTTCATACAAAGGAAGTCCACAAAGCTTTAGCGGTACATCCTGTCATGCTGAGTCAGCGTTCCTCATCCACAGAGGAGATTTGGTGTTACGGTCGATGTGGAAGCTGCTGTTGTTTTGTTGTTGGTGGTGAGATGCTGTTTTGGATTGCAGGCACAAAACATGTGGAACACTTTACAGTGTGATTCAGTCACACACACACACACACACACACACACAGCTCAGAATAACTAAAGCTGTTCAATGACCGTCAACACAAAGCGAACATTGACAGCTCTGTGGTCGCATCCATCACAAGACTTTAAGTATTAGAACATGTCGTGTGTTTTGTTCTGTCCCTCCTCTGTACAGTTTCACAGCCGAGTCCACAGTTGATCCCAGGCGAGGGGGACCGATGATAAGATCATGTCAGCTGCAGAGATCCTATCGAATGATTATGCAACAAAGACAGGAGGGAGTCATTTAGACCAACAGATGTGATCTTGAAGTCTGCGTGCGCAGGATTTTATGGTCTTGTTCAGACTGCCAGCCCGAATCGGGTTTTTGGCATATCCAAACTGTCTCCAGATTGATTTCAGCAAGTCTGAACACTAAAGAACCCCATAAAATCTGATTTTTGCAAATCAGATCCAAACCACAGGGCGAGGTGGTTTGAAATTTTGAAATGCAATTTAAATCCGATTTGTTCAGGTGCGTCTCCAGTCCGGATGCTCTGCTCATTCAAATCAGGTATCAGAGTGTCTTTTACATCACTCTGTGGGTACTGGGCGCCTGAACGGACTGTCTTGACAAACAGGACAAGGTGCTAGACGGCCGCAGATCGTGACAAATGTCCTGCAGCACGTTTTAAATTTTGCACGTCACATCTCATCAACAAACGTCCCAAGAATGCTCCCAACAGTCACTGCTTTGTGTACGGTACAAACCTGTCGCTGCACAGCGAAGCTCGCCATGACCACAACACCATGGTAACGTTCATCAGTCTGTTCCGTCGAGTCTGTCTTGACAGCGAGATGATCTATCTCTATTTTACAATCGTACTTCCGCGTTGTAAGGCCACATCACTAACACATATACTGACACCTGTGTCGTTACCATAGTAACCCATGCAGATAGGCCGGTACAGAGCTGTGATCAGTCTGATCTGATCACCTGCAAATGAGATTTGAGATACAAAACGGATTTGCCTGCAGTCCGAACAAGGCCTTTGATTCACATTCAGAATCTGAGCTTTTGTGTCTGATAACATTTAGAAAGTCTAGAAGAGCTGCAAGATTTAATCATTCCTCCTCCGTCAAAGTCATGGCAGGGCTGTACTGGAAGTTCGCCGCCTCCACGCAGTCTCAGTGGGCTCCACAATGCAGGCACAAGATTGGACTGTCTTCATATATGGAAGTGCTATGTCGGCACCATCCGACCGCCCGCTCACCCTGGGGACCGGCTCTCAACGAGCATTACCTCAAGGGCTGGACGCATGTAATGTGTTTTTGTTTGTTTGGCGTTTGGCTGTACTGGCTAGCAAGAAGGCAGAGCTGGACTGCAGGTCTACTCCGGCTTCTCCGTGCTCCGGCTCTTCGAAGATGAGTCTCTTCCTTCGTCATTTCAGTTGTTGACAATAATCAGAGACAATAACTCAAGAAATAATGGAAAGGTGAAAGGAGATACTGTCCAACAGTCTTTTCTCTGTGGGAACTCACAGAACACTTCTTTACATTTACTGGCACTTCATCTTGGCGCCTCTACACGACTCTTCTTCACATTTACTTCGTTCAGCATGAACGCTCTCTTCACTCGGTGTCTCACCCGCCCGTTACTCAGCAGTTTCGTCTTCTCTAACAAATGTCCCTCTCTGAATCCCTGCCCTGGCAATTCTGCCACATTTCTCAGTACTTCCTTATCAGGCTGATGCTGGCCACAGAAGTCCCGCCCCCCAGCCTGACAGCCAAACACTGTAGCCAATGGTGTCGTGCTGCAGCAGTCAAATTTCTTTAACATCTTGTACCCCGGAGCAACTTTCACAGGAACAAACAAGCCCCACCTTCGTTGCTGCATCCAGTTCTTTTAATCCAACCATGATGGACATTGACAGTGAGATAAACCAATCGCTTCTCTCGAACAGCGAGCAGGACGCCGGAGCTCTGCTGGAACCAACAGCAGATTTTCTTTCATATTTTGAGCCGAGCAGAGGAAGAATAAGCCATGAATATCCTGACAATGAAAACCTGAACAAGCCATAGTTTGATGATGATGATGATGATGATGTGGATGAAAGGGTTGTTGCTCGCTGCTGCAGAGCTGATTCAACATTTGCTGATGGAATAGCAAAAGTTGTTCCAAACCAGTTGATGTCAGTTCATTTTAATCTGTTGCTTAATTTTTACTTTTTCATTTTTTCCACAAGGAAATTAAAACCCGACACGACGTTTCACTCATTTATCAACCTGCTGAAATGATTCATCTCACTCGCATTCAGACTCGGAACCAAACGGGAAGTGGAGGCGTGTTCATTGTCACAGTTCTGGATTTCAGCAAACAGTTCGTAGTTTTCGGCTCAGACAGCCTCGTCTGACACCCTGAAGCCTTCATTCCGTTCCCATGAGGGAAACTGTTGACATTCAGTTTAATCAGTGATCAGAAAAAGAATCAGGCTCGTGTTCATGAATAAAAACCACAATTTATCCTGACCGAGAAAACTCTCTTACACACCGTCAGTCTGCCCGACTCTTTTCGGAATGTTTAAAATGATGATGTGAGAGGTGAAGATTTCATCGTAAATGACCCCAAGACTTGGGCGGGGTCAGGGGTGAGGTGATGATGACACATAGGCTATATAAAATACAGTCTATGTGATGACATCATAAAATAGCTTAAAACTTTATTAGAAGCGCTGAATGTCAAAACATGACAGACAGTACGGGGCCGGTGTTTAAAGCACGGCAATTTGTTTGTTCATTCCTGAAGCTACGTGTCTGAAGTCTGCCGTCTCTCTCAGTTACACCATGTGATTCCTGCCTCGATGGGAGTCATGCGTGCGCGAAGAGGTCGGCCATCTTGGACAGCTAGCTATAGCTACACCACTCGCTAAATGTTACTGATTAAATATCTACTTTTCCCAACGTTTTATTTAGGTTAGGGTTACAAGATGATTTAGCAGCAAAGGCTTGATTTGTTGTAAACTGGATGTTAACTGTCGAGAAATTAATTTGCCAGTTACATCGGCTGGAGCACTGTTAGTGGCTAACGTTTTGCTAACGTCTTTACTCTGCACAGCAAACTAGCCACCACAAGTTGAAATTCTAAAACAGGCCGTGGATAGTGCCACAGCTGGCTACCGATAGCCACACTGCGGCTATAATTTAGCTTTAAAGCAGTAAATGTGATTTAGAGCGTCAAACTCAGATTGTGACGTGTGGTTTGTACAAGTAGTGTAACTGTAGCAAGCTGTCCAAAATGGCGGACAATTTGCACGTGTGTGACTCACATTGATGCAGGATTCACATCAGGTACTGACGAACAACACACAGACGCTGGAGGAAAGAGTCTATGTGCCACAGAGGCACTTCCTGTTTGATAACATCCTGTTAACACACAGCCTGCGTGTGTTGGACGGAAGATGATCCTCTGAGGGGATGAGACACAAACTGCAGCTGCAGTGTGAGGAAAAAAAAAGAGAAAGGGGACCATTGAGTTGATTTTATCACACAAACTGTTTCCATGACAACACTAAAGCTTCATTTAAAGGTTCATTCAGAAAGCTACGTTCTTGTTTTCTATGTGGAAATGCTGTCTGTTTTGGGATGAAACACTTCTTCTGTTGTTTATATCTTCATGTTATTTTATGATGAAACACTAAAGACAAGAAACTGGCCTTAAAGCTGAGGGACGTTTCTGTTTGTCGGCCGTGAAAGTGACGATGAGGAGGAGTCTCTGTTAGTGTTCTTTAGCCTGTCACGTCCTCTCGTGTCTGTCTGTGTCTTTAAGATGTTTCTGCTCAAACTGCTGTGACTGTCAACAGGAAGTCAAACTTAATGAACAGGTCTAAAATGTTTACAGGTGGAAGTTTTGTTGGAGCTTTGAGTCGTTGCTCTTCATCATGTGCAGCAGCTGAGGCAGATGATCTGACCTCAGTCCAGTTTGTTTTAAAGGGGCATTTCACTGAAAACTGAGTAGCAGCTTGTTGTTTGGCTGCAGGATTTTATTTTTGTTGTTCAGATGTTTACTGTGAAGGAGACTGAAGTTGCACTGAGTCGCTTCCGGTGGAAACTCGAGATGTTTCAGAAGCTTTCGTGTTTCCTTCAGTCTGCATTATTCAACTGATCGTTGCTGTTTTTATTCAACTTGTTTATTTATTTTTAGAAAAAGGGCTGCTTTTTAAGACAAATCAAAACGACTGAGATATTTGTCAAAATAAATGCTGTCTGTATCCCTAAGAAGTCTGCTTGTCTTTTAAACTTGAAAGTACCATACAAGCATTTCTACACGTCATTGTCCTGTCAGTATTTGCCACAGAGCTTACATAAGCCCCGCCCACACCCCCCAAAGTAGCTTTATCTATAAGATATGGTGTTTGTTTACATTTTGTCTGTATTCAATAAACATTACAGAAAGTAGCTGAGAATGTGTTACCTTAGTTATAAAGAACATCTGTGTCAAAATTCTTCTTCACGCTGATATTCCAGCCAGGAAGGCAGCACTTGTAAGGGACTATTTTTTTTAGGCATAATAACTTTGGTCTCCACGGCGCCTGCCACCCTCTCTTTCTTTCGCTCAAAGATTTTTGACCAAACAAACACGGATATTCTCTTCAGAAGGGTGAATTTCCTATACCTAGCAACTTTCACATGTCTAATAGTGTTTCTATACTCTGTTTGAACATGAATGGCAGTGAATGGGCTTTAAAAATGCAGTCTGAGATCTACTAAAGCATACACATGGTCCAATTTTAACATTTGTAGTAGATATTGATGATCCCTGCTATAGTGACAAGCAGGTGACAAGTTAGAAAAAAAAAGACTGGGATGGTGCTTTAAAATACACTTTATTACATGCATTTGATTATACTATGCTGTCTCCTCACGGCTGATAATCAAATATTTTCCATAAAAACTAAAAATAGATACACAAAACTTTGCTGTGAAAACCTCAGAAACTCAAAACCACTCAGACGTTTGATGTAACCTTTTTATTTCAAAGGTGTGAATGTTCATTTACAAAATGCAGACGTTGCAGGAAAGTTTGCAGAGCTCCAGTCACAAACTCACAGCGGCCAGATTTCTGTCATTTCCTGCCGGCACCTGAACTGCTCATTAACAACAGCTGCTCAACGTAATTTGTTCCTGCTCAATAAAATTCACTCAGCTGGAACTTTAACAGATCAGGTGACATTTATGCGACATTAACACTAATCTGCTTTAAAACAGCGGAACAGAAAATACTAATGGTGCAACCTGCTGTTCACACGGAGCACAAATTATTCATCATCAGAGGTTTTATTAAATATTTCACTTTAACATGATCAGACGGAACAGTGTTAAACAGGTGGAAGAAGTATTCAGATTACTTCAGTGAAAGTACAAATACCACCGTGAAAATACTGATACGAGTAAAAATCCTGCATTTATAAAGTACTTAAATTATTCAAAGTAAAAGTATTCATTTCAGGAACTGGAGTTGGTTGAAGTGAACCATTTTGTGCAGTATTTTAATTCAAATACTTGGCTACATTCCGCCAGTGAAATATAAAAATAATTTTCGGTATATTTCCTGCAGCTACATGTGACTTGGCTCAGAGTGCTTCTGCTTGCTCATCATTGATTGGTCCAGGTGTAGCAGCTGATGTCTCTGTCAGACTGTCTCGCCTGCAGGAAGTCGGCTCTGTTGCTCCGCCTCTTTGATCCACAGGAAGCCCACCTGAGTGCCGAAGTTTGGTCCGTCTCTGACGTGGGAGAAAAAGGCTTCAGGGTGACAGGAGGAGCAGGGCGTCACGCAGGGCCGCTCCGTCACTGTGTCGTCGTGGATGTGCTCAGGCAGGATGCCGCCTCTCTGAAGCAGAATCCTGAGGAGAGAAGTTTGATTCACAACACGGGAGAATCATCTCTGTCTGTTACAAACAAGACGTCTGTAATTCTGCTTGGAAATCAACAAAAAATTGCTGTAATGTTTGTGTTGTGCTGTGCTGAGTGTTACCTGTTGGCGAGGCGGATGTTGACTCGTGGTCTGGCTGACTCTGGATCGGGAACGCAGTCTGGATGGATGCGGCTGAAGTCCGTCGCCTGATTTCTCTCCAGAGTGAAACAACACACTCCCACTGACGGCCCCACGGCAACCAGGATGTCGCTCACACAGCAACCAAACTCTGTCACCATGACCTCCACTGTTGCCGTAGCAACGCCCATCAGGGTCCCTTTCCAACCTAAGGATCAGTGATTGAAAGTAACTAAGTACATGTTCTCAAATACTGTAATTGGGTAAAGATTTGAGGTAGAAAACGTGAGCAGCTCATAAAGTCTGATTATGCCTGAAACATTTTTAAAAATAGCAAAACTTTGAATGGAGGCATTTTGCATAATGAATACTTGTATTCTGGATACCTCATGTACTTTTTACTAGTAACAGTGATGGATTCATTTTATCTGTGTTCTCTAATAACACCTTGATAAACTGTATATTTTTGCTTCATGAAGTCAGCTGTGGCATTAGTGTTTCAAAGTTAAAACGTCTGATTAAAAAACAAATAAAAAATAAATAGTCTCCTTTTTAATATTTACTTCCATAATATGTCTTACTTGACATTTCGAGTTTTCTGGAAATAAAAGAAAGAAACATCTACCTGCATGAGCGACTCCGATGACCTTTGACACGGGATCAGCGAACAGTATGGGCATGCAGTCAGCTCCTGGAGCTGCTAAAACCACCCCGCTCTGATTGGTTACCATGGCGTCGTAGCTCTCCGGCTCAGCTTTCCCCAGAACAAAGACATCACTGGCGTGGTTCACCTGCAGCAGACGAGAGGTTCATGCATGAGGATATACAAGAAAATGTCCAAACTTGCATCAAAATATACTTGAAGTACCAAAAGTTAAAGTACTCATTATGCAGAATGGCCCAGTTCAGAATAATATGTATTCTATCACTGCATTGCAATGAATGTGTTCATCTCTTTAATGCGGTAGTTAGTAAATGTGGAGCTTATTTGAATGATTTGATCGACTGCAGGGAAGATTGTGAATTTTCCCTGTAAAGTTTTCCCTTATTTTAACCAAAAATAATGATAACTCACTTAAACAAACGAGAAAAAACTCTTAGTTTTGTACAATGACATGCGTACATAAGCTCATAATCATATGTGTGAATGTGTGTGTATGAATACATGCATATATTATCAGTGTGGGTCATGTGACCTGAACACACCCCCTGATTGGTCAATACTGTTTGTTACTGCCACTTGATTTTTTTCTTTTTTTAAATTTATTTATTTAGGACAGTTTTGTGATTTCTCTAACTGGCATCTTAAATATCTCAACATGCACAAGATGCAAGACTGTGCAACACAGGAGCAGCCAGCGGGTGGCGCTATACACAAGAGAAAATCCACCTGTCCCTTCACCTGCTACAGGTGGACAGTCAGCTGACTCAGGTGGCTGCATGCAGCCTGGAGTCTCATGCTGTGCAGGAGGACGCGGGTGAAGACAGTTCAGTACCTTGACCAGACGAAGAGGCTGAGGGTGGAAACCAGCATGGACGGCCAGTCTCCGCCTGTTCTCCTGCACCACGGCCCTGGGGTCCCTCCTCCTGCTGCTGCAGAACAGATTCAAGGAGGACAGAGTGGGGATGTAGGAGACGCCGCCCGAACGAGAACTGAAGCCATGACCGAAACAGTCTGACAGAGAGAGAGAGAGAGAGAGAGAGAGAGAGAGAGAGAGAGAGGACGAGGTGAACTGCTGCTTGTTTTATAAGGATACAGTCACACCAACTCCATTCAAAAATCAGACAGTTACAGAATTTCCCTTCTCAGAACGCAGAACCGTTTTTTATACAGGCCTGTGAATCAGTTCTGCCATACATTAACACATTGTTGATGGATTACACTGAGCAGTAAAACAAAAACAAGAACAGACAAAGTTAAAAACAGAACCGCAACAGACAGTAAACCGGCTGCAGTGCTGCAGGCTTGTATGTGACACTGCAGGTTATTACATGAAAAAGCTCCACTCACTGAAAAACCAATCTCTCCTCAATCAGGTCAAGGTTCAAGTTCTTTGACCTTCTCAGTATCAGACAATATCAATCTGTGATGATTGATCTATGAGGAAGGGTCACATGTGAATAAAACAAATGCAGCTGGGTGGAGAACTTCTTCAATATGTGAAAAATCTGAATGCACATTATCTTCATATTGAGCCCATACTGATGATATACGTGCACTGATATTTATGGTGTGAAACAGCAGGCCTACGTTTAAGTGACTTTGGTTTTTAGAGTTTCCGTCTAAACTTTTTAAAAGTTCTTTTAGTTTCATTAAGAAAACTTTTTGGTTTAGAACCTAAACTGACCTGGAATCAGTGTTGACTTCAGGACAGTGATCTCTCCCCTCAGCGCGGGCAGCTGCTGCAGACACGCAGACACGTCCTCGTGAACTCCTTCACCAGGTGAGTCCGGGTGGGCGGAGCCTCTGCAGCTCGGACAGGTGAGGTCGTCCACGTCCCTCAGCCTGTAATCAAAGGCGTACACGGCCGTGAAAAGCAGCTCCTGGTACACCCGCAGCACGTCTCGGCCCTGCGGGGACGTGAAGACTGTGACGGCACTCAGGTGCAGCTCGTCCACCGTCTGCTTGAACCGGTACAAACAGTCCGCGGTGGAGCCGCACAGGACGTGCACGCTCCTGTGCGAGCTCAGCCACGCATCAGGAAAGCCGTTTTTCTCCCGGTGACTTTTCCCGCACAGAAGGAAAACGTGCGCGTCTGCCGCGGAGTCCCCCAGCAGAGACGCGCCGCTGCAGGCTGCACAGCAGCCGTCAGTCAGATCCACCAGCACGGCCTCACACATCGCAGACAGCCGGTGAATTTACCGCTCCACACGCAGAGTGAAGTCTCCTCCGTCCTGTCGCTCACACATGCTGTCACACCTGTCTTATGAATGCGACAGAGGAACATGTTTGACAGCCAAAAGAACGCAAAAACTACAGCTGGCTGCCACTTCCTGTACCGCCGGCCTGCAGCGTCGCTCCGCCCACACTGGAAACCCCTGACCCGGCCTGGAAATTCTGCCCCAAGCCGCTTCCTCCACCGGTGCTGCTGACACACAGGGAGCTGAGCAGAGTTCAAGGCCAAAATAAACTGCACATTATCACACACTGCTCAGCGTAACACACAAATATCCAACAAAAAAGAGAAAAACTTTTTTAAAAAATGCATATGCTAGCTCCAATAATCTGCTGTAACCAAAGATTTAATATATAAATATCTGTTCAGCTGATAAAATGTGAAGCGTCATTATGGGACAGTTCTGTAAATTCAGCAGTTAAATGAGCTCCACCTGAAAGAGCCCCATTAAAACAAGTAACATAAGTCAGTCACTGTGCAGGGCGACGGTTTTACTCTTCAGACGTTTAAAAAACATTTAGTTGATCATGTTTCTCCCTCACATACAGATGTTGTAGCTGTCATAGCTGGATAAGCACAGATGCACCACATCAATGTCCCTGACACACCTGAATGGAATGCAGCCCATAATATCATTAATCACAGCTGCTGACAAGTCAAAGTGTCTGCTGCAGAAACATCTGCACGAATCTGTGTAAGGACACAATTAACAGCAGAACTGATCACATTAACTTCTGTTGAAATGTTTCTAATGAGGTGACTGCTGTGTGTGTGTGTGTGTGTGTGTGTTAGAGCTGCTAAGATTAATCTTATGATCGATCGATGGAAAATGAATCGCCAACTTTTTTCATAAACGATGAATCATTTCAGTCTCTTTTCAGTAAAAATACTGAAAACAAATGGCGGTTTAGCCTCTTAAATGTGCCCATTTGCTGCTTTTCTGTGTCATTTATGGTAATAAATGAGAGATCTTTGTGTTTTTGGGCTGTTGTTTGGATCGAAGAAGCAAGTGGAAGATGTCACACTTGGCACTGGGAAATTGAGACGAGCATTTTCTGCACTTTTTTGACATTTCATGGAATAAACGAGTAATCGATTAGTTGCAGCCATAGTGTGTGTGTGTGTACATGGAGAATGCGTTTACAGCTGACAGCATATTCACACAAACATGAAGTTTAAATGATGTCCGGCTGCAGCCTCACAGTTTGTTATCTGTACTCTAACCGATCTGCACGTTTAAACTTCTCGTTTCTGTCCAGCTGCTCGACTCACACTGAGCCTCAAGAGGAAGGAGGACTTCTGAGCTGTGAACATGGTGAGTAAACATGCTGAGTGTGTGTTTGTGTGTGTGTGTGTGTGTGTGTGTGTGAATCACCTGATTGGCTCCTCACCTGATGAACTGCAGAATGGAGGAAGTTCCTGGTGCTGTTAAATAACTGCTGTGTCAGCGCCTGAACTCACGTTCATTCAAACAAAATTCCCAAGAGGAAACACACCTTTCGCACTCACTGTTCTTCGTTCATGTTTGTGGTGATGAGTGTCAGCGACTCGGCCGCCAGCACACTTAGCACAGACCGTCTGTGGTTTGAGAGCTGTCTGGACGTACTTTACTCTGGGACAATCTTCCGTCATTCACAGGAAATTCAAATGATTATGATGGAGAAAAAAAATTGCCAGGACAAATGAGAATTTCAGGATCCAACGCATGATAAAATTCCAAAGAATTTTCACGGCTGCTGATAAACTGAAGGTTTTGAGGTCAAAACTTTGCGTGCTTTTGTCTTGTGGCTGTTTTTCTGGTTTAGTTCCCCTACATTTATTCATGTTTACTTCAGTAAAAAAAAGAAGAGGGATTTAAGCACAGTGATTAAGGAAGTATTCATATATTTACTGATGTACAAGTACTATTATACAAAGTTATTTCATCCCAAGCTATTTGATTGGACAAGAGGCATTCCATAAGTGCTGACAGAGTACAACAGCACTGAGACTTTTAGCTTTATGCTTTACCAAAGATAGACAGTTATTAACACAAGATCCCCCACTGTACACTGTGTCGGTGGTGTGAAATGGTATATACACTTCCTGTCTCCTAAGTGGACGGAGTCACGTCTCCCATGTAGACGGTTAGGAACCACCGTCCCTCCGCCTCATCTGGAAGTGTTATAACATGTGAATGAATTGAAGCAGATGGATTTTGAGTCACTTGATATTCGTTTGATGTAAGTTTTAACTTTTAATTCATGGTTTCACCTGTAAGACCATTTAAATGTCCATTTATGTCCGTTGTGAAGCAAGGCAGGAAGCACCCGTTCCTAAATCTCTCCAGGTTGTGTTGCTGAGACAGAGACGGGTCTCAGACAAAGTTTATTTTCTCCTTATTTGTGTTTCTGAAAAAAATGCCAAGTTTTTATGTCAGAATGTTCGCAAGAAATGTGTCTTGTGAAAAATGGCTCCAGTATGTATCTCGGTGACAATGGGGTGAAAGAATTGGTCATAAACTGTGATCATGTTCATTTCTCCAATAAGAATGAATCAGACTCAACACCGCCTCTAGTCTCAAGACTGCGGGGCTGTGGCGAAACCCATGTGACATTGATCCAGGAAATAAATGGTCAGTGAGAGGTCTTGCTTTCTGTTAACTGTTTTGGTATTACTCTGCCTCACAGGTAATCTAATCGCTGACTATCGTTTGCTAGATTACTTTGTGACAAACTGCACTGAAAAGATGGACATTTTTCAGAGAAGTAAAGAAGCAGTGGGCCCCTCTGTGGCTCGTAAAATAAGCTAATGTGCAGGAACATCTTAATTGTTTGTGTTGCTTAGCATCAATTGTGTACCCCTCCAGTTGTGGAACTATTTATGCTGGCAGAACCAAATAAATGATTAAATCAACAAAAAAAATCATGATCTGTTTTTGCTTATTACTGTCAACTAATTTGAGTTTGTAGAATGTTGTGTAAAAGCAGTATCACACTTGAGGTTGTGCCATTGGACTGAATATCATCACCGATGTGATGATCTTTGGCATGAGGCCGCTACTGCATCACACCAGTGACGATATTCAGTGCAACAGCACGGCTTCAGGTGTGATATTGCTGAAACGCCACACTGTAAAAATACTGCGTTGAAAATGGTTCTCCAGTAAAAGTACATAAGTACAAACAAGTATAAGTACAAACTCCATCAATCCACCGAATGTTTGCATTGTGTAAACATGCTGAGGAATGTCGTTTCAGTGAGCCAGAGCCTGAAGTGACGCCTTCACCATGTTTGTTAGGTCCAAAGCTCCACATGATCACAAATACATTCAAATGACTAGAGTTCAAAACTTAAAGTTATGTCTTTGCCCACCAGCAGGAGGCGCCAAATATCCAGCTCAAAATTTTCCTTCAGCATCTTTGTTGTGTCCATCAACTGCTTAGCTGACGTCCATCCTCTTAAATACAGAAGTCATGTTTTAATTGTGGGCTTTGCTAAAATTAATTACTTGGTTTGGTTAAATAATCTGTCATAAGAAAATCTACACATTAAAATACATTTTGAGTCTAATATCCAGCAGGAATCAGCTGGGGTCCACCTCACTTTTAGCGCAAACACAGAGGGTTGCATACCATTTCTATTCACCTAATTTTTAGCCAGCACAGTAATAAAAGCTTTATGTTGTACAGAACTTTGTGTGAAAACCCTCTCATGTTTACTTTAAATCAGTTTGACATGTGTTCCTCCTCTTCATAAAGACGTTCCTCTGAAGAGATGTGAGATTAATGTGGCGTGCTATTTATACGCCGTCCCACATGATCAAGACGGCCTAAATGAAGCGCAGTCCTCATTTAGCACATATAGCTCAGCTGAAGCTAACGTCAGTGTGTGTGTACATACAGTATCATGGCCTCTTTGTGTCGTGGACAGTAACACATTAAGACCTTCACTTGACTCAGACTGAAGCTTCGTGTCAGCTCCAGACAAACTTGAGTTATTCTGAACATTTTTTCCTCCGTCTCTACCTCTCAAATGCACCCTCTGTGGTTCAGTGTACTTTCTGTGCACACTGCGTGTTTCAGGTCATGTGACGTTTCATGTGTGACATGCGGTCCCAGTGGACGTCTGTGCAGCAGCAGAAGGAGGTTTTCTATTTCCTCCCTCGGCTGCCCTTTGGGACCCAAATTTCACGGAGCTGCTGCTGTGGAATTTATTATTGGCCCATATTTATTGTTTCCTGTTGGGCTTTATGTTGTTGCTTATTTTTATCCACACTGGTGTTTTTTAACATCACAGAGTGAAGCTTAAAATGTTAAAGAAGTGGCTCAATGCTGCTGACAGGCTCCGTCACACATTACAGCAGCACACAGTCATCACACAGTTTAAAGCCTTTATGCATTTTTAGGGATTCTTCAACATTTTTTTAGATAATTTACTTTCTTGCTGAGAGTTAAATGTTCAGATTGGTTCCACTCTCATCTCTGCATGGTAAATACAAAGGTACAGCAGTTAGCTTAGCTTAGCATAAGGACTGGAAAGGGGGGAAACGAGCCTGTGCGGCAGCTGTGGCTGTTCAAATAAAACTGTCATTTTCCCAGCAGACAGCGTCATGGGCACAAGGTTGGGAAGGTTAATTTGGAAATGTAATTGATTACAAATTACTAGTTACCCTACTTAAAATGAAATAAATAATGTAACTATTTCAGTTACTTCACTAAAGTAATGTTACTTATAACATTTGATTACTTTCCTAAATTTCTAACAGATGTTTTCAACCATTTTCAGATGTTTAAACCAGGCAGTGTTAATGTCAGATGTGGGGCGCTGCAAATTCAAACAAAAGAACCAATCAAAGC
>JAQLOL010000005.1:28574601-28590444 GCA_029783665.1 Naso thynnoides | reverse complement strand
TAAATTTCTAACAGATGTTTTCAACCATTTTCAAACGTTTAAACCAGGCAGTGTTAATGTCAGATGTGGGGCGCTGCAAATTCAAACAAAAGAACCAATCAAATCATCAGAACAGCATCAAACTTTACTGAACGACCTCTGGAAACAGTAAACGAAGGCACTGTGAACATCAAAAACATGCAAAGCAACAAAATGAATGCTATTCAATATAAAGTCTGAGCTTTTTACAGAAAATATTCAGATGTAACCCGCTTTTGGAATCATTAACATTTTCATAAGTAACTGAAATTTAATTACACATTCTTAACTTTAACTGATCACAATTACATTTATTTCATAATTAAATTACGTAATTTCATTACATGTAGCTAGTTACTCCCCAGCACTGCATGGGAAGCAAACTCAGAGACCTTCTACAGCTTCAGTGGACGTGTCACTGAATTAAAGGACTTCTAACCTTTTTAAAAACGGGTAAGAAAAAAATCACCTTCTATGATTTAAAGGCACAAGAGGCCCGTTTCCATTTAACCCTTTGACTTGACGTGAACTCAGACTCCCAGTGTGCATTTCAATGAGAAACATCAAACCACTTCACATTCTGCTACATGTGAGGCTAACAGAGTGAAAAGGAAGGATTACATCAGGAAGGCCCCTGCAGCAGGCTGCTGATCAGTTAGCTGTTTCTTAATAAACATTTACAAACTGCAGTGCAGGGGAGTAACTAGTTACATGTCTCGAAATTACTTAATTTAATTACAAAATAAATGTAACGCAGTCAGTTGCAGTTACCGTGTAATTAAATTAAGTTACTTTTTAAAATGTTACCGATTACAAAGATGTGAATACTTTCTGTAAAAAGCTTAGGCTATAAGTTGAATAGTAGTATTCATTTGCTGCTCTGAATGTTTTTGATGTGCACAATATTTTCTTTTGCCATTTCAAGTCAGGGCCGGTCAGTAAAGTTTGATGCTGCTCTGATGCTTTTTGGTTGGTTTTCTGGTTTGAATTTGCAGCGTCCCACATATGCCATTAACACTGCCTGATTTAAGCATCTGAAAATGGTTACCAGTTGAAAACATTGATAGGAAATTTAGAAAAGTAATCAGACGAATTCATTACAATACTTTGATGAGGTAACTGAAATAGTTGCTTATTACATTTTAATCTGTAGCCTATTACATTTCCAAAGTAACCTTCTTAATCCTGATAAACGGCGCCTCGGCCTTTTAGAAAGTGCTGCCAATATATTAATGCGTGTTTATATCAACAATACTCCAAGTGCTGTTTAGAAATGCCAAAGATAAAAATCTGAGGAAATTCAGGAACTGTGTTTGCATTACGGATTGTATCCACCAGGGGCGCTGACGACCATCAGGTTAGCATTTCAACCTTTGCTGACTAGTACTTGGTTAGCTAAGTTAATTGACCAACTGTTGCTTTTGTTAGCATGCTTACATGACCGACTATGTGAAAAGTTCCTACTCCAGGTCTAAGCTATGATGATATGGCACCAGAAACGACACAGAGGCAGGGGAACAGTGGCCCCACCGCGGCAGGTGAGAAGCTAACAAACCTCACAGCTAGCTAGCTAGCTAGCTATGGCGGTGCAACATGGCGGACTGTGAAGAAGAGCCGTAACCTCTGTGAACAAATGGTGCTCATTCAAAGGTAATGAAACACAGCACTTTCTATTCTCAGGTGATGATAAATGTATGAAATATTTCTTACGAATGTTATATTTAAATTCTGCCATTTTCCATAAATAGAATTTGTAGCTACAGCCATGTCGCCGCCATGTTTGTACAGTAACAGGCGCTAGAGGGCCTTTCTCAGCTGAAGTTCATTGCGAGATGTTACTGAACGTAACACACGTGACCTGTTTGTTTGTCTTGTGTGTTTATGGCAAATTTCAATCATCAAGTCATTTTTTTATGACAAAGCCCAAAATCAATAATCACACATGAGCCTCACACGGTCAGAAAGGAAGCAGGTTCTGTTGTGTGCGGCTTCAGAACCGACCGTTAAATGACGTTATGATGCACAATGACGGTCAATACGTTATGAAGAGACTGTGTAATTCAATACGTCTCTGTTCCTGTGTTTTGTTTTTGAGAAATAACCCGGTTCTACCCTCTCTGTCCCGGCTGTCCCAGGCCCCACCGCTCGGTACCCACTGACAGACCGGGTCGTCGTGCACGGCGCTCTGTCGGAGACGCGCCTCCGGGTTCCGTCCTACCGGAGGCAGCAGCAGCAGCGGCGGCGGCGGCGGCTCGGTGAGATGCGTTAGAGCGCCTGAGAGGAGACGGACAGACGGGAGGACTGTCTCTAGCTGCATCGACACCGGGATTTATTCACGCCGAGATTCCGGAGCATCTGTCGGATCCCTCATCGCATGAACGGTAAGGAAAACTCCGCTCTCTGCTGTGATTTCTCCGGTATGTGTTTGTGTATAACACGCTCCTGCCAGCCCGCCGATCGCCGCTGCCTTCTGCCGTTAACGGGAAGCTCAGTCCATCCCCGGCACAAGCTCGTCGTTTCAGGGAACCGACAGATCGAAGTGAGTCTTTGAAACAGAGTGACAACATGCGATGAAGGAGTGAGGAGCCAGCTGATGACAGGATGAGTGTGACAGTGACACAAAGGCTGTGCATGGAGCCACCTTTTGTTCAACAGTTGAACATTTCAGAGTGCCATCAGGTCCATCATCTCTGTGTGTGTGTGTGTGTGTGTGTGTGTCGGATTCCTCGAAAGAAAGACATGAATGAATGAATGAGGATTTAAGTGAGTCAAGAGAGTCAGAAGGTTTCTCTCACGCTCTGTTTTCTGCTTCTAGAAAATCCTCAGAAAGTGTCTTCAAACCTCAGAGGCTGTGTGTGTGTGTGTGTGTGTGTGTGTGTGTGTGTGTAGCCCGGTGGTGTTTACTGCTGGTGATGCAGGAGGAAGAGGAGGATGCCCTTGTTGTGAAGTTGATATCAGCGTGGAGAGCTGTTACCTGCTCTTTGTTACAGTTGTGTCAGTAAAGAAATCAGATTTTTGAGAGATTTTAATGACTTAATGACCACAGAAATAATCTGAAAGTGTCGTCTTTACGCAGAGAGATTAACTGTGCGTCTGTTGACGTGCAGGCTGCTGTTTTCTGCAGTTTATACTCCAACCAAAGGCCTGACTTACTCAAATGTTCACTGCAGTTCAACAAGCTGCATTCACATTGCAAGAATAGCAGCACGCTGCCTGATCAGCACAGACACAGAAACTGTAATACAGAAAGAAAACAGTGTCAATTAAAAAATATAAACAGTCAAATTCCTAATAAGCTACTGTTTGTGAACACCCCCCCACACACACACACACACACACATATAATGCTATAATGCAGCCTTTTAAATCACACACAGAGGTAAATGCAGTGTGTTGAGCAGCTCAGACTTCGGTCACAAACATGCTAACATGGTGATGCGTCACCGGGGCGACGTCCTCAGTAACAGAGGAGAGGAGCGAGTGTGAAGGCAGCCTCAGGGACAAACACTTCCTGAAACCCGATAGCTGACAATTACCCAGCAGAGGAAGAACATCTAGTAACAACACCGTGTTTTATTTTAGTCATCGGATAAATGTAGTGACATAAAAATGAACCTGAGCTGCTTTTCCAGGTGGAACCAAGGCTCCAAGAATCCTGAGCAGGAGCCGTTCAGGAACCAGAGCTGATGTGGAGGAAAACATCCTGAGCTTCTGGGGCCTGAATCCGACTTACACAGCAACTCAATTCCTGCAGTTTGGTCGTTTCTTCTCACACGCAGCTACATTGTTTCCGTTCAGGCCCTTCAGTCGTCTCCGTCACTGCTGTGCTGTGGTCGTCCTGTAGTCTTGTGTGTGATACAAACAGAGATAGTCAATATTAACACAAGATCCGCCACTATATGCTGTGCCAATGGTGTGAAATGGTATATACGCTTCCTGTCTCCTAAGTGGACGGAGTCACGTCTCCCGTGGAGACAGTGAGGAACCAGCATCCCTCCACCGTGACCGGAAGTCTTATAACATCATCTGAATGGATTTTGCGTCTATATTTGTTTGATGTAAGTTTCAGACTTTTAATTCATGGTTTCATCTATAAGATCATATAAATGTCTGCTGATGTCCGTTGTGAAGCAAGGCGGGAAGCACCAGTTCCTAAATCTCACAGGAATGTGTCACTGAGACAGAGACGGGTCTCGAACAAAGTTAATTTTCTCCTGATGTGTGTGTCTGAAAAATGACATTTATGTGTCAAAATAGGGGATACATGTCTTGTGGAAAATGGCTCTAGTATGTATTTTGGTGACAGTGGGGCGAAAGAGTTAATCATAATCTGTGATCATATTTATTTGTCCCATAAGAATGAAAGGCTACTTCATGTTTCCTTACTGGGCGGGGCCGTGACAAAACCCATATGACATTGATACAGGAAATGAAAGTGAGAGGTCTCACTTTCTGTCAACCCTCTCTGATGTAAAGCTGAATGTCACCGCAGAACAGACGCC
Source organism: Naso thynnoides (assembly GCA_029783665.1). Classification (NCBI taxonomy): domain Eukaryota; kingdom Metazoa; phylum Chordata; class Actinopteri; order Acanthuriformes; family Acanthuridae; genus Naso; species Naso thynnoides. Next base: position 28,585,924 of record JAQLOL010000005.1, on the reverse strand, counting down.
ACATTGTCTCCGTCTGCAGCAACATATTTTAATGTAATGCTGCCTTTCCTTTTCACCAAAATTAGCAGATCTACGTGAGTTTTTTTAAACACTGGCCAACCCGCCAAAAATCATCTGTCGACCCCTTTACCACCTCCCACAGGCGAGGCGGCCTGTCCGTGAATTTTCTGTGAGGCGTCGTGTTTGGATGAAAGAGTGCGCTGCATCGTGTGGAAACATGGTTGTGATGTGTGAGACAAAAGCCCGTCACCTTTAATGGTAACCATGATTACTGACAAATGCAGATGTATCAGAAATCAATAAATGTCATGCTTTGCAAAAGTTGGATCTGAGAGGAAACGCGCCACAGTTCGTTAGTTTCACTCACAGCCTGTATGAAAAATGCTCACATTGTCTTTACATCAGAGTTGAAGCAACATAACAAGATTAAACGAGTCATGAGTGTTTTAAACTGTTGCGTCACAAAATCACCACAGCTTTGAGAGACCTCTGTACGTTGGATGATCTGACTGGATTATTACTTGTTTAAACTGATCGCAGGAAGAGAGAGCGGTGTGCTGGGTGAGCTAGACTGACTTTTAATGAGAGAGCGAGCAGCGCACTGCGCTGTCAATTTCTAAGCTTTAACAAAAAGCCTCTGTGCTTGTACACACGTCAGGCAGGAATCATTTTCAGCTCCATTTCCGTTAGTGTGAACTGCTGTAATTGAAAGCTCCATCAAAAACTGAAATTCTTTGGCTCACTTGGTAGAGCAGGCGCCCCATATACAGAGGCTATGTCCTCGCCGCAGCAGCCACGGGTTCGATTCCACCTGGGGCCCTTTGCTGCATGTCACTCCCTCTCTCTCTCTCCCCTATTTCCTGTCTGCTCTTCAGCTGTCCTATCAAAGAAATAAAGGGAGAAAAAGCCCCAAAAATATCTAAGAAAAAACAAGCAAACAAAGAAAGGCAGCGGGAAATACATCAGAATTTAGCATCAAGATCAAAGCTGAGCCAGGCCAAGGTGAGAAAAACCCACGTCTGCTGCAGGATGAAGTGATCTGGGTGTAAAGGGCAACTGTACACATTCCCATTGCACACAAAGGACCGATCTTAGCGGGTTTAAGTGGGATTTTTGACCAGTTTAACAGGGGTGTAACTGTCACCGGACAAAATGGACGGGGGGTGCGGTGTATGTGTCAGCATGAGCTCCATGTTGTAGCCGGTCAGTTGATCAGTGCAGTCTCTCAGATTCTGTCCGTGCAGAAAGGCAGAGGAACACACGCAGTGTGAGTTAACACAGCAGGATCAATAACATCACACACCATTTGTTTATGTGACGTCACAGGCAGATAATAATCGCCGTGGTTCCCACGAGGCAGCTTTTCATTGTGTCACGAGCTGACACGATGGCTTGAGTCACTGCAGCAGAATTTGACACCACTCCAGCCGACGGGCGGCTGCTGAGGTCGTGTGAGGTTGGTTTGGCCCGACGGCCGTGCTGAGCGGGGCGGAGGGGATTACAGCAGCCGTGTAACCCGCCACATTTCCAGCAGGCCTGTGGGTTGTTAGGGAGAACATGGCTGATGAGTTCTCACAGAGGGAGTGGAAACAAAGCGGCAGCCTCAGTCATTCAGCGCACACACACAGGATGCTTAAACTCCTCCGATTGGACCGAAAATCTCCTCCTGCTGTTATTATTTTTCATGCATCTCATTACACTGTGTGGCAAAAGCAGCCTGTTAGCTTCCATAATGCGATTATCCATCCCCTTCATGTCTTCTGCACATTCTGCCGCGCCACCTCACAAACGTTAATTGACCCCACGCTGCAGCGCTCAATGGGGACGACTGTCACTAATTGCGGTGGTATTTTGAGATACGGTGGAGCATTAGGCTGTGTTCCACCACGGAGGAATTATTCACAAGAGATGACTGCATGTGTGTGTGTGCGTGTGTGTGCCCGGTTTCTGCACCTGACATCCTCATTATGTTCCAATGACTGAAAACAGGCTCGCCACAGTTTCAGCTCCTCTCATGTTGCCGTCTGTCCTCTCACAGTGTTTTTGGTTTGCTGTAATAAATCCTCGCGTCCACATCGACCACAAAGAGTCGCAGCCAGCAGACATCTTCCACATTGACGCTTTTATTAGTCTGAGATGAGATAAGAAGCTGACACTTTATTTATATTAAGGGACAATGTTGTGCAGTTGTGCTAATGTAAAACATCGCTTGACAAAAATCAAAACCTCCAGAATGTTCACGACAGAAGCTTCATGACTCTGTGTGCTGCAGCTCAGCAGGAAACTCAGAACAAAAGAAGAAATTTCACACGAGAAACACTTAATTTGTGGATCTCAGCCTGCTGATCAGCTCCAGCTGAAATTGGAATGCATTTTTGTCAAACAGAATAAAAACTGTGGATTATTTTCTCCATCTTTAAAGTGAACAGTCACATTAGGAAGCGATCTCTCTGTTGTCTTGAGGGCAGAGTTAAGATCAGCTTTGGGTCAAGATAAATGAAAAAGAAAAAAGTGCTGTATGGTTTCTGCATGTTCAGTCTCCGACAGAGAACCGTGACAAAACGTTCTGTAGTTTGAGTGAATCGTCCCTTTAAGCTGAGACGAGTTCTGATGGTTTCAGGTCAGGGTGAGGGGGAAGGGAACCAACGCAGAGAGAGATTTCTCTCAAGGACAATGTGTGTGTGTGTGTGTGTGTGTGTGTGTGAGAGAGAGAGCAGAGTCTCAGCTGTGTATTGATCTGGAGATAGACTGAATGTTGGTTCTAAAGCCAGCTTCTCTCTCTCGTCTCCACGCAGCTGGTTTTCATTCTTTTTCTTAGAAATGACTTTAAGATTTAGAGCAGCTCAGTGTGAACAGCAGAGAAACGTCCGATCAGAGGAAAAAAAAAAACATACAGACGCTGATGCCAGTGAGGAAGGAAGCATTCAGATCTTACTGCGGTAAAAGTACTAAAACACTGTCAAAATACTCACTGCAAGACTGCATCTGATACTTAAGTTAACGTAGTAAGTGTGAGTGATATCAATAAAATGTCTTCAGAATACTCACAGTCAAATGTTGTGTCAGTAGCAGGGTTTCCATTAAAATATATTGCAAATTTTTACAAAATTTTTAGAAATTTGGCAGAAGAAAATGCACCTTTATGTGTGTTTCCATCCATAATGTTGTGCGAATATTAGGAGTTAGTTCATCGAGATAAGCAGAGGGCGGCAAAAAATTTTCCAGTCAGGTGTCATTAACCACAGCAGAAGAAGTCAGAGCTACGTGATGACATAATTAAAAGGCGCAAGTAAACTAACGCAAACAGAAAGTAAAAAGAAATGTCCAAGTTTCCTCATCAGCCCACACTTACCTCGTGTTTTTGTGTGGCGCTGCCACCGCTGTGTCTCCGCTGCAGAGGACCGCTGTTACCGAAGTGACGTTCAAGTCATGTGATTTCTAAATCTCCTCCTTTGTTTGCCTAACCTGTTTCCATTGCACTTATTCGCATTTACCTTTTGGTAATACCCCAACTTTTCCACCTCCCTCAAATGTAAACACTTTTTTTTTTGTGATTATTCTGGATTTTTTTTCAAATTTTCTGTTTCTATTCAGGCATTTTTCGTCCAAATTGAAAATGCGTATAAAAGCAGGCTGATAAAAAAACCCAGTTTGATGCATTTTGCTGCTGTAGATGTTGAAGCTTGAGCTCATATGAACGACTTTATATCCTGTTGTCTAGTTTCATCTACAGCAATGCATCATGGTCTATGAGATCATCACATGTATGGAGCGTGGCTGTCCTGTGAGAACCACGAATCTGTAAAAAGTCCGATTTCAGGAGCTCATAAGGTCAGGAGCTTTTGACTGTGAGGGAGAACGACTTCAGGAAGAACTCTCGTTTTAATGTGAAGGGAATCTGATGTGGTTATAACATGACAAACAGCCTGCAGCCATGCTGACAGCTCTGTGAGCACAGAGACAGGGATGGACCTTTTTTTATGGTTTTTAAAAGTTGGCTGCATATTAAACCAGTTTCTGCTTTTTGTCGTCCACAACATTATCTCGTATAATTTTAAAAGTACCACACTAAATGATTTTGTCGTTGATTGTTCTACATTATAGACCCCATTACACTGATTTCTTGATCAATGGTTTGGTCGATGAATATGAGTAGTGAAAAATTTCCGTCACAGGTGATGTGATTGATTTTACTAGAGTTGCTCTGACACCAATACCATTAACAAAAAATGCCTCCGATATTGCCGAAAATGCAGTTATCGGTATCAGCGAGTATGTGAGTTTGTGCGTTGATCCGATACCGTCTGATTTTTTAGCCACTGAACAGAACCCAGCTGCTTCCCAGTTAGCTCAATTAGCCCTGACTGATGTTAGCAACCTAAAATCAGTTTCAGTATGCTGCTCTAGAATGGTACACAGGAAGTTGTGTTGTGCTGCCACCGTCATCTCCTGTTTTTAACGAGGGACAGGAAAGAGTGGAGAGATTTGATGGCGCTAACAGAATGTCCATATTTGACAGTGTTTTACATTGGGAGGTCCACCCACCAGGAAAAAGGGGATTGAAGGAATTAGATTTTAGTTTTTAGGTTGCTGTTGCGTTACTGTTTTTGGTGTTCGGTTTAGATCTTTTTATTTTACTAAATTATGATTACACCTTACGTTTTAAAGGAATTGTTTTCTGTTTTCTTTTTCTCCCTGCTGGTATTGCATCAGTATTGGTATCAGCCGCTGCACTAAGGAAAAAATGGTATCGGAACACCTCTCCATTTTACTGCAGTAAAAACAGAGAAACCGTCAGATACTTTGCGTCTTTGCTTGAAACACAACTTAAAACAGTTTACTTGGGTTGCACCGATTGCAATTTTCTTGGCCAATCCCAACTGCTGTTTTTTTAAGAAGTCTGACCTGCCGAAAACGATTTTTGCCTAACTAAGGGAAAAGAAAAATATTTAGTTTTCACTTTGTCAGTCAGTCTGCTGATCACGTCTGGGTTTTGTCTGCCGGTGTGTGGAGGATGGCCGACTTCCTTCAGCCAGCTGAGCAGCAGTGTGGATGGCAGAGTGAATGATTCAGGAGAATAAAACGAACATTTCCCCGACGACAGGAGGCTGCTGCCGAATGAATTAACGTGACAGAAAGTTTTATGATATTGTTCTTACCACAGTAAATGAGCCTGAACCAGTGCACGCAGAGAGGGCCCAGCCAAACACCAATCAAGGCAAAATAAGTCACTAGGCGCCGATCGAGCGGCTGGCTGGTTGATCGACGCACCTCTGCAGTTTATCGAAAAGCAACACAATTGCCTCACTAAGCTAGAATGGAAAAGATTTGTCGATTATTGTAGGAACGGAAAATTTGTAAGCAACGGTTCATTCAGGCAAATAAATGACACAGAGACTTTTACTTTTGAGGAACTGAAGCTGAGAATTATTTGATGGTTTTTTTTTTTGATAAAAGATAAAATCATATAAAAATAAATTGAATTCTTTGCTGACCGACCAGACATTTTAGCTTTATATGACAAATGTAAATTAAAGCATGAGCACGCACACGCGCACACACACACACACACACACACGCGCGCGCGCGCACACCATTGTGTGAATCAGAAAGCACTTCAGTCACAGCAGCTCTTCCCCCTCCGGCAGCTCTGCTTCCTCCATCTCACTGATGGGAGAGTCTCCTTTGATGTGTTGCCACTCTGTGAACTGGCTGTGTGTGTGTGTCAGTGTGTGTGTGTGTGTGTGTGTGTGTGTGTGTACGTCTCTGCATCAGTGTGGCCATGTGTGTAGTGATGTGGGGTCTTTTTCTGGCTCCACATCAAGTAAATCTAGTTTGCGGTGAGGGCTGCAGAGGAGAGAGGCAGGAAATGGGCTTTACTTCCTGTCTGAGTGAGAGGCAGAGAGACTCTCAAGGTCCAAAGATCATTCAAATTGTAAACTGATTATTAGCATTATCGATAAACCAAGTAATTAGGCATTTGGTGAATAAAATGTCAGGAAATAATTAAAAAAAAAAGACAATTTTCCAGAACCCAAAGATATTTAGTAACATATCACAGAAAATAAGAAAAGCTTCACATCTGAGAATGAAGACCAAGAGAAAACATTTGAAGAGCATCTTATAGCTGTCAATCAAGAATCAACAGAAGGAAGTGGGATAACGTGATTTAATGTTACTGATACCTCTCACCTAAAAGAAAAGGCTCTGAATTCTTCAAAACCGACAGGTGACACAGTTCTAGTTTGGGGAGTGAGGATGAGGAAGATGGATGCTTTAAACGTCCCCTGAGAGTGTGAAAACACACCCAAACTTCCTCCGGAGTGGACCGCATGCGGCGTCTGATGCAGGTTGGCAGCGTTTGCACTTGGCTCCGCAGATATTGGACGGATGTTCGGCGGCTAAGTGTGAATCAAGTATTTGTGTTTGAGCGTCATGAAGGGAGAGCAGCTCATATCAAGCACGTCGTCCTCTGTTTCTCATTCTCAGCTGATTGTTTTTAAATGTGCGGGCGAGACTCCAACCATGTGCACACATTAGTAATACTTTCCTTCCAGCGAAACCATTTTCCCTCTTTCATTTCAATGTTACGAGGCACATTAGACCGTGGTCTGTCACCGTGAGATGCCATTTAAACACCCATTTAAGTTGGAAGTGGAGTCTGTAAAGATGCTGCAGAGAGCTGTGCATGAGGACCGGGATCGGACCGTTCCCACTTTCCACGCTGCAGAGCTTCAGTTCACGAGAAGCAGCTGCAGCACCAGTAATGAGTTTCACAGACAGAGCTGTCTTCAGTGTGTTAAATATAGCTGGAAGTGCTTCCTCCATGTGTGCAAGCCCTCATGATGCTGCATGGTCGCAGCTGTGCGTGTCGTGCGTCTACAGAACGAGTCTTCAGACGATTTATTCATGAGCAGAAGTTGATTTAGATTCAGAGTCCAGATGAGCCGAGGTCGCTCATCCTGCTGCAAATGTCCTCCGACGTGCTGAACCTGCTGCCTCATTCAGTCACTGCAGTTGTGCTTTGTATGGAAAATAACATGACAACCAGCAGGAAGTGAGCTAATGTTCAGGCAGCAGCAGGTTGACTTCACCAGAAAACACCTGGGCATGAAAATAATGTGTTAAATGTTAAACTTAGGGATGCAGGCGACTGGTAGGTTCAACGTTGAAATGCCCGCTCCCTCTCTAGTCGGCACCAGAAATACCAGCCGGTTAGTAAGTGTCCAGTTAACTATGCAGAACGCTGGTTAACTGTTGCATCTCAGTGTTATGCAGTCAGCCTCCACTGCAGGCGACTGCTCCTCCCTCCTCCTGCACACTCCAGCACGAGGAGAAGAGAGACTAATGTGGAACACAGAGAGACGGCTGCTCGAAAGAAACTCAGTTTGGTTTGGCAGTGTTTTGATGTGGAGGAAAGTGATAACAAGGTCGCGTGTCAGCTGTGTATGCAAAAGCTCGCACATAACCAGTCGACTGGAGCGATGAGCTAAGGAATCAAGACGTCAACCTTCAAGGAGAGCAGCAACACCGTGCAGACAAGTGTTACAACATGTGCCCCTCCAGCCCACAGACTCAAACGCATTTACAACTGAACGTAGCTGTGGTGAAATGACTGCCTGTGATATGCTGCTTCTGTTTTTGTTGACGATAAAGGCAAGTTAACGCACTATTGAGCCTGAAAAGGTCCCGAAATGGTACCGCCCGTCACTCCTAGTTATCTGCCAGATAAATGTTTTGTTGTTAACTTTTGTGAGTTGTCAAGGTTTCTTCATGTTATGTGCACTGACTGTTCATAATAAATGGCTGAAAGTGACACACACTTAAGCCATTTATTATGCACTTTGTTTTAAATGCTGTTTTTATTTGTTAATGTGCACAATCTTATTTTTAACGGCGCAAAGTACTGCACATTGAAACAGCATTTAAGTTGCCGATCTTGAAGAATGTTCGGGCCAAATGGCTTCTAACTACACACAAAATTTGTGTTTTAATGTTTCATCCCTATGGATGAAGTTGTGCTCAGTTTAGATGGTTTTCTGAGTGTTTCTTTGCTTATAGACTAGTCGACTAGTTGCAATTAAAATTTCTGTTTAACTGTCAGAGAAAGTAGTTGCCACCTGCATCCATAGTTAAACTCGCCCAAAAGCTTCAGATTCAGTGAGAACAAAGAGACAGGCTGCCTCCTCTGTCCTGTGTGTGTGTGTGTGTGTGTGTGTGTGTGTGAGAGGGTTTAGCAGAGGTGTTGTAGATAAGCAGCAGGCTTTTGCTCTTCCCATTAGGCTGACTGAAGAAGGATGACTTGACTTCCATTTCATGCGCCCGCCCCCGCTCATCACTCACACACACTAGTCTCTCCTGTCGAGGGTTAAATGGAGGTTAAACGTCACATGTCTGACACGATTTGTATCTGTGTAAGATTCATTGTAGCAAACAAACATTCATTTCTGTTGTAACAGCAGATCTTCAGTGGACATCGAGGAGTGTTATGCTGATGTATGTGTGTGAGTGAGTGAGTTAGAGAGACCTGGTAAGAAGTGAATAAGTAACACAAGTAACTAGAAAACTTGCTGTTGTCGTGAGAACACCTGCGCACATCTGTCTCCGTCAGCTCACGCTGTATCTTTGCCTCGCGTCTTTCCGTCTGCTCGCACTGTGAAGCTGTCTGCAGACTATGACACACTGAACCTGCACCCTGCTCTCCTGCAGCAGCAGCAGCAGCGACATCAGTGCGACAGCCACAGTGGAGGACAGTGAGGGATGAGCTTTTATTAGAGAGCAGACTGCTGTGGACAAAGAAGACGGATCATTACATCGTCCAACAGTGGGAACAATAGAAGGAACAAGCTGCCTGCAGCCTGCCAAACCCTGTTACAGCGACAGCAACACACACCCTCTGTCTCTGCTGCTCCGTCCCAATGAACACATCGCTGCAGCCCTGATCTCCACCACTTGTAACGTTCAGTCTGCTGACGCTCTGCCAGCCTGCAGCAGGAGCTGGGACGGCTGATACCAAACAGTCTTACTCACAGCTGCAGCCAGTGATGCAAGAGTGTGGTTTGAAACAGAAGACATCAAACCATCAACCCAGCTCCAGACTCTTCACTGCTTGGTCGAGAAAACAACCGCCTCAGGATGTGGATGATTCCTGCAGTCCTATGATGTGTTTGAACCTGCAGCCCTGTCGTGTTGATTATGGAGAAGAAGAACAAGAAGAGTGTGAAGGACGGTTTAATCTGAACGTTTTTTTTGTTTCTGCGTGCAGTGTCTCACTCTTCAGTCTGTGACTGTTATATAAAACTGAAACAGAATCAGATCAGATATAAGCGGCTGAGATGGTCCTCAGGACGGTGTCTGTCGTCTCCCCCAGGAATAAGGTGAGAAGTTCCATCATCCGTGAAGAACTTAGAGTAGAGCAGCTGCTCCTTTGTGTTGAGAGGAGCCAGTTGAGGTGGTTCAGGCAACTGGTAAAGATGCTTCCTGGTCCCCCTATGGAGGTGTTTCAGGCACGGCCTGCTGGGAAAAGACCAGGGTGCAGTTGGAGAGATGCGGAGATATCTTGGCACTGGCCTGGGACTCCTCGGGATCCCCTGGTTTGGGCTGGCTCATGTGGCCATGGAAGGGAAAGTCTGGGGCCCCCTGCTGAAACCGCTGCCTCCGTGACCCAACCCCGGATAAGCAGTTGATGACTGATGGATGGATGGATGAACGGACGGATGGATGGAGAATCAGTGGAGGGGAAATCTTAAAAAGATCCAGCTCAGCTGCCATTTTTCCATCATGGTAAATTAGCTTAGATTAATGAAGACTCCATCACATTCAGCTGTCTGTATGTTAAAAGGTTTTCATGTGAAAATGAACAACATGAACAAAGTGAAACCAATCAAATGTGGTTTTTTGTCCTTTTTTGGGTGAGCATCGGTTGGTTCCACTGAGGAATGCAGTCACATCACTCTACAGCTCCCAGAATGCAACTGTCCCCAAGCTCGCCTGATGACTACAGAGCCCAGATTTCACTCCGTGGTGTCAGTGACTCTTTTTTAAAATTCTGATCAGAGATGCGGAGGTTTATGTCTGGTTCTGCATGAATCAGTCAGTTTAGAACTGATCGATCAGGTTGCCAGAGAAACCGCCTGAAGTCTTAATGTCAGACTGGATCAGATTCGTAATTATAAACGTATCAAATCACTGAGCGAGGCTTCGCTCTCAGTACGGAAGCTTCTGCATTTCTCATGTTTCTTCACTTATTTATTCAGGTTTATGTGTCAGCCATCTTTCCATGAACACACAGCGCACAGACAGTAAGTCCGTGCCAGCACGTCTCTGGTGCTTGAGTAGGTTCTTTCCTTCACATATTTTCTCTTCGCGTCCTTGTTTCTCATGGAAACTTCTTGGCTCGGCTGCTGGTGGAAAGTGAAGCTGTGGTGAAGTTGTCACGTTTTTCCCACTGAGCTGCGATGGTGTATATCCTCATCCAACCTGAAAACCAGTGGAGCTTATCCTGAAACGTGCAGCATATTTGTGGCCTCAGCTTTTCCACCCAGCAACGTGTTGGTTTCCACATCTGCATGTTGAGAGCTGTGTGTTATTTAGAGACCTGGAACAGACTCTCTATCATCATGTTGTCTCGTGTGTCAGCCTGGCTGTGCCATGTTTCTCAGCACATCACATGCGTTTTCACATAAACAAATGTTTGTATTTTCAGTTGTTCTACTGTAAACAGGAAGTCAGAGCTCATCGCTTGACCTTTATGGTTGAGGAGGAAAGCAGCTGGAGGGGAAGCAAAGAGAGAACACAAAGGTTAAACAGGTCACATCTCTTCTTCTCTTGTGTTTCTGGCCAATAGTCAGTCTGTGGTTTTTAGAGCATGTCTAAGTCACACTTACATCTGCCGTCTGATGCAGCTTGTTCCTGCGGCGCTCTTTTTACAGAAACACAGACTCATGTGGAAACTCAAGCATTAACAGTTAACAATAAAAAATGTATTAATAACGTTAAAGACGAACCCCTGAATCTGTGGTTTAAGACTCACACATCAACAAACATTGATGACTGAGGAATGGAGGTGCAAGCAACGTTTAAACGCCCACTCCCTCACCAGTCAGCACCAGAAATACTAGTCGGTCAGTAATTACTCAATTAAAAATGCAGAATGCTAGTTAACCGTTGCGTCTTAATGTGATTCAGCCAGCCTCCACTGCAGGTGATTTGACTTTAACTTTGTGCAGCACAGTGGCTCAGTGGTTAGCACTGTGGCTGTTTCTCCCACCATCAAAACATGCTAGTTATTTGTGTCTCCAGTCAGCATCCTTGACGGAGGTAC
>JAQLOL010000005.1:28555182-28566805 GCA_029783665.1 Naso thynnoides | reverse complement strand
ATTTAGACAGTTTATCACATTTTAATCATCAACCCTAGAAGACAAAAGTCCTGGAGATTAAACTGTTACTCACAGGGCACGTGGGGTCCGATATATAAAACCAACATGACAAAAGCATTTAAAAAAAGCATGTTGACCTGAACATTTGTTGCTCAGGTGTCTGCAAAAGGCCTGAAACTCGTCCTGCTTCGTGCTGGTGTTCATGTGAACCTGCAGCAGTGAAAAGGTTTCTGTCGCTCCGTGTTCTCCCGCCAGCATGCACAGACACAAGCTGAACACTCACAGGTCGACTTCACGTCGTAAATCTCAGCTTCACTGATGCACGCGTTAAATACCAACCAGTGTGTTCCTGCTGCTCTGGAGAACATCTGGACGGGCGTCTGCAGGATGATCAGTTTCACTGCGTCACCTTCTTCAATCTGCACTTGATTTGTCTGTAAACTGTGAACCAGCACACTCATGTGGTCCTTATCGTGTGTGTATGTGTGTGTGTGTGTGTGTTTCACTGAGAATCCAACATGTTGCTGTTGGCTAGAGAACCGAGACTGATGGTACAGAAAAACACTCGATGTTGCTTTTACTAAACAAGCTCATGGTGACTTTGTTCCAGGTGTGTTTGCATTTGAACAGAAACAGGAGCCTGACAGACCGGAGAGAGGGAGTCGGTAACTTCCAGTCTGCAAAAGGCTGTCTGTATGAAACCAGCTGCAACGTTACAATGATGCACACACATGAATGCATCAATAATTCTAACCTAATGATATGTTGCTCAGAAACCTGTCTGTCTGCGTCATGAGCTGATAATCGCTTCACTTGGGGACATAAAGAGTATTTTGATGCGAATACCTGAATACTTTCACTTTAAAGTGACTCAGACTCAGTACTTTGAATATCTGCAGTCTGTGGATCCTAACTAAAGAGGCTCTGTGCTGTCATCTGCAGGGTGTAGAGCTGTGTAAAAAAATTTGATTCAACTGTTTTTTATTGTAATCCTCCGATATTGATTTATACGTCCAGAGATCAATTTTTAATCTTTTTTCTACTGTGAAGTTCAACCCCAGCAGCCTCGCGCTATGGTCTCGCGTCTCCAGCCTCTAGTACATCGCACATGCACAACATGAGAACACTTTCAGCCATTAAGTGCTGATATTTCATATTCATTTACTGTTACATGTCAATATCAGTACCAGTTGATGTGTTACATGACTGGGTATTCATGTAATTCAGGTTACGGCTCAGAATCATGTTTTGGTATCACCAACCAAATCAATATTGTCTCTAGTTCATCATCACAGTCACTTTGTCATTTCATTTATTCATGTTCACTTGGTCAAACACGTACGAGACTTTAAATAATCGGAGGGAAGCGGGCGTATCGGGCCGTTTGGTTTCCCACTCACTAAGCAAACCAGCCTCTCTTTGCACATCACATCAAATCACACACTCTGCCTGTCCTCATTGTACTTGAGGAAAATCCCGATCAGAGCTATTTTCCGCTGTTACTCACACTGAAACGCAGCCCAGGCTGGTGGAGAAACGAAACGTGTTCAGGCTGCATTTTCAGATATTTCTGATGGAGGGGAGCCTGCTGATGAACATCTCACAAATCCTTTATCTCCTCTTACTCGTTTTATCAGCATACTGCTGTCGGAATCTTGTCTGCATTCAACCAGTGCTTGTCCTTGAGCAAAACATGTCACTTACCTTGGGACTGAGCCGGCTAGCTGTTTCCAGCCTTTATGCTGAGCTAAGCTAACTATCTTCTGGCTGCAGCTTTATATTTACCAAACAGACTTTTGAGTGGAATCAATTTTTCACTCAGCAGGAAATCAGCAAATATGTGTGTTTTTCAGAACACGCACGCAAACAGAAATGATTTGCTGTGAGAGAGACCCTAACGTTTGTGTCTGATGAAGTACCTTTATGTTTGTCTCGCATAGTGGTTTTTGTATTGTGTGCATAGCTGCAGCCATTCATTAGCCAATCAACTGCAGACAACAGAAATATAGCTTTTGTTTTGTTTTGTTTTTTCAGGCACAGATGTGAAACATTTACTGGTTCCAGCTGCACAACTGTGAGGATTTGATGTTTTTCTCTGTTTTGCATCGTGAAAAACTGGACTGTTGGTTGAACAAAATGGCTCATTTGAAGTGATCATGGAAAACCGAAAGACATTTTTCAACCTTTTCTGACATTGATCATTGAAACAATTTCCAGAATAATCAACAGTCCAGATATTTATTTGCTGCAGCCCTTACTGTGTGTTTGACACTCTTGAAAAATGATTTGTATTCTAAGAACCAAATGGAAGAAACGGAAAATAAATTAAAAATATGAAACCATCACCTCATCCTGGAAATCCTGCTTTTCTGCTCTTTTTCCTTCATTCTCACTTGAGGCAGGTGGAAAAATCCACTAAGACAAACATCCTGAGAAGCAGAATATTTTAGCCAAACAGCTCCTCCTCCTCCTCCCTGCCTGGTGTTTCTCTTCTTCTTCGTCATGGCGTCATTAACAGTGATTTATTCGAGGGCTCTCTGGAACACGGATGGTGCCAATAGGTGGGATGCAGGTACATCGCCCCGGCCGCCGGCGCCGCCTGACTCGGTCACTCGGCTTCTTCTGCTCCGGTGATTGATCAGCACAAACACAAGGCAAAGCAGAGAGCAAAGAGAAGGAAGCACTTAAACACACAGTGTGTGTGTGTGTGTGTGTGTGTTAATGTGCGTGATGGATAGAGAGGCTTGTCTGCAGAGTTCTTTCCGAAACAGTCGAGTGTTTTCTTGAACTCCTCACAGTGCTTCTGGTGTCGGGCTGAAACATTCGTGCCAGTGAAAACATGATGGATTCATTCATAGTTTGAACAGATGTCAGACACATTTTAAATGATCTGTTTCCCTCCAATAATAAGAAAGGATATAACATATTTATGAATAAGGCTGTGCATTTGAGGCTCTCGCACGTCTGCTGCAGTTTAAATCCAGTAATTATGAAGGTGTCGGATTTAAATCCTGTTCTGCTGCTAAACACCTAAATAAACGGACCAGAATGCAAAGAGGTTTGGAAATAGAATTTATGTCTGCAGCGTCAAACGTCAAACATTTTGATGATCATGGTGTCTGTGCGCGGCTGTATGAAGATATTCCTCTGTTGAAAAAACACATTTATGATATAATTTTAATGCCATAAAACAAAATTAATGTCACACAAATAATGATCATTTTTTTATTGCTCTTCATTAGTCTGAAAATATTTTCCTCTCAATTCTTTAAGTCACAAAACATTTAGTTCATTAAAAGTCAGGAGATAGGAAAGTCTGCAGCCATGCGGGCAGCTCTTTTAAGCTTCACTGAGCTTATTAATGCTAACACCAGCATGCTAATAATGCTAACATGCTATTTTGCTTGTTGTTGTTTTTTTTTACAAGGTTTACTGTTAACTTTTATCTTGGTTCATTAAACATTCAGCAGGTCAGTCTCACATTTCATGTGTGAGCAGCACTCAGGACAGCAGATGTGAACGTGTCCTGAAGAAATAAAGGATTCTTTGAAAAACTGCTTGTGGCTTGTGATTTTTGGCTGAACACCGGAGCAGCACAACACTACAAACATGTCTGTAAGTGAGCGAGTGAATCCATCAGTCAGTGAGGCAACTAACCCTTGGGATTGGACAGACCGGTCATTATGATGCCAGTGTGCGTTTCACCTTCAGTGGTGAAATGGTTTTAGGATGGTTTAGTTGTCTTTAGGTTCTAATTAATTTTAGCATTTTATGTATATTAATATGTGAATTGGGAAGACTGCTTCACTGAATTTCCCATTTGGGATTAAGAAAAAGGTTTTCTGAATCTGAATCCACGGTATCAACTGGTCTCCAAAAGTGTCTCCGCAGGCTGTTAAAGAAGTAACATTAGAAATAGACCGATTAATCGATTTGGCAGAAAGAGAGGGACTGATAGGACATTTTGAGATTAGCTCCTATTGGCACCGATGCTATCAGCATCCACCGATATTAGAGATGTACTGATTGATAGGTGCAGAGAGGCTTATATTGCCTTGATTGGTGCTCGGCCGACCTTCTCTGTATAGCTGGTTACATGCGTTGGTTAATGTTGCACGTTGTGCCTCACAGCCCTCAGCGTGTCAGAGCCCCACAGCTAAACAAACACCGACTTTACCAACGGGCAAACACAAACAGCATGTGGTCAGTGTAGGAACTTTGTACGGAGAGAGTTGAGGAGAAGCGGCACGTCGGAGCAGTACGCTCATTTACAGCGGTAAAAACAACAAAGTCAGGTCGTTTAATCCCTCCTGTCACGTTCCTTCATCTGCTGGTATCAGCAACCTCCAGCCGTTACTTAAATCTCCATTTAACGTTCCTCCTGGATCATTCGCTCCGCTACCCACACTCTTCATCGGTTATCAGTTAAATCCACTATCAGTCAACCTCTAAATCACATAGATGATGATCATTTGTGATTCAGATTCTGACCCACCGTGCATCGTGGAAAGAGACAGCTAGATGTTTCATTTGGAATCATTTCACATTACCAGTGAGTACATGCAGGGCAGCAGGAACGTCCTGCCTCCTGCTGCTGAGGACAAACGCTGTCGCCTCGGCGGGAGCTGACACGAAGCTTCAGTACAGACACACGGGTGGCGGCTACTTTTCCACAAGGAAATTTGACATTCTTCAAACTCTTACCAAAGACGCCACATACCACCACATCGCTGTTTTTGGTCCTGTAATGTGGCTTTGAATGTATTTCATCAGAGCTGTTTCTCAAATCATGCATCCAAAGATATGAGTGGAAAGTTTTGTCCTTGCAACTACATTCATTACCTCTTATTTCTCTTCTTTTTTAAAAAAAATAAATGGCATAAGAATGTATTTTAATCTGCTCCTTCAGTGCAAAATATCATTTCTAACACAGACTACACAGTAACACATGAACCGCCTTACCCAGATGCGGTCCAGCCACATACGAGGTTTTCCCTGCGTCTTGTTTTGATAATATTTAAAAGATCAACTGTGCTGTTGTTGCCTTTAAAAGATTGCAGCCCTCATGAGATCGCGTAGGAAAGTAATTTGATTCACAAAGATGCAATCAGACGCTGTCGCACAGAGCGGATCTCCTTGAGTGATATGTAGATTTATGCAGCCATTTGCATAACAAATTAGTTCAGTGCTGTTGAGGTGATGGTGGAAATAAAAAACAAGGAAATTATAAAAGAAACACAAACGGAAGACCAAGAAAATAGAAATAAAAGCAAAGTTTTAAGAAGAAAGAAAGAAAAAAAGGTTAACCGCTCTCCTGCTGTTCTGCTGTTTTCTCAGTCTGATGGTGTCATTTTGTCACTTTCTGTGTGAATGCTTTCTATTTTCATCACCATTTATTTTCTACATGCAGTCAGTTCTGAAAGTAATGTTTCAATGTCTGTGTAGCAACAGACTGACAGGTGTGAGAAAAAATCCACAACGTGACAAAATAAAAAATTCTGAGATTTGTCATGTCAACAAAGGATGGTCAGGGCCTTACTGACTATACACAAGGAGACGCTGTTGTGTTTGTTTTTCCCTTTGGAAATTCATCTTGCTGAAGACGAAAGAGACTGTCAAAGGTTTATTTGTTTTACTCAAGTATCTTTACCTTTTGTAAATTGTTGTTTATATATTTCAGTGTAACATGCAGGTAATAGGAATACTTAAATTTACTGTCAGCAGATTCTTATTTGCAAGCCAAACTAAGAGTCAACATGAGGCCTGCCAAACGTCCCAGCCACCATCTGCAAAGGCTTTTTGTTTCCATTGTTTTGATCACGAGACTACATGAAATAAAAAGCATTAATTTTGTGATAAAATGAAAAGATGAACAATGCTAATAATTTGGCCTAAATACATATTTTTATTTTGACAGTCTGGCACCACAACTTGTCCTAAGGAAGGGTACCCCAGAACCCCCACCCATCCATCTATCCATCCATCTGTCAGTCCATCCGTCCATCCATCGTCAACCACTTATCCGTGGTCAGGTCGTGGTGGCAGTAGTTTCAGCAGGGGGCCCCAGACTTGCCTTTCATTGGCCACATCAGCCAGCTCTGACTGGGGCATCCTGAGGAGTCCCAGGCCAGTGCAGAGATATAATCTCTCCACTGGACCTGGATCTGTCCTGGGGCCTCGTCCCCACTGGACGTGCCTGGAACACCTCCCTATGGAGGCCACGAGGAGGCATCTTTACCAGATGCCAGAATCAGCTCAACTGGCTCCTTTCAACGCAAAGGAGCAGTGGCTCTAATCCAAGCTCCTCACAGATGACTGAACCTCTGCCTTGTTCCTCAGGGAGATGCCAGCCACTCTTGAGGAAACCCATTTCCGCTGCTTGTATCTGCAGTGTCATTCTTTCGGTCATGACCCGTCCTTCATGACCATAGATGTGGGTAGGAACCAAGACTGAGGGGTAGATCGAGAGCTTGGAAATTTTTTGTCTTTTGACAAATATAATTAGGAACCCTGACCTTTAATAAGTAAGTCTGAACGTTTAGCCAAGCTTCTCTGTTCGTCCAATCAGCTGCAGGAGAGTCATGTGGGTTTTGTCTTCAGGTTGGTAATTTTTAAATGGGAAGGAGAGTCATTCACACTGAGCATGCTCCGTGGCGTCTAGCCTCACACTGGAACAGCATGCATGTGCAGGGAGGAGCTGCTGGAAGCTCGACTGGTTCATTCCAGTCTGGACCGTTCTGTCTTTGCCATATGGTCTGCTCTGGCAATAACACACTGTACTGTTCCCTTGGCTAAGCACTAACTAGAAATTACTCTCTGTCTGTTCACATGCTGCTTCATTACTTTCAGTTCAGTCACTTACTGTCTTTGAAACCGTTTTCTTTCACTTTGTGAAGAAAAGTATATTGCATTATTTTTGCATGATGTTACAATGCTGTGTTGAGTTGGTAAGCGACATCCTTCAGGTGGACCCCATGGGACCTTATTTTTAAAGAAAAAAGAAAAGTACCACCAATCTCAAACATGATGTTTGTCAATTTTAAAATGTAATTTTACAAGTCAAGAAAGTTGCATTTTATAACACAGCAGCTGAAGTACAAGACTTTGAAAATGTGTTTTTGGAAAGGCAACGCTCCTGTTCATCACGTAACGTCTTAACAACGATCTCTGACAGAACCGACTAAATCTCTATTTGCTTCGCTGCAGCTCTCAACATGCTCTTAACCATTTTTACCTCTTTTAATCCATTTCCCTCGTTCTGAAGGAACCAAAGAAAATGTGCTAAAGTTACAGCAATGTTAGCGTTGGTGACGTATATTGTGCAAGAAGAGAGACATAGTTCACTGTTCAAGGTCAGTTCAAGTGGTATGTAACTATCTTTATGACAAACTGCCACTTTATTGATTTGTGAAAGTATCTTTTAAAATGACAAACATTGTATTTGAGAATGAGGGCACAATTACTCTCTCTCCATTGACTGCTACACAGATGTTTCTGAAACAAGACCCCATGAACTGGAAGTAGAAGGGCGGGACTCAGACACTCTAGATCAGCTGTGAGCTTACTGACAGCTCCATGAGCCCGCCCTCCAGCAGGGATTGTCCAATCACAGCGTAGCGGCTGTAACCAGTCTGTGTTTGTATTTCTGCTCATGCTGAAGTGAATGTGGACCTGCGTTCAGAGAGAAAGTCTGTAAGTGTTTGCAGGCCGGGATCCTATCCAGTCTTTTCAAAACCAAAAGATTGTTGTTATGGAGAAACAAGTCGTTCATTTGTTGAACAACTTTATTTATTAATGTAATAATGGATTAACCCAATCAGAGATTTTTATTTATTTATTTTTTTTTAATTTCCCTGTAAACTAAATATCTTTGGTTTTGGACATAACAAAACACTGACAGGTGTTAATTTTGACAAAGTAAATGATAAGTAAAACAAATCAGATTAAATGAGAACTAAAATAATCGTTAACAGCAGTTTTGTTTCTGTACGGTTTGGTTGAGCAGCTGGTTTCATACTTCACTTGTCGTCCTGTTAGAGTCTGTGGTCACTTTACGAACCTGTTACACAAATAAAGCCTCAGTGATGTCATTCACTACTGCCTCTGATTGGCTGATTCTCATGTGTTGTTGCTGGAGAGACGTTTGAGGTAAAGTGGCCAAATCTCATCGCACAGTTTTACTGCTTTTGTTTCTGTTGCTGCCCTTTATGTAGAAAGGTCAGCACTGCCCAGCTGGTGCTCATTGTGTGTGTGTGTGTGTGTGTGTGTGTGTGTGTGTGTGTGGCAGCGCTCTTACCCCCAGGATGCTGTAAATCAGCAGTTTTAGTAGCGACTCACCTCCTCCACCAGCCATGAATCCATCACACTCACAGAGTGTGTGTGTGTGTGTGTGCGTGTTGTGTTGGGAGGGTTGAAATGATGTCACAGCTGAAACCTGGAGAGATCTTAACACTCATGCACACTCTCTCTCACACACACGCACGCACACACACACACACACACACACACACACACAGGGACAGCATGAAGCCTCAGCACAGGATGAACTGTGTCTTTGTCTCCACAGGGATCTTCAGACGTGAGCTGCTGCGCTTCAACAGTGAGTCACAACTTTGTTTGCTTCCTTTTTTACTTCCTGCTGAATTTTAATCTCTGGACGCAAGTATGATGCAGATGTTTGTGAGTTCTTCAGATCGGCAGGAGCAGAGTAGCTGTTCAGGATCAGTGATCTTGTTTTGCATCATTCTGTGGATTAGATTCTGCTACTGTGCCGTTTTGCTAAGTGTTGCTGTGATTCAGGCATCTTATCAGCAACCAGCATTTTGTCTTTTTGTTTTCTATTGTCTGTATTCTGCTTCCTGAAAAATAACTATTGATTACGGTTTTTTCTTGCAGTTTTCTGTTTTTGTTAGGTTTTTTTTTCTCATTTTGAAAGGTGTTCCTGGAAATCAGTGCATGATGTCATCGTTTGACACAATCTGATATGTTGGATTTCTCTGTAATTTTGTCCATAAATGAGAACATTTTATAATACACAGCTGTAGTTCTGAGTGACAGGTGCGTCGGCTGCTCAGTGTGGATTTGTTTACACTACAGCTGTAAACAGAATGTGTTTATTATTTAGATGTGAACAGATCAGGTTCAGATAAACTTTTTAATGCTGCTGATTGATGTTTGTACAGTGAGAAGCTGCTCGCAGTCTAAGCAGCATCTCTAATTTTTCTCATGAACTACCTGTACGTATTCTTCAATAGACGAAATGATTGAATGGTGTTGGTGCACATTGAGAAACACTGTAGTCAGCAGCTGATGATCCATGTAGCAGACAGGGAATCAAACACACATGTTGTTGTTGTTGTTGTTGTGTTGCAGCAGTCTCCTTTAGTCTGATCGGACTCTTTGTCCTCACACAACCCTGTTTTGCTGTTCAGCTCAAATACTTACTCTTATTTTCCAATGTTGTGTTTTCACTTCAACATTACAGGAGAAAAAGGCTTTAAGGATGAGGACAAAGCCATGTGTTTGGCAAACTGTCTCAGATAATGTTGGCTGGAGTTGAACCTCCAATAAAAAGCAACACAAAACTGCTAACGTTAGCATCAACTCTGATAGCATCCACAGAGACTGAAATGGCTGTGAATGGGGCTTTGTCAACATACAGACTAATGTTCACTCACAAACTCATCAGTTAATTGGGAGCTTCTCAGCAACAGAAGGGGCACAGATTAGAATTCGCAGAGGAAAAATAAAAGTTTGAGCACAGCTACAGAGATAAATGCAGCAACACACAGTTTAAGTTGCGGTAGATAACTTCTGGAAATGAGCTAGCAAGCTAACGTTAGCTGTAGCATGAGACTTGCTGGGAAGCAAATCTGCTGCAGTCTTTTGTGTCGGTGATCTGTCTTTTAATTCCAGTTTGAACTGAGACCAAACGGTTGCAGGGGAAGTTGCAGCAGAGTAAACTGGTCCATCTCGGCTCGAGCTCGGGCCGGTGTGGCTCACAGACACTCTGTTGTTGACAGAGGCGAGTCAGAGCACGGTGAGCCAATCAGCTCATACCGACGTTACCTGTCGCTATGAAGCGCAGCGTAGACCCACCAATCAGGACAGAGAGTACAGAGAGCGTCACTGATTTTTCATTTTTCGATAAAACCCTCGCCCCCCTGGAAAAGAAAATATTCTGGTAAAAACAGGGCTTACTGGAGACCAACTTAGCAGCAAACAGTGTCATTTTTCAACCATTATTACCCTGTTTAATTGGGTTATACATCATAATGACAAAGTTAAGCCAAAAAGACAGGAGGTACAAAACACCTATTAAAGCAGACTCTTCTTCATTTTAGGGTCCTGTATCTTCATCCAGATGGCAGTAATGTGAAGTGAATGGTTAGTGTCGCTGTCGTTTTGATGTTGTCAGCTGTAGGCTTGTGATGTCTGTCGTTCATGTCTGAGAATTTGGGTGTTAAAGATGATTTCTGTTGGAGATGTAACACAGTGAAGAAGCTGCAGAAACAGTTCAGCAGAAGGGCTGAATAATGCTTTTTAGAAGTACAACAGGAAGTGCTGACGGAGTGTGACAATGCAGCAGCGCATTGGTTCTCTTGTGTTGTTACTGCACGCAGCAGCTGGTTTACTGCACGTGCAGATGTTTGCAGCTTATGTTATAAAACAGATAAACAAGCTGTTGACACTTTTCTTGTAGTGAAAAGACTCTTTGTGTTTGTATTTCGCTAAACTAGAGACTGATGACACGCCCCCAGCTTTCGTTGCTGACCTGGGTGAAGACAATTACAGAGTTTAAAAAATCCGATGCAATCCAGAACCAATCCTAAGTCTTTAGGGCGTTGCTTCATATTGTAGGCGGTGACTGTTCTGAAGATCTTGTGCTTATAAAAACACTGTCTGACCAGCAACATGTGTACTATGGGATGGCTTAATCGCGGTCACCAAAGAAAATTCCCTCGAAATTTGTTGATGTTTGTCGCATTTGCGGTGAGGCATTTTCATCGGTTAAAAACAAACACAATCTTTTATTAGGACGATTCATCTGTTCGATGGCTTTGGAGGACATTACAGGACGAGTCACACGGGGAGACAGGCTACCCGATGCGGTAGCTGTCGCATGCTTTTGCAACATTATGGTCATAGCAAAGCCGATGTGGAGCGGATTGGCACTTTTGTTGGAGAAATTACTAGCACAAAGCTAAGGGTTAAAAGATGTGCCTTCACAACACCCGGCAGTTCTCGCCGCCATCCCAGCAACTGCCTTGCATTTTGACGTCCCTATACGATCAGTAGGCGGAGTTCTCAAACTGTCTGGTGTCGCGAAACTATACAGTGGTTAAACTAAACTAGGATGGATTAACACACTGTCGTCATCATACATACAGTTTTCTCCTCCTTTTCCTTTTCCTTTTCCTCTTTTTTTCCTTTTTCCCACCATCTACCCTTCTCTGTTTTCCTCTGTGTTCTTTATTCTTTTGTTACTCTTTCCTTGCTCTGCTCCGTCCTGTCTGTATTTTTGGATCTTTTCTCTTTCACATCCCCTATTCTCATTGTTGTCTCCTCGTTCCTGTTGGCTCCACTCTCCCTTCTCCTCCTATCTCATTTCTTTTCTATTCCT
>JAQLOL010000005.1:28500797-28513214 GCA_029783665.1 Naso thynnoides | reverse complement strand
AGTTGGCGCTAAGGCTCATGGGAAATGCAGTCTTCATACCAGCTTCATACCGGTAAAACACTACCGCCTTTGTCCACCGCCAAAATCATCATTAAATGAAAACTACGTCCAGGGGCTTTAAATGACATTTAAACACACAAAATTAAAGTCAAGGTAAAGAAACATCTCCTTAAAACCTATTTGTCTGAACAAAGGAAATATTCACTTCTACACAAAAATTAAAACAAGTCATTAAAACAGGGATTAGGGCCTGTCGTCACCCTGCAGAGTGGATCCTTCTGTAAGTCTCTCACACTTTTGTATTTTTCCCCACAGATGATCACAAGTTCAGCGAGGCCACGGCGGTGCTGTCCACCTGGATCGACCGCGGCGAAGTCAACCGCCGGACGGCCAATCACTTCTACTCCATGATCCAATCAGCTAACAGCCACGTACGGCGGCTGATGGGTGAGAAAGCTCAGCACGAGGAGGAGATGGAGCGCGCCAAGGAGATGTTCAAGAACGCCCTGATGGCCATTTTAACACAGTGTAAGAACAAGTTCTCATTTCTAACAAGGCTGACAGATCACATGTGGCAAATCTTCACTGTCACACCCGGTGTAGTGACCGATATGACCTTAAGGTAAGTTCATGACATCACTGCAGGTAGCAGGGTCCATGTTTCACAAAGCTTCATCTTTCTGAGGAGTAATTTTACTGCCGGCTGGTAAGGAGAGGTTAGAGTGACACCGTCAGTGGGTTCTTTACAGGCGGATCAAAGGTGTTTCAAGAATTATGGCATCAGTGTTGAAACAGAAGGAGAAAAATAATAAAAACATCTATTAAGTATCTGAATAATTTAATATGCAGTGATGCTGCAGCTGCTGACGGTAACTCACTGTTTAATTGAAATGTATTTTTAGGATTTAATTGATAACAGGTGAAACCCAACTCTGAGCCAAACTTAAACAAACTTCAAAACGATCAGTGTGTATTTATCAGGTTCAGTTCCACGGTGCGGTTTGTGTTTCCTGCTCTCAGTCCTCTCAGTCTGCTGCAGACTCTGATCACTGACGTTCTCACCATGAAGCCATTTTAGCCACAGCCATTCTAAAGCAACTCACTTTGTCTCCATGACGACACCCCCCGTCCGTGATGTTCAGCTGGCTGTGAGGTGGTGATCAGGTTGATGGTACAGAGGTTACCGCCAGCTGTGTGTGACATGGATGCAGAACACACAAACACACTCTGTGGAAGCTTTACTCTGTTTCTGCTCTGAAAGAAGTTATCAGTCCGTCACCTTCATCACTTGGGGCCCTATTCTGCTCCTGGTGCCAAAGCGGCGCACAGTGCAGCACAGGTGTCGTATTTCCAACGGATGCCGTTTTTATTTTCACGCCTGGCGCTCACGTCATCTGGATAGCAAATGTTCTTGTGCTCATCTGTGCACTGATGGAAGTGTTGGTCTTACAAGAAGATGTGACTGTTGGTGCATTGCTGTCTTGTGTCACCAGAAAGCGTTTGCGCTGTTGACTAACAAAAACCCCGTCTGAAGTCCGGAGCACTTTTTGGAGCACAGAAGCGGTCACAAGGCGCGTACATTCTGCTTGTAACACATGGGGACGCTCAGCAAGACTCCTCATAATAAGTTGAATAGCCCATCAGTGCGTTGCTGTTAGAGTGAAGCTTTTGCTTTCCTTGTCTCCTGACATTATTGTACTTCTCTCAGCTCTGGTGATGCCAGAAGACGAGGATACTCTCCTCCTGCGTCTGCTTCACCTCAGAGAGCTTTGTGACATGACAGATGCTCCCGTAGATGATCTGCTCATGCGGTCTCACCTCGCGCACTCCTGTGCGCAAAAGAGCTCATTTTCATTGTCCAAGTGCATCTGACTCTTAAAGGAGATGAGAGACAGCACTCTGATTGGTTTAATCCTTGTTACACCCAAACACACCTCTAAATAATTAAGGGACTAAATCCGTTCCCTTTGCGCTCAGATCATGCGCTGTCTAAATAGTCAAGTGGACTTGGACAAACTCCCATTGGACTAATGCTATGCGCTTTAGACTTTGCACCATACGTCGTCAAAATAGGGCCTTCAAAATCTTAACTTTTAAAGCTGCATCAAGATATTTTCCCATTATCAGTAGCTTAGTTTCATTTTGGTCTACACTACTATGAAAACTGAAAGTCAGCAGTAGGAAAATGAGTCCACCGGAGTCTGAAGTAACTGAGTTATTATTTTCAGTGATAATAAAATTTTCACTTACTGCAGGTTAAGAAAGCAGTTTAGAATGAAAAAGACATTTGTCATCAGATCACTGAGCATGTTAACATGTAAACAGAGGGGTAAGTATGGTACAGTTGTTGTTGTTGTTGTTCGTCTGTCATTGTGTTTCTGTTGATCCTCATCAGAAAGTCCAGAGCTCAGACGTCACATGTTGTTTTGTGCTTCATGCTCCTTTGAGGTTTGGAGTCAAAGTGACGTCACAGCTGAAATGTTTGAGTTTGAGTGACAGCAAACAAAATGTCAGAGAAGTTCTTGGAAAGGCAGCATTTTAAAACAGAATGTATGATTTCTAAATTACAACAGTAGTTCATTGTAACGTCCACTGACGTTAAACTTTTAATCTAACGTATGACGATGCTCCGTCTAAATTCAGCGTCCATTCTGGAGAAATGCTGCCTTTGTCAGTCGTGAAGGAAGTGAAGCTGCAGGTGATGTAAGTACAGAGCTCTGACCAGGAGAGAGACCTGCAAGTCACATGACACACCTGCATCCACAGAGGCGCCAGAATAAAAAAAATCTTTGTTTCTTTTGTCAGGACAAAGTACAGAGTCAACCCTCAGAAAGAACTCAATGATGTTCTGTTGGTTTCAGTGAGATTTTCCACCTAACCTGAATTTCAGCCCAAATCACATGAAATTGTATTTTATTTTTAAATTAACTAAACTCCTATGTTGAAATCTAGTCAACAGGAGTCAGGGAATTTCCTGAATAAACTTTGCTTCATTTATTCTGCAGATAAAAGTGTTGTTTTACTCCGTAAACATTTGTTTCTTTCTGTGAAGGAGTTTTTTGCTCCTCGTCCAGTCCTCGTTTGCTCAGTGAGTCTCTGCAGCTGATCTGCTGAGGCCTGTCGCTCATTCATACAGTCTCACTGTCTGCAGTTTATGGCTGCTTTTCCCCTCACAGTGTTTACCAGCTGCCTCAACACACTTTAATAGAAAGATACTTTCAAAACTTTGACCGTAACCACATCAGATTATTTTATATGTCTTGTTAAATAATAAGAACCAGAAAGAACAGAAACAGATGAAAGGACCTGTAGGTGGAACACGATGTGAAGTCAAAGACTGAAGAGGAAACATTCTGGGAACTAAAACAAGTTTTTTTGTTTTAACAATATGGAGCAAATGTTGGCTGCACAGTGTGACGGCTGCAGAGTAATGATGCCGTCAGTGTTTCGATTGGTGTCCTGTGAGCTTCATTTTCGTTCTGCAGTTCTGTGAGATGTTCAGCGACATCTCACTCTGCTGCCATCTGCTTTCACGTCTCCATCTGAGACTCAACGAAGGAATAAAATTCATGTTTCCTTTCTCCCCCCTAAACGCCAACCTCAAAGTTTAACTTGTCTGTATAAGGCAACACCAACATTATGTTTTTACTCCATATAAGATGACCCTGTCACTTAAATAATTCAGTGAACATGCTTCTTTTTTCCATTGTGGTATCGACTAGGTAATTAAATAGGTTTTACTTAAATCTCTTCAAACTCAGAATATTGAGCAGTAGACAAACGGTAGTAACAGATTAAATAAAAAATACCTACATTGGAATTTCCTCCTAAGTTTCCAGATTGTTGACTCATTAAATTCACACCTTGTTACCTCAAAGCTACACACGTGTACATGTCAGCCGTAGTTTAACATTACTGTGTCAGTGAGGAATGACTGGAGGTCTCCTCTCTTTTGAGTTTTTCATCCATATTGAAGTTTATAAATCAGACCGTTTTGACCTTCACTGTTTGGATCAAGTAACTTGTGAAAAATGTGTTGAATATTTGAAAACAGTTTGGTGGAATGAAAAATCAGCAGGTAATTAGTGTTAAAGAGCTCAGACTGGAGCTGGAAGGGACTTGGAGACGTCCTGGCCTGAGCAAACGATGACTGAGTTAGTTTGAGGAAGTTTCCCCTTCACCGTGAGGTGAAGGTTGAGGCGTGCTGCATCCTGTGGTCAGTGTGTGTCCTCGGTCTCTCCTCTGTCTGCTGTACGAGCCTCAGTCAGCGCTACAACGCTACATAAACGGCTTGTTTTGTCTTGACCCTCCTTCCCTCCCTCCCTCCTCCTCCTCCTCCTCCTCCTCCTCCTCCTCCCCCTCCCTGTTCACCCCAAAGTCGAGCAGATCACCACCGTTTTCACCGCCGCCACCAGGCAAAAGGCATGGGACCATTTCTCAAAAGCACAGCGCAAGAACATAGACATTTGGCGCAAGCAGTGTGAGGTTGGTACACCTTCTTCTTCTCCTCCCACCCGAGCTGCTGCTTTCTTCTCTGCTGTCGTCTCTGAGTCCTCAGGAGACAGCTGACAGGCAGCCCTGTAGGACTTGTTGTGTTCAGTGCTTTGTTGTTGTTTTTCTGGATGCTTCAACCTCACAGACAGTCAGTCAGTCAGTCAGTCAGTTGGCCTGATCATCTGAGCCGGCACACTCTCCTCCTCCCTGCAGCCCACATGTAAAGCAAAGCTCCGAGGCCTCCTCGAAAGTGTGAGGCGCTGCTATGGCAACAGTGATTTCCAGACTTAAGTCTCTGATCAATTATTCATCCAGAGTCAAATCTAGATAACAAGTATGAACATGAAAATGTTGTGATTAAAGGAGGGAGGATTTGTCCATTTTTTTGCTGAGTCAGCACTCGCAGGGTTCAGACATGGACACGCGTGTCGCTCCTTCGGGACTTCAGCTTGTCAATCTGTGAGGGCAAATATGGAAGTTAAAATGCAGAAATAAAAACAAAGAAAAAAAAGGAGTTACACATGTTTCATTACTTCCTTTCTATATATGCATTTACTCTTTGCTTTGAAGGCATTTCTCTTCAGGCTGAAATCTGTAGAAACCCAAACCATCATTTAGTTCTGCTGCCTGAAGTGAAGGAAAACAAAGAAACTGTTCAGTCAGCACTGACTTTGTGGTTTCACATGATACTTGATCTCTGGGCTCCATGGTGAATTTCCTGTGTTTGACCATCCTATCCCCCACAACCTGCTTTGTGTGCCGACTCTGTCATCGTTAATTAAACATCGTATGACTCAAACACCGTATGACAATAACACTGTGAATCCGTGAAACACTCTGTATAAATGAACTTTAAGTGTCTGTGTGATGTTGATACGTTGCCTCGTGATTATTCCTCCCTTGAAGTGCAGTGAGCCAGTAACAGTGTTCTTCCCCAACAGACGGGAAAGTTGACCAAAGTTTACTGGAGATAGAATAAGCTCTGATGTCACCATTTCTCCTGCACGCATCATTCGTTTCCACATACAAATACACAAATGCCCCCAGTGCTTTTCTTTACAGAGGGATAGAAACTGTATTTAATATTGAACTGATGAAGACGAACTGACGGAATATACTGTATGACTATATTTTAGCAGAATAGCATTACTTAGATTCAAGGTGCGTTAGGACTTTATAAACTATTACCTTCTTATACAAGCTCACTTTACGATCGACATCAGCAACTGAATTGAAGGAAACAGCCTGTTGGCTAATCAGCAGCCTGTTAGCTAAGCTAGCACGCTGTCATACAGTCTCTCTGAAATCTATGGCAAAAAATTCATTTTTTTAACATACTTGAGGCAAATTCTGGCTGAAAATTTACGGAGGGGAGGAGTTTCATGGGCGTATGAGATATCACAGAGATTCTTGTAGGAATGGATGGACTTACGGTTGACTCGTCTTCTTACACGTACGTAAGTGGAAATGAGGGGCAAGAGGGCCAATCAACTGAAAAGCAGTTCATTCTAATGAAAACACAACCTGATAAAAGGAGAAAGAATAAAAAAAACAACTGTAAAAAGAAAAAACACAACAACAAAAAGAAAAAACACAACCACAGGCGGTGGATTTCGGACACGGCGGTGTGCTTGCCTCTCTGACAAGCTGCAAAAGGCTCGCTGGCTGTTTTCTGCAATTCAGTTGCTCATTTGGATTGTCAAGTGAGTTTGTATAGTTAAAAAGAAAGAGATTATGGTTTTAACACATCCTTCCATAAAGAAATCTTTTCTGTATGATGGACACAAGGGGCATCATCCAAAATACCAACACTAGTTACATACGTTCAGTGGAAACAAGGCTTTAGTCATTGAAGACAAAAAGCTAAATAACTGTCCTTTATACATGTTAGAACAGGAAATGCAAGCATAAAAAGGAAATGCATATTTTTGGTTTAATTATATTTCTGCATTTTATATCTTCCTGAGACAAAGTCATTCCAGCATGAGACATATTCTATCAGTGACACTGAGCCAGCTCGGTGTCACCAGTTATGATACTTGTGGTGAAAAGGAGGTGAGAGACAGAGACGAGCAGCCAGCGTGCAGCTCCTTCTTTATTGGCTCGTTTCTGTGGTAAGTCTGCACGAATCTCAGCCAGCTGTGTGGAAACTTACTTCTCCGTGGAAAATCGGCATGATTCTGTCAGATTTGTGCTGTGAACTCTCAGCTGACAGATGAGGGGATAATGAAAATGGCAGCTGTTCAGAGAAGTGATTACGCCAGAGGGCTTCAGCAGCAGTGATGAGAGAGAAAGCATCAGACAGGACGAAGCTTTCTGCTCTCTCATTTCTCTTCACTCGCGCGTACTTTTCTCTATCAAAGCTTTTATTTCATCAGAGCTGTTAAGAACTTTTAAAAACGTGCTCCGACTTCTGATTTCGTTTAACCTGAGCTTATAATATGATTTACAGTGAGACCGATATGACCTTAAATTATATCACAGTATCTCGGAATATTACTGTGAAAATTATATTTTTGACAGTTTTACAAAATCTAGAGAATTTGTGAAAGCTGAAGAGACCTTCATGTTTTGTTCTATAGCATCAAAAAAAAGTCAGTAAATACTTACCTTGTGACTTTTGAAGCTTTTACATGTCATTAAACACACGTTTGCGATCCTGTGGATAAATGAGACCGCAGACGTTAAATGTCATCATAAACTTGGTCATTAATCTTCTCGTTCTTCTTCACAGCCTCGTTCTGTTCATACTGGCACTCTGAACTATTCAGGCTCAAACTTTACAACTTGCACCAACTCAACGTCGCCTCCTGGAGGCTGCGTACGATCACAGAGTCTTGCTCTCACACCCTGTGTGCTTTTGGTGGTTGGGGTGACACACCCGCCGCCCAAAGGTCGATGGCCAGAAATGCAGTGTTGGGCAGCAGCATCACTATAAGTAGTAATGTTACCAACTTAACTACATTTCTCTGTAGCGTGGCGCTAACATCTCTACTTTCTGAGTCAAATAACTTTTCAGTAAAGAAGTTGATTTATTGACTAGCGCAGTAGTGTCCACAAAAGCTACAAGCTGTTTTCTCAGGAAAAGCTCTGAAGTGCCGCAGACTGTTTCTGTGGAAGTCTGGATAAATCTAAGGGTAATAAAACTGAGGATAAGTAATGTTACTGATGCTCTGGCTGGCTTTTCTTGGCAAGACCCGCCCTACTCTGACTGTGATTGGCTACGAGGTGCTTCTTGACACTGTCTTGCCAGGCTTGTTACGCGCCAAGAAAAGAGCTACAGAGACAAAGACCAGTATTACGTACACAGAGAGGAGAGAGAGAATGACATCCTGATGTCACTTGTTATTTGCAGGACATGTTCATGTTCTAATGTTCTTTTATTTATTATGGTTTTATTGACTTAAAACTATATTTTGTAAACATGTTTTGAATTACTGACATAGCCAGATGGTTTTAATTTAAGTCTGTTATTTTATAATAAACAGTTCAACTGAAATTTTTTTTTGCCTTTTTGTTTTGCTGACAGTTTTCCCAATCACTGAGACAACGCTGTTATGACATGAAGTATTTTTTCTTGTTCATTTCTCTGTGGATAGCTTAAAAGTAGTGAAGCTTTATTTTGATGTAGAGTAACTGGTAGCTTAGCTCACTACATTTTTTCAAGTAGCTCGCCCAACACTGCAGAAACGTTAGAACACAGCAAAATAATAAAACACAGGCAGCGGGGAGGCTTCACTGCACATTCACACACATTAATTCTCAAATCAAATCAAATCAGATCAAATTAAATACAATTTATTTTGTCCACCGAGGAAATTTGTGTTCGGCTCACCAAACAAAACAGCCCAGAAAACAGAATAGAAAATAACAAACAGAAACAACACAGTGACACAGGGAGAGAGTCCTGTCCCACATTACAAACAGTTCATATCTGTGGCTTACAGCTTATCAGTCACTTTGTTAAGAATACACAGCACTTGGAATGAAGGACTTAAACATATTTTTAGCTGCCAGAGGGAGAGGGACTCTCCAGAGCTCAAAGGCCCAAACTGGCAAAAGAGAGAGTGGGAGCTGTTCTTTAAAATACTCCTCGCTTTCGTCCTCGTCCTCTACGTGAAGAGTGGATAAAGGCTTTTGAGGTTTGCCAACAATTTTGCTGGCCATTAATACAATCCTAGACAGCCTGTTCTTAGATCTACAGCTTAGGTGACCGTACCAGGCAGGAAGATGAAAAGTTAAAACACTCTACGGTTCTGCCTTTAAAAGAGTTGATTTGAATGTGCAGAGCAGTCAGTGCTTAGAAACAAACATAATAATTTGAGACAAGAAGCAGAGTATGAGAATACATCAGCAGGGGCTGATTGAGTTTACCCCCCAAAAAAACTTTAAAGAACTTTTTCACCTTGTTTATTCAAAGTTTATTTCAACAACAAGGCAACCCGAAGTGCTTTACACAACAAGACCATGGAGGCTTTCAAAAGGGAACATGAGCTGTGAGGACACGCATGCAATGCTTCATGAGCTGTGTGTGTGTTGTGGTGCTGAGCGTCACCTGCACCGTGTGTGTCTGCTGCCCGTCACGTTTCAGGAGCTGAGAAACGCCCACAGCGAGGAGCTCATGGGCATCAGACGAGAGGAGGAGATGGAGATGTCAGATGATGACTCAGAAGAAAATCCCTGTAAGAGGATGCGCACGGGGGAAAATGGTACGAAAGACTGCCGTCATTAAAAAGAAATATTTCACAAATTTAACAAACTGTGGTCAGTAAACCGTTTTTACAGATTTGAGTTTAGAGCAAAACACAGATTTTCATTTTCTGTGTTCTGAGCTGCCGTTTGCCAGCAGACTGATGGGCTCTGCTGTCATAGTGACAGTCTGACTCATCATCATACAAACATTACAAGGCAAAATTTAACATCTATGTGCTCTCCTCTCTCCTCCTGCAGGAGTGTGTGATCAGACTCAGGCGTCTCTGAAGGAGGAGAACGACTCCCTGCGTTGGCAGCTGGATGCTTACAGGAACGAGGTGGAGCTTCTGAGGAAGGAGCAGAGCAGATCGAGCCGACCAGATGATGAACACACACAAACACACACACACAGTCCTGAGGCTCAGATCCAGCTGCTGCAGCAGAGCATGCACAACATGCAGCAGGTGAGTTTCTCCTCTTGTCAACTCCTCTCTGTCTTCTTCTTTTTCTTCTCGTCCTCCTCCTCTTCCTCCTTTGCGGCATCTTTGTTTAACACCAGCACACGACATGTTAAACTGTAAATCATGTAGATCAAATCAGCAGAATGTTCGACACACATCAGACTGCTGAAGGGAAACATAAGCAGCTCCTGAAGTCAAGCCCACAGGTGAGAGCGGTGACCAGAAAGGACATCGCAGGGAGATGAGTTTACTTTACTTTCCCCTACAAACTGACTCAGACCTCCCATGATCCTTCACTTCTCTGATTTCATAAACCCGCACAGGAAGCTCTGTCAGAGCAGGGAGGTCATTTGCTGCGAGTTAGTTTGATTCAACTCGACTTCCTGTCTTTCTCTATCGGAAGTGACAGCACTGATAAAACCAGGCACATTGGTGACACGCACACCCATGCACACACACACACACACACTTCTTGCTGCTGGCTCATTGTAAATGTGTGAGAAGGCGTCATACTTGTGTCACTTCTTGTTTGTTCCTTGCTGTTGTTTCTGTTCCCTCAGTGCTGACGAGCTGACAAACAAAATATACGCTTCACTGAAACTATCATTTTTATCATACAAACATGATAAATATTAATTATTTAAATCTTATAATAAACATTTCAGTCTCATGAAAAACTGTGACAGACACAACTGCATTGCTGCAGAGTAAAAGATTGATTTTGTGTATAATTAAAAAGTGCCTGCTGATCTGACTCAACCTGAGCCTCAGATTTATGTTCATGTACAATCATTTGACATCAGCTGAAAACATTTCAAAACTACGGAAGCCAAGAGTGGCCATGATTGCTACCATCTTTTTTCATTCTGTAATCCCGAGATCACAAAAAAGATCATTTTGTTATCACGAGATAACGGATCGTTTTGCCGTGATAAGAGGGTTAATAGGTAATTATCAGCCAGGTTTTCATCACGTGATAGAAAGCGATCGCACAGATTTTACCCGTCAAGATCACACTGCAGATATTCACAGATTTGAGGATCAATAACTCACAAGAGAAATGTTATCAGAAAGCAAAGGACACCTCTTTCCCACCGTGGTAACACAGCCTAATTTTTCTATCAAAACAAGCGGTCCTCGCTGCTGTATGAATTACACTGGTCGTTAAGAGCAGCAGGCAGCCAGAGCAAAGCGCAGGGACCATTTATAAATGGCCATACCGAAAAAGACACTAAACTAACGCTCAGTAACTTCTTCTGTGGCCTGTATGCCACTGAAATCACCTCACATACCAATGGCCACCTGCTGAGTATACTACAGCACTCAGTTTGGGAAAAGGGCCTTTATATTACTTTAGGAAGTTTTTTATTAGGAATAATATTCAGCAACTTAACTTTTAATGGGTGTAGTGTCTCTAAAATCACATCAAGCATAAATGGCTTTTTGCCGGTTGTACTACAGCACTTAGTTCGGAGAAATGTGCTTTTACATAATTTAACGGAATTTTTATTTGAAATGCTGTTCAATAATTTTGCTATTGTACAGTGTAGTGCCTCCAAAATCACTTCATTGAATATTATTCTCGATGAAAATTCCCTAAAATGATCTAAAAGCCCCTTTTCCCAAACTGAGTGCTGTAGTATATTCAATAGGAGGCTTCTGATGTGTGAGGTGGTTTTTATGGAACTAGACTTCATAGAAGTAAAGTTACTGAATATTGGTTTAGTGTGACTTTTTCGGTATGGCCATTTGTAAACAGTCCCTGCTCTCTGCTCTTGCTGCCAGAGTAATTCACACAGCACAAAGGACCGCTTGTTTTGATAAAAAAAATAGGCTGTATGTCATTGTCTGTGTTACCGCGGTGGGAAAGAGGTGTCGTTTGTTTTTTAACATTGTTTCACTTGTGAGTTATTGATCTAAGAAGTTCAAATCTGTGAATATCTTTCTAACTTTACTGCAGTCACTCCAGATCACTATTAAAGATTATTAGAAAAGAGGAAAGAATGCGCTTTTTTATCATGGGAAAAAGAACCTTGTTATGCTGTGATAACGCATAATTTTTTTTTGTTATCACGGCAAAACGATCTGTTATCCTGTGATAACGAAATGATTTTTTCGTGATCTTGAGAAAACAGAATGAGAAAAGATAATAGCAACCATGGCCGCTCTCAGCTTCTGTACAAAACTCCCCAAACAGCTTCCTCTTTATTTCCCGACATTATCAGCTAATCAGAACCTGATGGTGGCCATTTGTTCAGTTGTTATACCATAAAATCTGTAATATAAGACTCAGTCTGTTTTGGGGTGTCTCTCAAAGGTTTTCTTAAAAATAATCATCTTTCTCACCTGAAATTAAAAAAACCAAAAACATTTCATTTACCATCTCAAAGTTGATCCCAACAATGCTGCTAGACGGTACCTGAACTCAGCCCGCGGCACCGTTTGTGACTGTGGTGGCTGCACTGGCGGACATTAAAGTGCCCGTGCATGACAAAGCTTTAGCTCGATTATAGCGCCATCTTTGGGTTAAAGTATCATAACACAGTAAAATATGTCCCTCTGCATTTTACTGCATTTTATAGCGGTATATAGGAAGCACCCCACTTTTAAGATGAAAAAAAAAAAAGGTACTGAGCTGTCTTATACACCAAATTTTATGGTAATTCTTCTTTTATAATATTACAAGACAAATGATTACACATCCTACATTGACTCTGTCTGAAGGATAATATGTGTGTATGTATGTGTGTGTGTGTGTGTGTGTGTGTGT
>JAQLOL010000005.1:28484317-28496712 GCA_029783665.1 Naso thynnoides | reverse complement strand
GACTGATGTCCTACTATGTTGAAATGTCTGAAAGCTGGACTAACATACATAGATAATGCAGTTGGGGATTGATTTACTCCTGTATGTTTACGCCTCAATCAGATGCCAACTGGCCTCGGCGTTCTGCATATGATTGAAAGTCTCTGGTGTATTTGACCTGAAACTCAAACAGCATGAATTTGTAGAAGAAAGTCGGGGATAAAAACAAGAATACCATGAGCACGAGGGGAAGCACGCATCTAGTTTGTACCAAAAGTAAAGCATACATACAAAGTTGATCATTTCATGGAATCTTGTCATGGAAGCTGCCGGCTAACTTGTTTGTAGCTTATTGGCTTAACTCAAAGAAGGTCCAGGAGCAACCAACTGAATGAGGCATATGGCCACCTACTGCAGCGGAGTCGGAAATCCTCTCCGTCAATAAAATGATTAAATCCTAAATCTTGGCGCCTTTATACTGGAACAACAACAGAAGTCCATTTAAATGGCCGAATCAAGCTTTAAAGGGAAAGTTCGGCTTTTTGCACATGAAGCCTCAACAGGATATTTACAATATCATTCAGTGTTCTACTAAGACCAATGGTGCAGTCACGAGAGCTGGAGCTCTTTGCTGACGTGAACAGAGCTTTAGGGGCATTTCAAGTGCTTCAACAATCCATCGAATAAAGGTCGTTTTAAAAGACGAGACAATCGTCAAATATTTAGTGGTGTCCTCTCTTGTTCCAACACTAAAACACAAAGTTAAACAGCAGCTAATGAGCCAGAAACAGCTGTTTTCTTGTCCGCTGAAAGAGCGGCTTCAGAGTCAAAAGTTGTTGTTCAACTTTGTGTTTTAGTGTTGGTATAAGAGAGGGCACCGCTAAACATTCGGCGATTGTCTCATTTTTAAAATGACCTTTTTTTAAAGCACTTGAAATGCCCCCAAACCTCTCCTGCTTTCAGCTAGCAGTGACGTCAACAAGAAGCTCCAGCTCTTAGGACTGCACCGGTTGTCATGATAACGCTGAAGAACATCGAATGTGTTCGTAAATATCCTTATTATGAACCTTAATGGGCAAAAATCGAACTCCTTTGATCATAGCTTGACTTAACGGTGCATATAAACGTACTAAGTGATGACATTTGGACTTTTCATCCTCAAAATAACCATGAGAGTTAAAAATTAAATGTCAGTGTTGTGATGGCAAAACAAATATGATCATATTGTGTGAATAAAACTACACATGTAAAAAATGTCAGTTTCTTTATGTTCTCGCTCTCTGACAGTAGGTGGCAGTACTGCACCTTAACGCTGAAAAATGATTATTGTTCTTTTTTTCATTCTACACTCATATATTGAGGGGGTTTTTGCAACAGACAAAATTAAAGATGATTTTCAAAACTGAATTCTATCGATAACGTGATATTATTAACATTATTTCTCATACAATAATAATGCCTTACAATCCGATATGTTAACAAAGCTAATCTGTGTCAGACTCTCGGTGACTCTTAGCAGGTTAGCGCGAGTTTTCTTCCATTGTTCAGTCCAAAGAAAATGTTGATGTCCTACAAGCGGTAAGCGTTCTGCTGTCTTCACCTCAGGAACGATGTGAATTTCTTTTGGCGTCCGTGTGAACGGAGGTGAATCTGGAAGCCAAATGATTCTTGCTCAGGGCTTTTTTGTCTCCAGCTCTGCTGCTTCCAGGAACTTTTCCGGTACTCTGCTCCAGATGGATTAAGCGCATACTGGGATTATGAAATCTTTGACTGGAACTTACTGACGGCTATTACAGCAAATTTAATTTGCAAAGCGAGCGTGCAGGCGGTGCTATTCATGCTTCGTGGAGAGACATCAGTGAATTGATTGCTTTGTGTTCCCCGTGGAGCGGGTTCAGCTCACAGTGGGGCTCTTTGAGTGTTTGGAAGCACAACATTAAACACACATAACTGAACACCCGCAAATGTAAATGAAGTGCAAAATGTGGCAGTGAGCTCTCTTCAGCTCACATTCCGTCGTCCTCACACAGGCACTAACGCACACTGTGTGCTGTGTGAGGATGAAGCAGACCGAAACCTTCCACCTCAGAGGACACTGAACCACAAACGGCTCTAAAGCCTCTGCCTTCCCCTTCCTCTTTGTGATGTTTGTCTCTTCAAAGCTCAGACGTGTCTCTCTGTAGGCCCACACAGCACCGGATTGAATTCATTTCAGCTGCTTTTGTTTCTCTCTGTCGTATAAATCCTCGTGTTACACTCTTCTAGCAGCAGCCCGGAGAAAAGCACAGAGCGATATGTATTATTTGTACTGAAGCTGCTGCTTTGTCCACAGCGGAGGAGAGCAGGAGGAACAGCAGCGCATTTATCTCCTTTAGCGGCGCCAAGAAAACCCAAACATGAAGGAGAGAGGAGGCGCAGCTCTCTGTCTTCCTGCCTGTAATCTGCAGCTGTGAAGCTGCAGCAGCAGCAGAGAGCTTTTCACTGAACAAATCACTTAAAAGGCACATGTGGCGTTATTTCACATACAGTGACATTATGCTAATAGACAGAGTTTGTGACACGGTCGTGCACACAGATGAGAATCATGTTAAAAACTGATGCAGTGTGGGGGACATGCTGCCTACATTTTAACATCTCACAACAATAAACAAGCGGCTGCCAGAGATACAGAGTGGGCTTAAAAAACTGTCTGACCTCCTTGATGAACGATGTTGATGCTGTATGCAGCCTGAACGTGATACCTGCAGACAGTACTCAGGGCGCAACAAAGTGCTGCCATAAGGGCTTTTGGAGCCTTAGAAAGGGTTACAACAAAAGTTAAGATGGTAACATATAATAATGATGTGCTAATATTTTCTGGGACGGTTCTCATATCATGAATATTTCATAATAGTCCAACCCTATTTTATTTTAAGATAGCTGAGCGCAGTAATCTTTGTACTGATGTTTTTACCTTTATTAGCCAGCGGCTAGCTGTCACTCAGAGCAGCCACAGCCTTAATTTTGCACTTCTTTAAGCCTTAGCATACTTTAAATGAGCAAGGTATATAAAAAAAAAATCCTGTAGAGTCATGAACACGGATATTAGCTAAGAGACTAAAACAGTGTTTTATATCAGGCTGCCTCTAGTGGCCATCTGAGGAACTGTAATTTTTTAACAGCATTTGCTTTATTTTTCAGTCCTCAAGGTTTGTGCTTGAAAACAAAACCATAAATGTCATTTGTTTTGTCCCACATTTCTTTCAGTGAAGTTCTATTCGTGGAAGTTAGAAACACACACACACACACACACACACACTCACACACAGTCCTCTGGTGGCACTCTTCCATGTGAACAGGCCTGGTGGAAGAAATTGAATTAGGCCTGTCTGTAATTGCCAGCGTTTCGCCACATAAATCAAGGAAATAAATATTGGCTGTGCCGGTCCTCCAGGGGACGCCACTCTATTCCCTCAACCCCCCACCACACCACACCACCCCCCGCTCCATCCCCACTGCCTCTGCATGACTGCCTACCTTTGCAGGACCTCTCAGAAGTAATCAACTCAAGAGCGTTTTCTGCCCCGGCCAGCGTTTTTTATGAGGCCGCTGTGCAGTTTGTTTATTGTGCAGCAGTTTGTGAGGATGCAGATTGGCTGCTCAGCTGGAGCGGAGCGTCGTACCTCTCTGTCAGCTCTCTCTCTCTGTTGGCTTTATTTGCTTGAAAGTCCTTTGTCCTCAAAGCACTCATGAGTACTGATAAAAACACAAAGTCTACATTATAAAAGCACGCTGTTTGTGTAAATCGTACCTACATATAAGGCCATAAGGAATAAAATGTGTGGGATCTGACAGAAACAATGAAAAACATCCTTGGTGAGGCATCTTTTTTTTGCAACGTGTTGATCTGAATATTTACCGTAAAATTCATTGTAGCTTCAAGAACATTTGATTCTGTATCTGAACATCTCAGACGTGTTGGATCTCTGATTCATCACATTCTGTGTGTTTTGTTTGAATTGATCGACCTTCAGTATCTGTCAGCATTTGTTTGATGAGCAGCTGTCTTCTTCTCTGCAGGCATCATATCGACGTTCCTCCACGTCCATCCATTCGGGGCAAACCTGGAGTATCTGTGGTCGTACATACAGAGACTCGACTCAAAGGTAAAGAAGGACGCACAGCACAATATGACATTAAAAAAACAACTAACACCCAGTAAAAACTAGCAGAGCACAGACCTGGAGGCCAACGTCCACAGCTCTTTGCCAGCAAAGAAATGAAATTCCTGCAAGCTTAAAGGTCGAGTCAACAGCATTTGTGTGTTGCAGCTTGTAAACACAAATTAGGCCCCTCCTCCCGACACAATGTCACCAGAAGTATAGCATATATCGATACTGTTTGTACCTACACAGCAAGCTACATAGAAATATTACATTTGTTTTAACGGAGAAGTCAATAATCAAGCAAGCTAGCATCAGCTAACTGCAGGTGTTTGGCGCCTACCTGTCCAACAGAAAGCAAACTAGCTCTGCGTCGCTCTTCATCACCAGCCTCTCCTTTAGAGCTCAAAAGCATCTGAAAGTCAAACTGAGATTCACCCGCTCTGAACGAGCTTAATGTGCTCACTGTGGCTGTATTTCCTTTTCTCTGCTGCTACGTCTGCACCTGCCATTTTCTACAGTCTGAATGGTGTCCAGTAGCTTTGTTTCATCCACTCCCAACCTCACCTGTGCGCTGTCATTTGCCGGGGGAAACACACCCACTCCCCACCCAGGAACGTCAAAATACAGGCAGAGGGCGGGGCTCTGCTGACACAGTGACCACCACACGTATAGAGGCCCAAAAATGATGAGCCAGATTAATTTTGTACAAGTCTATGTTTTTGTTTTTTTAGGAAAATGCTGCTGACTCCACCAGAATAAAATAAAAGCAAACATCACAGAGATGCAGAAACAAAAACTGCACAGTGACAGCAGCCACAAACAAAGAGAGCTGCACCGCGTTTTATCAGTTTGTTTTACTGGATTTCACGATGTCTTACGTTTCTTCCGCCAAGGTCAAATGTCGTCTGGCACTGTTGGCCGAAGTGGCCTCTGAATTCTAACGGGCAGCCTGTGATTTGTCTGTCCCTCTGTCTGACTGTCTGTCTCTCAGGTGTCGGCAGCAGAGCTGGAGCGTCTGATGGTGCGTCTGCCCTCCATGTTCAAACAGGAGCTGAGCGGCGTCGGTGCAACTCTGGAGAAACGGTGGAAGTTTTGTGGCTTTGACAGCCTCGGCTCAGCGTGACGCAGGAAGAACGCACACACACACTGAGAAAACACACTGAACCGATGCACACGACACCTCACACCTGTAACCGTGTGTGTGTGTTTGTGTATTTGTGTGTGTTTGTGCGTGTGTGCGTTCTTACATCCCAATTTAAAGTTGGATATCCAGCAGTGTGTCGGACGATGATGTTCACTCAAGTAGACACTGGAAACCGTGGAGGAGACGGACACTCAGACCTCAGACAGGAGGACAAATGGATCACTTCCTGTTGTTGGGTCGATGAGACATTACTCAGATGGACTTGGTGGCTTTCACCTGTTGTTTGCCTCGCTGCGGATTTTCAATATGCTGAACCGCGGCAGGACCCACAGTCTTCACTTTGTTACCTCCGGGAGTCCATCAAACATGAATCTCTTTTCTCAGCAGCAACTCGAATCAACAGGAACAGAGAGAAAGTTAAACCAAAGTCGATCATTTACATATTTGCTTGTTGAGAAATGAGTCAAACGTGATTTAATTTATTATCAAAATTGGAGCCTTGTAGCCATTTCTGTCTGAAACTGTGTGATCTTGTGGCTCAGTGGGAATAAATATCAAGTCCCTCCTCAAGACACTGCAGGATTTGTTTAGGAAAAAAAAAAATTCCCACTGGTTTAACAAACTGAAGGAGTTTACACACCAAATCTGATTTTAAGTCTGTCGCCAGGCAGAATCCTGCACAGAAACCTTAGTCTGATACACGTAGAGAGTTAAGAGTTAAAGTTGAGGTAGGCAGTTTATTTTGGGGTCATCAGGCAAAAATCCTGTAATAACCTTTCAGCATTTTGTAATTCAGGTGGTCTGAGAGAACTGTAGACTTCTGCTCCTCTCCTTGGCTCTGTGTACAGACCGTCACAGGATGTTTTCCCCCCAATCACGGTAGTTTCAGAGAGTGCGTGTTCCTATTGGCCGCTCTGTGCTACGCCTCTTAGCGACAGGTGAGATCTGGTCCAGACTCTGCTGGAGTCAGTGTGGACTAATAAGATGCATTAGCAGACCTCAGCATATGTCCGCGTTGGTGTGTCTGTGCCGAGCCAAACCTTTGTGACTGTGTCTGCCTCTGGGGTCTTTTCTTTTTTTAAATGGCCTGGAGGCTGAGCAGCTCTTCCTCTTCATCCAGAGACGACACAGTGTTGTTTACAATATGTAACTTCCAACAGAACGGGAATTGGTTCCCTAGATTGTAAATGTAGGTCTTGGGTCTGTGTTGGTGCGGCTGGACTATGAAAAGGCAAATGACTGCAGATTGCTTCTGGTTCGTCTGCACAGCGTATGCACGCTGTAGTTACAGACTGTAAAACACGATGTAGTCTCATGCTACAGCTAGCTTGACTTCCACACACTGCCCACAATAGTTTTAACATGAAAGTACTTTCACTGGTTCGTCTTAATTTCAGTGGATGAGTTTCAAATCTTCATGGAAACGCTAAATCGATGAGCGAGCTGACAGTCTGTGGTTAGTTCATGGTCTGTAACTAAAGCAGGACAGTCCAGCGTCTGTGGTTTGTTTGACAGGTGACAGATTTGGAATTGGTGTGTAAACAAAACCGACCAAACATGAGCCATTATTTATTTATTAACGTTTGGGTCAAATAAAGAAAATAAACAACTTCAGTGTTTGACATAATCGATGAAAAAACTTCCTGCAGAGATCAGAAACTTCAGCGTGAGGGGTTGAAGGTGTGAAGGGGACAATGTGTGGGGAACATTGTGTGAAGATGATTAAATCTGAGAATAATCGTGTGGTACGAATGATTTTATGGGGATGAAGAATCAGCACACTGAAACATCTCACTGACAGAAGTTACAAACTGTATTTAAATGTGATGAAAACAGGTCAGTGATGGTCGCGACTGTGTCCTGCTTTCTTTGAACATACTTTGAAATTATCAGAGTTCTTAACATTTTAGTTTTGCGACTTTATTTTCCTGAATGAGGTGAATAGTGAGGATGAGGAGGGAACAGGGAGATGTCACAGATTTGACCTGTTTTGTTGTTTCCGTGGTGCTTCACATGTGAAACCACATATGATATATAAGTGATTTTTTTTGCACTTGTATTAAGTGAGAAGACTCGTTTGTTTTTCCTTCCTAAATAAAGTCGTCGTTAGCAGAGATGTGCAGAAACTTTCTGAGTAAATTCCACTCGTTGATGTTTGAATGTTGTTTACTTAAGTAGATTTTTGGATTCATGCATCTGTTTACTTTTATTTCTCTATGTATTTAAGCACATAATCATGTTTAGAAGCTGGTCTCAGGTCAGCCAATCCTCTTAGTGTCTGACTGGCTCCAAATATTGCAGCTAAGCTCAAGCGGCTCCAAGCGTGAACGCTGCTCTGAGGTCAGAACCTGCGTGTCGTGTTAGAAGCGTCTGTGGCTGAAATGATGCTGCACATTCCTGCTACTTTATTTCTGTAACCCAAGTACTTCTTTAATGACTACTTTCACTTCTATTTGAGTACGTGGCTTGACTTGGTCCTCGATCTTCCTCTGGTTGTCAAACAGCGCAGATTCAGTCACAAAGAGCTGGAAGCTGCTCCTGATGCAACACAGGCGCAACACACATCTGATAATGGACTAATCTATGTGTTTGTGTAGGGGGCTGTGTGTGTGTGCGTGTGTGTGTGTGTGTGTGTGATCTAAATAGAAATCTAGGACAGAGCTTCGTCGTCAAACAGTCTGAGGTAAACCTACAGACTGAAAAGAGAAACATTTTCTCTCTCACTGCTCACAAATTTCTTTCAGCCCAAGAAAAAATGATTCCACAGAGGAATCACTGACTCACTGAAGTGTATACACTGGAATTCGTTGTGTTTATTTGTGTATCGCTCTGCTGCGTGCCTGCAGTTTCTCCGAACCCTGTGGCTTCTTATAATGTGCTGAAGTACGAGTGCACACAAGGTTTCTGGAAAGATGCGAGTAGATTTCGACAAACATAACTCAGACTAAGACATTTTACCTTGAACCAAAAATGTATATGATAATCCTGAAATTTACAAAAGTACCACGTGAAGAAAAAAAGGAGAAAAACTCACACAAACACACTGATGCATCGGTTTACGTTCGCTAACACACAGCTAACATACACACAGTTTTCTGTCAACTCATCTACTTGTTAGTCCAGTCATGCTGTTTGTCAGAGAAGTGATACTGACCATGATGGTATGGAGGACCGCAAGGGTCACAAATAAAGCATGTCTTTAATTAAAACAGGAATTTATAAATTAGTTTGCACATTCATTCATTAATCCATCCATCCAATCCAAAAAGGGGAATTCTAAAGAAAATTTACAATGAAACTTTAAAAAAGTAAAAGAGTACATCATTTAAGACATTACTAAACTCCAAAATAAATGATTGAATTTAAAATCAATTTCAAAATACAATTTAACTGAAGATAAATAACTGAATTCACAAACTGAATTAAGAATCTAGCTTTTAATCGGGCATTTGAAAGGGCAGTTCCTCTTCCCTTTTTCCAGCTGTTTATCTTTATCCTATCAGCTTGAAGTGGTAAAACAATCCAAATTAGCCGTGGGATGTAACAAACTCTCTGACTGTTTATCGCCTGGTGATAACTAACCAGAGAGCTTGTTACATCAGGGGGTGTAAATACCACCTTAAATGCCTGATTGACAGCTGTGTTCTTAATTCGGTTTGTTCAGTTACTGTTTCATAATTTCATTTGTAAATTCTTTTTTTGGATTCCTCTATTTGTTTATGGGTTAATTAATAACTTATTTAACTTATAAAATAATTTGTTAATTCTTTTTTTAATTATACAGTTATTATTTAATTAAAGAAATGCTTTATTACAATTTCTGTGACCGTTGTGGTCCTCCGTTGATGGAGGTTAAAGCAAACATT
This sequence comes from Naso thynnoides, assembly GCA_029783665.1. Lineage (NCBI taxonomy): Eukaryota > Metazoa > Chordata > Actinopteri > Acanthuriformes > Acanthuridae > Naso > Naso thynnoides. The sequence continues at coordinate 28,487,578 of JAQLOL010000005.1, read as the reverse complement.
GCATATAAAATATTAAATATGAATATGAAAAATATATAATGAAGCAGTAAGTTCTGTGTCACTCTCATCATTTTCTTCATCAACGATGAACTGACTTTACTTTCCCTTAATTAAAAGAACAATATGACAAAGTGTTGTCGTAGCATTAATAACCAGATGGTGGCGCTTGACTCTGGCTTGACACAAAGCTAATGGGATTTTTATTTTGGCTTTTGAAACATTGCCGAAAAAAACCCTTACCCTTTTAAAGGGAGGATTTATTTATTGATTATGATCGATAATTAAACAGTGAAAATCAAGAAGATGAGTCAAAATAATATTTATTTCCTTCAGGCTTAAAATTCCTGATGATGATTTTATCTGACACAACATTAACTTATTATGACAAAGTCGTTGTTTTGACTCCAGCCGTCATTTTCAAGATTTAAGCAAATCAGTTTGAAAACATCATCATTTCTCTAATTTAACCTTGTGGCTCTGATTAGCAGCATCACTTCCAACCACATTTCTTCATTAAGAAATTCATTTGCAGTGTTGTGTTTGTAATGAACAGAATGGGTCGCATTAGTTTGCATTATTAAATCACAGACAGAGACGCCTCGTGTGCTCACTGCACAGAGCTGCTGTTTGTCCACAAGTTGAAGCTTCAGGCTGAAAGTTTTCACACGGCTGCTGCTGTTTCCTCGGGGCCGACAGACGAGGAAAAACACTCCTACAATATGGGGCAGCGCTCCGCTCCAGAACAGGGAACACGATTATTCACACAACGGCCTGTGCTGAGGAAGAGGCAGCAGCAGTGGAGGAAGGCTCGCTGCAATATTTATGTCTCTGTTAGCTTTCCTGTGTCAACAGCAGGCTCCTCTCTTTCCCCGGGCCCCTCAGTGTTCATGTCACGATTAGTACACAACAGCTGGCGGCAGCTTCAGTCCCACATTCAGCAGGTCACACTTGGTGCTTTTGTTTGAATGTTGGTTTTCAGCACCACACAGTTCTGGACAGGAAGTGAAGGAGATGGTTGAAAGTGCAGGGAAATGCTTTTATTTTGATATCTGTGCATTACATGATGTTTTTTAAAATCTTTTGTGCTGTTATTCTTGATAGGACAGCTGAAGAGTGGACAGGAAATGGGGAAAAGAGAGAGAATGACATGCAGCAAAGGGCTGCAGGGTGGAATCGAACCTGTGGCAGCTACAGTGAGGTCACAACTTCTGTACATGGGGCACCTGCACCATCAAATGAGCTGCCAGGGCGCCCCATTGCATGTGCTTATGGTTTTCAGGAGCGTATGATGCCAACATTTCCTCTTGCTGTTGGATCGAGTAATGGATGCCTCTTCTTTCTGCCTCTCTCATTATGTCTGCTCGTCCCTTCAGTCCCTCGCTCCCTTCAGAAACTTCCCAGTTTAAACAGCTTTAAATTGCTAATACCACAGTATTTTCTCCAGTTGAAAGTCAGCACATTGTACATCACAATGTAGCAATGCCACCAAAACAAAAACAAACAGAATGCACCAACAACAGGATTAATAATCCCAGTTTCTATTTTTTAAATCCATCACCTAAATGGCTGCTTCTTCAGCTTTTCCTCCTGTTTCTGTCCTCTATCTCTTCCTCACAGTCCCTCCTCTTCCATTTATCTTCTTCGTCCCTCTCTGTGTCTCTATTGTTCTCCTGTCTGAAAGAAACATTAAATACCAACAGAAATTGCACAGAGGGGTGTAGCTGCCTGGATGATGATGATTCCTCAGGGCAGTAATTAGTTGCAGCTTCCTGCCTTCTTTCTGCTGGATAAACACAAAACAAAGTTTTTCCTGCAAAATTGCACCATTAGAGGATAAACTGAACATGTGCAGAAAACCAGATAGGAGCTCAGTCTTCTTATATTCTGTGTGATATTCTTGGTTTGATCACATGAGAAGAAACAACATGAAAAACCTGCAGCAGCACAGTGACAAAGCGAAGCGAACATAACACTGACAGCACTTTCAGTTCTCATGTTTTATTATTCATGTTACCATCAAGAGGAAAGAGTTTCAGGATTAAAAAGCATTTAAACAGGATTTTTCACTAAAGAAATTTCGTCTGGTGTTGAGCCGAAGCCGCACAGTGATCTACATTTTGATCAGCTGCTCTGCAGTGAACAGAAAGCTGAGGGTCAACAGAAAAACAGCACATTTCATGTTTTTCTGTTGTTTAGTTCAGACTACAAACTTGCTGTAAACTAGATAAAGGATTACATACATGACACAAATGACAGTGGCACCGACCAGCTAAGACATTTTGCCATGTGACATGTTTTGGTGCATTAATTTAAAATTATCCTATTAAGGAGAGAGAGAAAAATCAGCTCAACAGCCAGTTTGCCTCCCGGCCAAAAGAGTCTTTCACTTGCTCTACATCCTGATGAGGGTGTGTGTGTGTGTCTGTGTGTGTGTTGGTGTGTTTGTGTGCGTGTGTCTATAAATAATGTGTAGAGCAGCATTTTGTGGAGGCAGAGGGAGCAGCCCTCCATTAGCTCTAATGAACCCTTGTGACAGCGGCTGTAATGAGCCTCGGCTCTTTGTGTTCTCTTTGTCGGCTGTGGTGTCGAAACGTTCCTTCATGTTTCCCGCTGCTGTCATGTCTCATCACCGCCGCCTGCTTGTCATCACACCTGGCAGCCATGACGATGACACATTTCCTGTGTGAAATTGTATGTAGGTATCTGTTGTGATGCTGCTGTCTGTTTATGAATGTGTGTGACTGTAAATAACGACATCAAGCGGTGCATCCAAAATATGTTGACACACACAGCGATACTCCTGCTGGGATTTCACAAAAACATAACCAGAGGAGGGAAGTAATAAAGTATTTTTACTCAAGTACTTCAGAACTGTTACTTTACATGCGTGCCACTGGGACTAAATCTAATATCCACTTTGCTCTCACCTGTGGTTTGTACTTCCTCAACTCCTGATAAAAATACCTGAGCCATTTTTTTTATCAGCAGTAGAAGAAGAAAGAAGTTTACTTTATTTTCTACTTTATTCAAGTAAAAGTAGCAACACTGCAGTGTAGTATTTGCATCAAATATTTGCCAAGTACTCATTCTGCAGAATTACACATTACAGAATAAAGTATGTTGTATTATTAAATGATAATAGAAGCATTTAGTGAAGCTAATTTAAATGACTTAATATAAACATGGTGACTTAAAAGAAGCTGATCAAATGAATTCATCCTCATCCTAGAGCAGGGTGCAAAAGCTGTTAATCTGTGAATT
>JAQLOL010000005.1:28425307-28476114 GCA_029783665.1 Naso thynnoides | reverse complement strand
GCTTTATATTTTAGCTTGCAGCTTTTCAATACAAGTGAATGGAGAGGAACATTTAAAAAACCTCCCCTTCATAACAGAGGCATGTAACCTTGGTGAGTCTATTTTAATATATGTTGAACACACTGACAACTAGACTTTACGCTACCTACTGAATCTTGTGACAAAATCACTTTAAGGCTTTGTCAGAATTTCTTTTACACAGCATTGAAATTGTATTTCAAACCTAAAGACTTGAAAAGAGTAGTCACCTTTAAGTGCCAGTTGCTGCTCACGGAAGGCTGTGATCTTCATGCGTATGGACTGGAACACCTGTCCAGTGAAGGAGAAGGAGGATTTGGATACTCCCTCGTCTGATGTCATTTCACAGGTGTACTCTCCCTGATCACTGTCTGCCAAATCATGGATTAGAAGGCTACAGGAACCCCCAGAGTACTGCATCTCAAAGTGGCTGCTCTGCGAAAGCCTCCTCCCATTGACATACCACACCACGCCCCTGACGCTGCTCTCACAGACACAGGACATTCTCACAGAGCCCTCACAGGCCTCAGCTGTTAGCTGACTTAGGACCTTTGGAGGTTTCGGAGTGGGTGATTTGACAGTGGGAGGGGACATAACCCTCTTTGGAGACATGATAGGAGGAGGAGACTTTATCCTAGGGGGTGACTTGATTCCCTCAGGCTCAGGGGACTTCAGGGCCCTTGGTGATTTGATGCCTAAAGGTTCTGGGGACTTAATGCCTTTTGGTGTTTTGATTCCAGCAGGTTCTGGGGACTTAAGTCCTTTTGGTGTTTTGATTCCTATAGGTTCTGGAGATCTAACACCTCGAGGTGATTTTACTTCCTCAGGTTCAGGTGACTTCACTCCCAGAGGAGACTTGACTGTTGGTGGTGACTTAAGTCTGGGTTCGGGAGATTTTATGCCTCTTTGTAACTTAATTCCTTCAGGTTCAGGAGATTTGACACTTGGAGCTGGTGATTTTAAGCCTGGTGCTGGAGAGGGTGCAGATGGCTCAGGAGACTTGATGCTCCGCGGAGATTTAATTTCCTCTGGTTCAGGAGATTTTGGACTTGGTGTGGGAGACTTCACACCCGGTGTAGGTGACTTCACACCTGGTGTAGGTGATTTTACACCCGGCATAGGTGATTTCACACCTGGCGTAGGTGACTTCACACCTGGCGTAGGTGACTTCACACCTGGCGTAGGCGACTTCACACCTGGTGTAGGCGACTTCACACCTGGCGTAGGTGACGTAACACTTGGCGTAGGTGACGTAACACTTGGAGCTGGTGATTTGCTTGAAGGCTCAGGAGATTTGACGCTGGGTTCTGGTGACTTTACACTGGGTACAGGTGAAGTTACGGAGGGAACAGGTGATGTAACTGAGGGCTCTGGTGACTTTGCACTGGGAGTGGGAGACTTTACAGATGGTTCAGGTGATATGACAGCCTTGACTTCCTCCTTAGGAATTGGTCTGTGGATGGTCAAGGTGAAATGAGCCTCCTGTTTGCCTGCTGAGTTCTCCACCACCACAGTGTAACTGCCCTCATCAGAGGCTGTCACAGATGATATCTGCAGGCTGGATTTGTACTGAGTGGTGGTGACCTGGACACGTTGAGATGAAACAACTGTTCTGCTTTCATGCAACCATGTAACAGTGGGTGCAGGCTCACCATCGATATCACAGGAGAATCGGGCTGTCTCTCCCTCAGCAACTGTCAAAGACTGGGGTTTGGTGAGGATTCTGGCAGGCAGAGAAGGCTTTACCTTGTGAACAGAAACTTCCTCAGCAACAACAGCAGAAGATGTCTTCAGCTTAGCTTCAGATGAGGTGTGTCTCCCAGTCAGAGAAAACTTGTCGGATGAGTAGGAGGAACCAGAAGACAGGTAATCAGCAGAGGCAAACTTGATAGATGACTCATACCTCTCAGCTGAAGAGTACCTCTCAGAGGAGGCAGCGTATCTTTCTTGCGTGACAACCTCATGTGTCTCAGTTAGCTTAGACCTGCTCTCTTCTACCTCAAAGTGTGTCTGGGAAGCATAGCCAGCTTTGAAGTGGGTGGTATGGTAGTGGTCGATTCGAGTGACTTCAGGGACGTATGCTTTGGAAGCATCCTCATCCCTGCGGCGAGAAGAGAAGGTGGTGTAGCCGCCACCGGACACATCAAGGGTGGCATAGTCGGAGGTCTCTCCCTTGGAGTTGGAGCACACACAGCGGTATGTGCCACTGTCTTCTTCTTGGCAGTCTAGAATAGTGATGGACAAAACACCACTCATGTTGATGAAGACATATTTTTCACTGCTTTCAGAGATTGCAGTTCCATTGTGGAACCAATTGACCTCAGCCTCTGGTTTAGCTTGGATGTTCAGGGTGAATTTGGTGTCTTGGCCGACTGGTACGCGATGTGAGCGCATCCTGACAGTAACACGGGGAGCATGGTCCAGGCTGAAAGGTGTCTGACTAACTACCTGATATTTCCTTTCAGACTTTAGAGCAGCCTTTCTTGCCTCATAGCGGGACATTATGTCAAAGCGAGCAGATCGTTCAAACCGGGAGGAGGAGCGGGATGACCTCTCAACAGACCTGATGGGGCTGGGGGAACGGGGACGAGTTCTCTCAGGGGTGGGGGACCTCCTAACTACGATCTCTCCCTCTACTTCCACAGGCCTGGCTCGAGGTGGTCTGATTAGCTCTGAGACTGGACGCATCAGCTCAATGTAAGTGGGAGACAGTGATCTTCTCCTTCTCATAAACTGAGAAATAGTGCGTTTCTTCTTTGTCTCAGAAACCTCAACAGCCTCGTGCCTCACCTCCTTCCTCCTCTCTTCACGTTCCATGGCATGTTGCTCAATGCGGACAGGGCTGCCGGTAGGAGAGGCAGAAAAACCAAGCTCTAGTTCATCCTCCAGCTTCAGTTTTTCCTCCTCTGTTCTTCTCATGGAAAGGTAGTCATCCACAGGCATGAACAGCTCCTCATCACTAAGGTCTCCCAGAGATCTCCTTCTGGATCTGAAAGAGGCCTCTGATTCAGGAGAGGGTGAACGGCGGGCTGGCCTGACTGTCTCTAGATCATCCAGAGTGAGTTTTGGAATACGCCATCTTGGCCTGTATTGGTCAGTGATTCTAGGGAGTGGCATGACATAGAACTGCTCCCACCTAGACAGGCGAATACGTCTCTGTCTCTTCTGTACAATCCTCTCCATCCTCTCAGGAATTTCATACTGGTCTCTCAACTTCCTGTACCACTTCATGTCAGAGAGAGGCACGAACTGTTTGATAGCTTTGTCATCATCTAGAACTCTGGGATCATGAACCATAGGCTCAGGGATTTCATATGGCATGAACATCCTTCTCTCCTCTTCCAGCTTCTTGGTCTCAGACTTCTCTTCTGTGATGTCAAACTCACCCTCCACATTCTTTGTGCTTACTGCAGGCTTGTAAATCTCAGCAGCAAATTTGAGAGCCTCCTGAGCTGTGGGGTTGAGAGGTACAAGCTCTTCGGTGGCAACAATTTGCTGGGCCATCTTGTTGGTCTTTTCAATTTGTTTCTGTACATGTATGTATTTCTCCTCCTCACTCTTGTACTCTCTCCTGGTATAGGTAAGGCGGTCTACCTTAAGTGTAGCCTGGCAGCTTGCAGAGCCAGCACAGTTAGTTGCAGTAACCTTGTACACACCAGAGTCCTCAAGCAGAGTCTCTCTGATGTGCAAGATATGGTAATCAACATCCTCTTGTATGACAACGACTTTGGGACCAAACTGCAGTGGATGACCATCCTTCTCCCATTTCAAGGTTGGAGTTGGGATTCCTGAGACTCTCAGATCAAAGTGCACACTATGTCCCTCAACACACTCAACATTAGCCAGCAGACGTTTGAACATGGGCCTCATAGTCTCCTCCATCACAGGATGAGGTGTCACAGTGAGACGGGCCTTGCAGCTGTCTTCTCCGAACTTGTTATGGGCCATGACAGTGTATTCGGCATCATCATTCATGTCCAAGTTGTGGATCATTAGCTGATACAGACCCTTATCGCTGGTGAATGTGTACTTGCTGTCATCATCACCAGGCTTAATTCTTTCTCCGTTCTTAAGCCATGTCACATGAGGCTCTGGATGAACTGTAATAGTGACACCGAAGCGGACATCATCTCCGATGTAGGCAGAGCGGTTGTAGAGAGGCAAAGTAAACTCTGGTGGTCTCTGAAGGAGTTTAGTCCTGTCGACTCTTCTCCTCAGTTTCTTAATGGAGCGGCTGATATAGTGCTCTCTGATGCTCCTTACACTCTCAACAAAGAGCTCTCCATAAGCACTGTCCTCTCCATCATCACTTACCACCTTGCATCTATAGACTCCATCATCACCCTCTTCGATATCCTTCACATAGATGCTGGCAAAACCATTACTATAAGTAATTTCATACTTGGGGCTTGGGTGTAGCTGACGGTTACCAAAATACCATGACACCTGTGTACTCTTGTCATAGTTAACAATGCTACAAGTAAATCTGACGTGGCCACCCTCCTCAGCTGAGCCATGCATGACTGGACCAGTGCGAAGGCCACGGTACTCGGTTCCAATCTTCACTTTACCCACAGCCAATCCTCTCTGGTTCTTGAAGGCACCACCATAAGCCACACGAGCTGCTGATACAATAGTATCTGTCCTCTTAACCAGAGACTGGTAGTATCTTCTGTGTCTCAATGTCTTGATGATCTTTTTGCTGGCATGCTCAATCTTCATCTTGAGCCATGGGTGCTCCAGCGCCTCATGGGCTGTCATACGGAGCTTCATGTCCTTGACTAGAAGTCTGTCCACGAAGTCCATGGCCTCTAGGCTGATATCCTTAAATGCTTCACTGTCAAAGACATACTCACAGTTGGAGATATTCTCAATCATCTTTGTAGTGGACTCTGCAGCAAATGGATTAAGGCCACTGAGCAGGACGAAGGCCATTACACCAACAGACCACATATCAGTAGCTGTTGTAACCAGGTCATGACGGTGAATTTCAGGGGCGCAATACTCTGGAGCTGAGAATAGCATTCTGATGTTTTCTCCTGGCACCAGCAGCCTAGCCTGGCCCATCTCAATAATCTTAATGATGGTGCTTTTCCTTGTGGTGTAGACAATGTTGTCTGGGCGGATATCAAAGTGGCCAAAATTGTGGCTATGCAAGAACTTGAGAGCAGAGCAGACTTGTCTCAGGTAGCGGACAATTTCCTGCTCTGTAAGTTCGAAGTTGTACGTGCCAAGGCGCTCGAAGATGTCAACTCCCGAAATGAATTCAAAGATTAGGATTATCTCCTCCATACTCTCAAAGTATTCATGTAGGTAGATGATATTCTTGTGCCTTGCTATGTTAAGTGCTTCAATTTCCCTGAGAACCAACTCACGGTCAGTTCCTTTGACCTTGATAAACTTGGCCATGAAAGTCTTCTTTGTGGCAATCTCCGTGCAGCGGTGGACCACTCCAAACTGGCAGCGAGCAAGTTCCTCTGAGATGATGTATTTGGAGGACAGTTCCTTCACCTTGTAGAACAGAGCCTCCCCCTTGGTGATCTCTCTGCTTTCATCCACCTCCTCATCATAGTTCCTTATTACAGACTTATCTTCCTTTGTAGTGATGGGCTCGGTTGGTTCAGAAGGAAGGCTCAGGCCAAATTGATTTTCAGCAAGGACTCGGAACTGATATTTAGTCTTTCCAAATATGTTGATAATGGTAATGCTGCAGTCAGTGGTTTGTCCAGCACGGATCCATCTGTCACCAGTGGTAGGACACTTCTCCACAATATAGCTAATAATGCTGCTTCCACCATCATTAGCCGGTGGCTCCCAGGTTAAGGTTATGGAGTCCCGAGCAATGTTGCTGACAACGAGCCCCTTTGGAGCTTCAGGTATGTCCGCCACGTTGACTTCAATGGTTTGCTTGTCCGTTCCAAACCTGTTCTTTGCAGTAATAATATAATAGCCAGTATCCTTCTTCTGCATTCCCTTCTGGAAGACCAAGGAGGTGAAAGATCTGGTGGTGATGACTTGGTGATACGGAGAGTTAGAGAGGATCTCTTGACCCTTCTGCCAAGTCACCGCTGGCTCAGGCTTGCCAGAGATGGGGATCTTGATGGTGATATGATCACCACGGACAGCATGAACTGCTCCCATTCCCTGGAGCTCTTTGGGCAGGTGGATCTTGGCAGGAACTGGAGTTATAATAAATAAAATATACATATATTAGTTTAATATACATTGACATTTATTAGAATTACAATTGCAAAAGGATATAATTTTAGGAAAACAAACATTTATGAATAGACAAACCAACACCAAAATTGTATTATTACCTTCAACCTCAAGGTTGGCTGTTGTAGAGATGGATCCTGAGGAGTTGGTTGCTCTGACTTGGTAAACCGTGGCATCATTCTCATCAGCAGCAGTGATAACCAGTTGGTAGTAGCCTCCTTTGAACTCTAGGGCTTTGATCTTGGTTCCATCTGCCAGGATCTCCTTTCCACTGCGATACCATTTCACCATTGGCTTGGGATGACCCACAACCTTGTAATAGGGAAAAAAAACTAAGTCAACTGGAAAAGGCAATTTGAGATAAAACTGAGTGTGAATGCTGAAAGCTGACTGGCTGATCCTGAATTGCCAATGCTGAATCTTTGAATGTGTGTTGAAAATGATGCAGCCACATTGAAATGCTGTTTAAATGCTGAAAAGTCTTTGATATCTCAAAAATGCAAAAACTTGTGAATACAAGTTTAATAGTTCAAAGACTTGTGAATGTTTTTTGTTTTTTTTGAGAGTTGAAAAACTGAATTCTCTGAACTTCAAAGGTTTTGTCCATAAGAAATGAATGGGCCAAAATTCCCAGAAACCTGGAAACCTGAAACCTGGAATACTTTGGAAATTTTGAATGATATCAAAAATCTAAATGGAAGCAAGTATGTCCTGAATTTTCTGAACCTTGTGATGTCTGAATGGTTTGAATATGTTAAATGATGTGGAAGTAGTTATGGAATAATAATAAGAAAGAAAGAATTTTTGTGTGAATGCTGCAGCAAATTACATATTTAACCTCTGTGCATCCAGTACATCCAGTAAGTAGACAAGTCTTGTATTTGGCCATCACAGTAAAAGACTATGGAAAGGGGGAAACTCCCTGCCTTGATTAATCTTTTCATTTTACTGTGGGTGCTCCTTAATCAATTACACTACAGTTGTTAGTAGTTTTGACATAAACATAGACACAACTTGCAAATTTTTGAAAGCAAAAGCAATGAATTTCATAGAAAGTACCTTAGTGACAAAGGTGGCATTGGCGTGATATTTGACTGTCATGTCTCTGATCTCCTCCCTGAATGCAGGGGCACGAGGAGCCTGTTCGGACTTGGGGATGATAGGTCCGGAGATCTCACTCCAATCACTCTCACCACCCATGTTCTCACACTTGACGCGGAACTCATACTCAAAGCCCTCTATCAAGCCTGTGACCTCGTAGTTGGTTTCCAAAATCTTCTTAGTGGTTATTGACATCCACTTGTTCTGCTTCTTTTCACGTTTCTCCAAGTAGTAAGTGGTGATTTTAGCTCCACCGTCGCTGCTTGGAGGTTTCCAGCAGACAACACATGAGTCCTTTGTGGAGCTTATGATGAAGGGCTGCTGTGGGATGCCAGGTTTTTCTAAGAAATGAAGAGGGAATGTTACTGTTTTGTTCTACATTTTTGCTACAGAAGCCAAAACTGGCAAACAAGATAAAAATGGACTTACCAAAAGGACTCTTGATTATGACAACTGATGGGATCTCCAGAGGCTCACTGACTCCATATTGATTCTGGGCAGAGACTCTAAAATAGTAGCCTGCGCTCTCTATCAGGTTGGGGACACGGCAACTGGTGCCAGAAACAGAGGATGACACCAAGTTCCACTGCTCCCCTTCTTTGGCCTCACGCTTTTCCACAATGTAGTTGGTGATCATTGAGCCTCCATCATCCTTGGGAGCCTTCCAGCTGATGACAACTGAGCTCTTTAGCAGGGCGTCAACAACAACAGGGCCCTCAGGGATGCATGGTTTATCTAGAACACAAAAAGAAATAAGTGACGGCTCTTTTTTATAAATGTATATATAGATCCAGTAATAGTTATTCATTGGTTAAAACTGGAAAAAAGTGACAATAATATTCAACCACATCTATTTACTAAGACTATTTGCACAGTATAGGGTTTTCATCGGTGCCTTGTATGTGAATTTTAAAGATATGATAAATCTCCTCACTGGAAGACTATACCTTTTGACATTTAAACTTTCCAACTTTTTCAAAGATTGAGTTTTGTAATATTTCCTGTTCTCAGTAGTCTGCACATACCTTGGATTTCAACACGCAGCACAGTGTCAATGGTTCCATACACATTGCTGAGCTGCACCTTGTAGCGGCCAGCGTTGGTCTTCCTCTGGACGTTCCTAACCACCAGGTGGGTGTAGCTTTCTGTGTTCTCAATAATTACTTTATCTGATGCATTCAGTGGCTTCTTGCCGTAGAACCACATGATCTGGGGGATAGGACGTCCAATGTAGACAACATGAAGACGGAGGCTGGTACCGGCCCCAGCATAGTACTTCTCCTTCAGGGGGAAGCCTGGGTGGAACTGGGGTGCTGCCTGCAGGCGCAGTTTGCCACTGGTCTCGATCTCTCCAGCCTCGTTGATGGCCCTGCATGTGTAGAGGCCCTCGTCTTCCTGCTCGTCTGTGTGAATGCTAAGGGAGTGATTGCGGCCATCTGAGCTCATCTTGTACTTGCGGCTTTGGATAAGTTCTTTGCCAAAGCGGTACCACTTGATTTCAGGCAGAGGTCTGCCGATGATACCACAGGTGAGAGTGCCGGACTCGCCGAGCTTGGTAGTTACGTCTTGAATCTCCTCCTTCAAAGCTGGAGCCTCGCCGACTGCAAAAAATTAGCAATTTAAATTATTACGATGTACATTTATATAGATATATCTTTTACGCAAAGCTGTTACTTCACAGTATGCTACAACACAAACATCTTTTTATAAAAAAACTGAATTCACAACACAATTTATTGTAAACTTCCAAAAATCCATGTCACATCGCAAATTGGCTGTGAGATTTATTTGCCACTCCGAATAAATCTAGTAATTACAATTTTTTGATTCTACTGACAAATATATTTCAAAGAAATACCATACAAATGCTGCAATCAGTTTAATCTAAACTCTGCAGCAGCTCACCGCTTAGCTTGGTCTTGATGCCCATAGGTGTGCGGCGAGGTCGGCTGAGTCCAGTCTCATTCTCAGCAAAGATTCTGAATTCATATTCTGTGGCCTCCATCAAACCTCCCATGGTGAACTGACGATCCTTAGAGCGCTCCTTGTTGCATTTCTTCCAGGAACTCTCTCCTGCCTGCCTGAACTCAATCCAGTAGCCCAAAATCTCTTTGCCCCCATCATGTTCAGGCCTGAGCCAGTGGATGGTGATGCAGTCTTTGGTAACAGAGATGATGTCGATCTCTCCTGGTTGGCTGGGTTTGTCTATAAGACGGAATAGACAGGAGATTAATATCCATAGAGAAATGTATTTTATTATTGTGAAATTTAATTCTACACCAATCAACTTATAATATCATGAACTAAAAAAATACATGTCCTGTTTAGTTCAGTTCTATTACATAGTTCTAATTTTTTATTTCTTACCAGTTTATTCTACTTAGTTTAAGCACTTTAGTGATACAGGAATAGACTTAATGTAATGTGAACTCACCAAATGGATCTTTGCAGATGACAGACTCTGAAGCAGGACCAGGCTCACTCTGCCCAATGTCATTCTGAGCCACTACTCTGAACATGTACTCTGCATCAGGGATGAGACCAGTGACATTGTACATGGTGGTGGTGATGTGGGTCTTGTTGTGGCGGACCCACTTCTCTGTGGAAACCTCCCTTCTTTCCACGTAGTATCCTGTGACACGGGAGCCTCCATCATCGCGGGGCCGGGCCCAGGACAGAGACACTGCAGTCTTGGCCACGTCCATGATCTCCGGTGGATTGCTTGGAGGTTCTGGTGGAGCTGGAGGTAATGCGTGTTTTTAGCAAAAATCACTTTTTGCAACACTATTTAACACTTATTAAATTTTGCATGTACGCTCAATATGTGTTTTTAATCAGAACATGTCGATGTGTCTATTCAAGTGAATTATTTTGGATAACATACGAAATGAAACTTTTGACAAAGATCAGTGGGGATAAGAAACTGAGAAAAATAAGTATCAGTACTTACAAAGTGGTGTCTTTGGCATGACAGACTCGTCAGACTTGAGTGATCTGCTTACACCGAACTGGTTCTCAGCAGAGACCCTGAAGTGGTACTCCACATTCTCTTTCAGGCCCTTCACCACCAAAGAGTTCTCGGTTACCCTGGCATCCACAGTGCACCAGGCAGCCTTGGGTACTTCTCGTCTTTCCACAATGTATCCCAGGATGTCGGAGCCGCCATCATCGGATGGTGGCCTCCAGCTGACCCGGACTGATCTGGCCTGAATGTCATCGAACTCCAGAGGCCCCTCTGGGGCATCAGGGCGACCGATCACCTTTACCTAAAGGTGGGAGGTATATGGAATGTTAGCTTTTAACCATTTCAACCAAATATATACATATTTTTAATATTGCTTTTATACTTAAGCCAAGTTTTTTTGCTTGACGTCCTGAGCTGCTCACCTTGATGTATACTGCCTTCCTGCCACATTTGTTTTCCAGCACTAGGTCATAGGTACCCGTGTCGTCTTTGTGCGCTTCTTTAATGACCAGCTCAGTGATGTCATCATAGGTGGCAATCATAGCCCGGTGAGAGATGTCACGACCATCCTTTGTCCACTTGCATGTGGGTATGGGTTTACCTTTGATGGGCACAGAGAGACGGATGACTCCGCCCTGCCGCACCACGTAGCCCTCCTCATATCTATGATCAAGCTCGTAGTCAGGATAATCTGAGGTGACAGAAATTAGATTTTCATCAATGAAAAGATTAGGTCATTATAAGAATGAGTTTTAATTGACTGTAAGAATTGTAAATTAGAGAATTTTGCTCTACTACCAAGCATTTCCTGGACTTTAACAACTCCGGGAATCTCAGCTGGCTCTCCAGAACCGCCAGCATTACAGGCAATGACCCTGAACTTGTATTCGGCACCCTGAGGCATGTGGGTGAGGGTGTACTCGCACATCTTAGTGGGAGTGGTGTTGCACAGTGTCCATTCCACCTGATCCACTTTCTGCATCTCAATCAAATAACCAGTGATGACAGAACCACCCTCCTCTTCAGGTGGCAGCCAGGCAAGAGAGACAGAAGTCCTAGTGGTGTCTGTGACTCTGGGCTGGACTGGAGGACCTGGAGGCTCTGTTAAACAGCACAAACAGACATTTCATTAATCAGCACTGGTGCAGTTCTTCAAAATTAGGTAGTGAGAGTTTCATGAATGAATTGGATCATATGCTGTTACAGCTGCACTGCAGTTACCCAAAGCCTTCCAACACTTACCAATGGGATCCATGGCAATGGTGACGGCGGAGCTCTCACTGGGTTTGCCAGCTCCTCTGGAGTTTATTGCAGTGATACGATATTCGTACTCCAGGCCCTCTATCAGGCCAGAGGAGCGGTACCTCGTCATGGTGACGTAATTCTTGTTGATCCTCAGCCACCTATCTGAATGGGCCTCTTTGCGTTCAATGATGTAACCAGCAATACTGGAGCCACCGTTGTCCTCGGGTGGATGCCAGGTCAGGGTCATGCCCTCATGAGTGACATCAAGCACCTCTGGTCTGCTTGGAGGTCCAGGGATGGCTACAAAGGGAGAAATAAATTGTTATTGAAGATTACAAAAATGTAAAAAAAAAAAAAACCTTAGTGGGTTAGGGTTAGTGAGCAACACATTAAAAATGCATGGCACCAACGAAGCTAGACAAGTGACAATAGAAAAGATTTTGAAAAAAAGATGAAAAAGCAACACAGGGAGCACACACAAAAGAAAATATGTGAGAGCATAAAGAAAACATAAAGACTCACTCTCTGCGCTCTTGCACTCCACCACCTCGGATTGCAGGAATCCTCCAATACCAAAACGATTCATGGCAGCTACGCGGAACACATATTCAGTTCCCTCAGAGAGTCTGGTAAACTTGAAGCAGGGTCGTGTCACAGACTCCGAAATGGTGGTCCAGCCTGGCCGGTGGGCATCACGCTGCTCCACTACATAGCCACTGACATTGGCTCCACCATCCTTCTCTGGAGGTTCCCAGCTGACCGTCACGGACACACCATGAACCTCCTCAATCTTCATTGGACCGACTGGGATGCCAGGTTTATCTGGATGGAAGCACAAAGTTAGCTGGTTAAATTCATAGAACACTTTTCCATATTATTTGCATAACCTTCAATGTAGGCAGGAAGCCTCCTTACCAAGGATGATGACCTTGATGACCTCAGTTGCCATACCAATGGCATTCTTCACCTCAAGTGTGTAGTCTCCTGTGTCATTGATGGTGGTTTCACGTATGACAAGGTGGGTGTATTTGCCATTGCTGTCGATCTTAATGCGGTCCAGGCTGTCCTTCAGTTTGACACCACCAAAGAACCAAGAGCAGACAGGCTGCGGTTTTGCCTTTATTGGGATGTTGAGGTCAATAGGTTTGCCGCGGTGCACATGGACAATCTTCTGTGGGATGCTGGTCATGTCGATCTTGGGCATCACTGGGATACACAGCAGTATTGAACTTAGGTTAATTCATTTTATTGGTATAGCCCAATATTCCACATCAAAAGTTGCTTAAGAAGCTTTACAATCTGCACAGCATATGACACCCTCGGTCCTTTGAGTCAACAAACAAAATCACAGTATATGCACATTTTGATAACAACATATACAGATATATGTGAATATTTTGTGATTTCCTTGAAATTTTGTTTTGTTGAGTTTGTTTGAGGGCAGAAGAACTTTTGAGAAGATTTATGGCGAGTTTTGATTTATCTTACCCTTGATGTCCTGGATTGTGACAGGAGTGACTGTGTCTATTGGCTCGCTGGCTCCCCTGCTGTTAGTGGCTCGTATTCTGAACAGGTACTGGTCATTCTCAGCCAGGGACTTGATGGTGTACTGGGACACAGAGGCTTTGACTGTCCCCACAGCACTCCACCTATCAGAGCCCACCTTGCAAGCCTCGATGACAAAGCCTGTCAGCCTGCTGCCACCATCATGCAGCGGCTTCTCCCAGTGCAGTGTGACAGAGGACTTGTCAACATCGACAACACGGAAATTCAGAGGCCCAGATGGCACTTCACATACCAGCACAGACTCGCTGGTCTCACAAGGCTCCCCAACACCATAGATGTTTTCTGGCAGGACCCTGAAGAAGTAGTGCATTCCCTCCTCCAGACCTGTGATCCTGAACAGGGTCTTCCTACACTCAGTAGTGACAGTCTTGTATGATTTCATGTTGGCTTCACGCTTCTCTATAATGTAGTTGCTGACGTGGGCACCACCGTCAATGCTAGGGACGTCCCAAGTGATAACAACAGACTCCTTGGTGTAGTCCTTTACTTTCACACAACCAGGAGGACCAGGAGTGTCTGCAGGAAAGACAATTAGAGAAAAAAGAACGTATGAGTGTGTTTTTAGAAGCATCTTAACAGAACCTAGTTGAGGTGCACAATAGTGAATCTGAGCATGTAAAGGTGAAATAATTTTACTTTTCAGTGATCTTTTTATACATATTGTCCCAAAATTCAATAATATATAATATCTGAGTAAACTTGGAATGACATACCATAGATTTTGACCAGGATAGTGGCAGTCTTCTTGCCGGATGGGTTTTCTGCCTCTACAATGTATTTTCCAGAGTCGTAGCGATTGATCTTCTCCACCAACAGGGAAGTGTAGCTTTCAGTGGTCTCGATGAAGCCACGGCTCTGCAGCTCCACGCCCTTCTTCCTCCAGGCCACCACTGGTGTTGGTCGGCCCGTTACAAATACAACCAGACGCAGGGTTCCTCCAGCGCGCAGACACACTGTTTTCTTAAGGTCATCAGCCAGCTCCAAGTCGGGCATTTCTGAATGGATCAACGGATCAATCAAAGTAAAGAGGAAAACATCGTGAAAGACATGTAATAAGCTGGACTTGGACACCGATAAACTGAAAAAAGGCAAGAGCTTGTTTGGAAAAAACAATATCAACAACAAACATGCTTTGAGGATAAGTTTCAGACGAACATGAGAATTTGTCTAATAGGCTAACTGGCTTATTTGCAGATTTTTCGTTGATGAATAGTATTGTTCCTGATCGCTAAATCCATCTAATCTTGCAATCGCCGCTGACTGATTTTTTCTGTCTTCTCTAATGCACCCTCTGCCATAATGTTTGTTGTGTTTTTTTTAAAAAACTATGATAGACTGAGGTGACTGCTGTAATGTTTGTGACGGAAATTCTGAAGACTCACCGATTCTCTCCAGTGGCTCACTCTCAGCACTGGGTTCACTGAACTCCCCAGTACCATTGCTGTTGACAGCAGCTACCCGGAATCTGTACTTCTTATTGGCTGCTAGGCCAGCAGCCACATACTCATTGGTCTTGAGAGCCTTGGTGGTGGCACGGTACCACTGCTCACTGCCCTCCTCCAGGATCTCCACCACGTAGCCGGTGACGTCTGAGCCACCATCATACATGGGCCTGGTCCAGGTCATGCTGATGCTGTGCTTTGTTGTGTCGGTGATGCGAGGCATTGATGGAGGAGCTGGGGTATCTGGCAGTAGGTAAAGAAAAATACAGTTTTATCTGAATTTGCTTGTCCTAATATGTTACTATTAAACAGGAAATAATTTTGAAGTTGTCTGAAAAATAATGTAACATGAAAAAAATAAAAAAGTAAGCTGTAACAAATATAACCTTTTACACTAGTTAAGGTTTTGAAAATAGAAGACTGTGAATAGACTCTTACATGTGGGGTCTTTGCAGAGGATGTACGGAGAAGCGTCGCTTGGCTGGCTGTCACCAGCAGCGTTGACAGCTGTCACTCTAAATTGATACTCGCTTCCCTCAAGCAGGCCTGTGATCTTAAGACGGGTGTCATAAATGGTGTAAGTCTTATTCACCCGAGTCCACCTGGTCAAGATAAACATGAGGAGGAATCGTTAGAGAGGCAATGAGACAATATGTTTCAGGAAGTGAAAACTTAAGTCTCTCTGTCAACTTCTTTAGATGATGCTCCCACCTGGTGCTGCTCTTCTCACGTTTATCCACAATGTAGTTTTTAATCTCGCTGCCTCCGTCGGACTCTGGCTTCAGCCATTCAATAATGACATGCTCCTTACCCACAGCTGTAGCCTCTGGAGTGCCTGGCTGGGATGGGATCGCTGGGAGAGAGGGGTGGGACAAGTCAGAGACAATGAAACACATACAGTGATAATTCAGAATCCTCGTTAGGACAACACCTAATCCATAACACCAAATTCAAGAGTGGAAGAGGGAATTACTGAGTATGTATTTTTTTAATCTACAGAAAAAAACCCAGAAATTAATTGGAAACATTCATACTTAACTCAAATATTAGTACCTATTTTTAAATATTCTTTCAGTACATTCTGTAAGGTTGCATGGTTATAAAAACTGATAAAAAAAATTCTGCCAGTTGGCTGCTCAAGCACCAAATTCAGGGAAAATGCCTTTGAACTCAGCAAAATTGCAGCTTACTGTAGGCGTTTCTGGCAATGACAGGGTCAGACTCCAGGGGAACTCCAGGCCCAAACTTGTTGACTCCTCTGACTCTGAAGATGTACTCGTTGTTCTTGATCAGTCTGGTGCTGACACATGACAGAGTCTTGCATTCGGTCTCCATGGCAACCCAGTTGAGCCTGCTGGTCTCGCGACGCTCCACAATGTAATGGCTGACGGTGTCTCCACCATCCTCCAGAGGAATCTTCCAGGACACTGTACATTTCTCCTCCGTCACTCTGCTGATCACAATCTTATCAGCTGGAGGTCCAGGAGTATCTGAAACACAAGGAGAG
Organism: Naso thynnoides; assembly: GCA_029783665.1. Lineage (NCBI taxonomy): Eukaryota > Metazoa > Chordata > Actinopteri > Acanthuriformes > Acanthuridae > Naso > Naso thynnoides. Next base: position 28,460,051 of record JAQLOL010000005.1, on the reverse strand, counting down.
AGTAAGATCAGGCAATCAAGTGATACATATATCTACTGCTAGTCTACCAAAAGTTTTGTCGAGAGTTGAGAGTCAACAGCCAACTAAGTGATACACCATAAACCCCATGTTTAAAGTGAAGTGATTACTGCTGAATTAGTATAGTTTCTTGGCTGCGTACCCAGAACTTTGACACTGACGGCAGCAGTCTTGATTCCACTGGCATTTTTGACAGTAAGGATGTATCGGCCCGTGTCGTATCTGTCGCAATTCTTGATGACGGCCATGGCTCTGGTTGCTGTGTAGGTCAGAGAGTATTTCTCTCCGAGCTCCAAAATCTTTTCTCCCTTGGACCAGTACACTGTAGGCTCTGGTTTACCACCCACAGCACCGTCCAGGACAAGGTCAGAGCCGGCTGTGACAGTGACAGTCTCACCCACCAGCTTGCTGTCCAGCTCAGCTTTGGGAGGAGCTACAGCAAAAAAAAGATGGTCAGTTTTTAACTCAAAAAATAACAGTTATACCATTGAGCTTTTCGAAGGGATGCTACAAGTCAAAAGCAAAAAAAAATATTTTTTTTCAGTTTTCATTAGGACATTTTTTAACTTTTAAATTACAAAAAAAACCCATCCACATAGTAACATAACTTGAAAGATATGTTTAAACAATCTGATCAAAATGAACACAATTAATGACAAATTAAGCAAAAAAAACAAAACAAAAACAAAAACACATTAAGAAACAAAACCAGAAGTGAAAAAATAAACATAGAATATAAAATGTGTGCAAACAAGTTTTAAAATAAAAACCATACTCCTAACTGCAATGACCACAACTCACAGTATTCATCCTTGCATGTTACTGGTCCACTGGACTCGGAGGGTGCACTGTGGACACCAGCAGCATTCTTGGCGATGATGTGGTATTCATAGGTTTCTCCCTCGCCCAAGTTGGTTACAGTGAAGTAGTTCTCAGTGATGGTGGTGTAGTTGCACTTGAGCCAGCGATTGTCGTCCCACTCATCTGTGCTGTAGACTTTCCTCTCCACCACGTAACCGATGATCTTGCTTCCACCATCATTGAATGGCACAGTCCAGCACAATGACACAGAGGAGCGGGTCACATCAGTCACCTCAGGTTTACCCGGAGGATCTACGCAGGAAGAGAAGGGAATTTATGGGAATTGTTAAAGGTTATTGTTGTTTCATGTAATTTTTTTTTCTCTTAAAGACTTTAAGGAAAAAAGTAGACATCACTGCATGATAAAAATGAGATTAACTAATTTGTTCTTAGAGCCTTGATGTAGGAAAAGTTTGTCTGTTGTAAAGAAGGACAACAACCTGTCATTAGTTTAAAGCCTAGATATTCAACTCGCAGCCCGCGGGCCAAATGCGTCCCTTGGGGCGCTTTCTTGTGGCCCCTAATGCCGAGAAGGCCAAAATTTTCGCCTCTGAGGGTCGGTACAGGTTTTACCTGGTTCTCATAGTGTATGAGTATTATGCACTTAATCTTTCATAAAATGGAACATCAAAATTAATCAAAACAGTTTGTCAACTCAATTACCAGTATAATGAGATGTGCCTGCCTATTATTAGATTACCTGAGTGGTACACAGAAAGTTGTATTTTCAGCACTGCTTTTAAATTTTGAGTAAATGACGCTAAGTATGGCAATATATGGTATTATATATCAGTCTAGGCCTGGCATCATTCTGTTTTTCTGCTCAGGATTTTTTCTGTATATTTGTCAGTCTCTGTTGCAGAGGACTTTGTATTTCAGACAGACTTTTAGGCTTCCTCTGATCTCATTTGCTATCAAGGGGCTGGCATTGTTTTCTGGTTTTCTACCCAGAGTTTTGTGTATATTTTGTCAATCTCTGTTGCTGGACTTTGCATTTCAGAAGGACTACTAGGCTGCCTCTGATCTTATAGACCTGGCATTACTTTCTGGTTTTCTACCCAGCATTTTGATGATATAATGCACATTTTGGTTGCCTATTTTGGAACAACAAACCAGCTATAGATTAAAAATGCTGGTGCTAAATGCTTAATATAATATTCAAATAAGGAAATCTCATTTTGAATGTGGTGCATTTTTATTCAACTTCATTATGATTGTATAATGCATGGTCACAAAATGACCTTTCTACAGTGCATTTAAAATAACATTTATTTATCTTAATATTATATTTAGCTTTTCAAACGGCTCATATACTCTGTCTTTTTTCTGATGAGGTTTGGCCTAATAGGTAACCCTAGCCTGAAAAGAACACGGCATATTTGTTCTTTTTTGTTGTCACACTTCAAGTCATTTTATAATCGTGGCCCCCTGCCTAATCCAGTTGAATCCCCCTAGTTTAAAGAATAAATATTTGCAGTTAAGACATAAATGTTTCTCTTACCAACAGGATTGAGCGCCACCACAGGCCTGGAAGCTTCGCTGGCCTTGCTGAGTCCAGCAATGTTCATGGCGTATGCCCTGAACTGATACTCCAGACCTTCAATCAGGTTGGACACCTTGTAATGGCACTCCAGGCAGGGCAGTTTGTTCTCCCTAACCCACAGAATGGTGTTCCTCTCCTTCTTCTCAATCCAGTATCCTGTCACCTTGCTGCCACCGTCAGCATATGGCACATCCCATTTGATGCTGATGGCGTTGGCAGACACGGAAACAACATCTGGACGAGTTGGAGGACTTGGAGGAACTGTGAAAATGAAGTGGAAGTAAGAATAGATAGTTTTAATTTGAACTGGACTTAAACGTATTTTCAAAAAATATTTAACTATGATATTCAGACATAAAATCAAGACTTACATTTACTTTTGTATAATTGTTGAACAAGACTTACCAAATGGATGCTCAATGACAACAGGAGCAGACTCAGTGGACTTGCTCACTCCAAACTTGTTCTCAGCACACACTCGGAAGGTGTACTCCATATACTTAGTAAGATGAGTCACTTTGATAGTGGTTCTCTTTACACTGGAGTTTACCACTTGCCAGGAAGCAGAGCCAGACTCTCGTTTTTCCACAATATAGTTGGTGATGTCAGTGCCACCATCGTCAGCTGGTTCTGACCAGGACAGGGTACAGGACTCAGAGGAGACTCCAGAAATTTCAATAGGACCTGTGGGTGGACTTGGTCTGCCAACAACCACCACAGTCACTGTGAATGTCTTTACACCAGCAGTATTCTCTAGGATGAGGTAGTATTTTCCGCTATCACTTCTCTTGCTATCTTTTACCACCAGAGTGGTTCTCTCCTTTGTGGTTTTGATGGAGATTCTGTCAGTCTCCTTTAGCTTCATCTCCTCCAGTTTCCAGGTGACTTTAGGTGCAGGCCTGCCACTGATGGGGATGTCGATTGTGAAAGTGTTGGAGAGCTTGCAGGTGATGAGCTGGTTGGTGATACTGCTGAGGTCAGCAGTTGGCTCGATGCGAGGCTCCTTAATGACCACAGAGCTAAAAGTGCCCTGAGGCTCACTAATTCCGGCATCGTTCTTGGCCTTGACTCTGAAGTCATACGCTGTGTTCTCAAGAAGACCCTCTACAAGCATCTTCTGGGATTTGGTCTCTCCGCTAACAACCCAGCGGTCTGTGCCTTTAGCTCTAAATTCAACAATGTAGCCTCTAATGCGGCTGCCTCCGTCATGTTCAGGTTTCAGCCACACCAGGGAGGCTGTAGAGTTGGTTGTGTCAACAACATCCAGTCGTTTAGGTGGTGCAGGTTCTTCTGTGGCAATGATGGGCTCTGTCATCTCGTGAGGTTCTCCTTGGCCGTACTGGTTAACGGCAATCACCCTGAACAGATATGGCACACCAATATCCAGACCAGTTACCCTGATCATCTGGCGAGAGCACTTGATGCTGATTTCCTGCCAAGCCAAACGGCTGGCCTCACGCTTGTCCACAATATAATGGTGGATTCGAGATCCTCCATCATTAGTTGGGGCATCCCACATCATTGTCAAAGCTCCGCGGGTAACATCTTTAAAAGTGATGGCCCCCGGAGGTCCAGGTGTGTCCAGCACTTTGACAGTGAATGTGATAGACTTGCGCCCACTGTTGTTTTCTAGAGACAGGGTGTATTTGCCAGCCTCGTATCTAGTACAGCCCTCGATAGTTAGAGTAGAGGAGGAATCTGTGGTGTTGACATCACCCATGACAGGCAGTTCACCATTTACCTTAGACCAGGTGGCGAGAGGAGCTGGTTTGCCACGGAAGGCAACATGGAGTGTGACCGTTCCGCCATTCTTTACAATGTGAGTCTGCTTGAATTTGGCATCAATGTCGATTTCAGGAGATGTAAGTCTGTCCAGAGCCTGGACACTGCCGGGCATCACTGAGGCTTCGCCCTCTCCAGATCCATTCACAGCACTGACCCTGAATTTGTAGATTTCACCAGGCACCAGTCCCTTAGCAGTGTAATTGGTGTGGATGCATATCTGGCTGTTGACTCTGTGCCACTCCTCCAGACTGGCCTTACACATGTCAATATTGTAACCAATAATTTCCAAGCCACCATCAAAGACAGGCTTGGTCCATTGCAGGCTAACTGAGGACTTTGTGGTATCTGTGACCTGATAAGGAGAAAAGATAGTGGTTAAGTAGTGTAATAGCATAGTTTGTTTTGCAATTTCTATTCTTTGCTCTATTTTCTTTTCCCACATTAAAGTTATTTTGTTTTTAAGGGTACCTCTGTAACCAAAAAGTACTTAACATGTGTGCTGGTTTGCAATATAAATGCAGATTATTAAAAATAAATTTTCAGTAAATGACGTCTATATCATTGTATACAGATTTTTGTCACCTTGATTACTGTGGGAGCACTGGGAGTACTGGTTGGTTCTCTGCATTTGAAGAGTCTGGAGGTACTGCTGGGTGGTCCAACTCCAGCGCCGTTTTCTGCCATGACACGGAACTCATACTCGTTACCCTCGGTAAGGTGGGTGACCCGGTGTCTCAGCTCTGTGATAGGCCTCTTGGCGGAAACCTTAACCCAGCGCAGACTCTTCTTTTCTCTCCTCTCTAGGATATATTGTTTGATCTCATTGCCTCCATCTGTTCTAGGCCTGGTCCAGCACAGGGTAATGCTGTTCCCTGTCACATGGGTAGCATCTGGGGTACCAGGGGCATCAGGTACGGCTGAAAGGGAGAGCAGAAAACACTGAATTTTATAGTCGTGTTTTTTCAGTGAAGTTTTTGACAGCTTTTTTTCCTATCAACTTTAAAGTGCAATAGGTGAGGGTTAGGCTTTGAGGGTTTTGTCTTTATTTTTCACACAAGTCATTCCTGTGAGTGAGTTTACTTACTGTACTGCATCTGTGCAATGATAGGATCAGAGTCCAGTGGTTTGCCAACACCAAACTTGTTAACAGCAGAGATTCTGAACTGGTACTCATTGCCCTTGATTAGATTGGTGGCATTGTAAGAGCAGGCTTCACATTTAGAGGTGACCAAGGCCCAGGAGATTCTGGATGTCTCTCTCTTTTCCACCACATAGTGGGTAATGGCAGCACAGCCGTCATTCTCTGGTGGGTTCCACCATACGGTACACTTCTCAGCTGTGATGCCGGTGAAACGGATGGGACCCTTGACAGGTCCGGGAGTATCTGCGGGTAAACAGAAAGAAGAGACATGAGTGTAAATATTCACTGCACATTCTTAGAAGATACAGATGCACAATCAGTGGTGTTTACCAACCTTGCACTCTGACGTTAACATCAGCCTTCTTGGTACCGGAGCTATTCTTGGCCTCTATTGTGTAGATGCCACGGTGGTTCCTATTAGCATCACGGATGAAAACACTGCTGGTGCCAATGCCAGTGGTAATTTCAATGTCAATCATGGTCCTCTTGTCGATCTCTTTGCCATCTTTGTACCAGACAACCTGGGGCACAGGACGTCCAGTGATGCTGCAGCTTAGCTTAACGTTCTCTCCAGCCCTTAGGGTGAGTGCCTGATCAGGAGACCACTCAATCTCAGGAGCAACTGGAGAAGTGAAGGTGAAGAGGCAAATGAGAAGCAAATGAGAAATCAGCCCAACCAGCGAGATGTCAGACACCTATTATTTACATAAGACAATTAGTCCATATTTTTTCAACTTGAAAATACTTACTGCTCTCGTCCTTTGTCATAATGTATCCAGAGGAGTTGGACGGTGGACTGACTGTGCCCACAGCATTCCTGGCAATCACTCTGAATTCAAATCTGTCTCCAGCTGACAGGCCTGTCACAGTGAACTGGGTCTCGCTGATATCAGTGAAGTTGCAGCGCAGCCATTTGCCTCTACCCTGTCGCCTCTCTACACTGTAGGCAACAATTTTGCTGCCACCATCCCTCTTGGGAATGTCCCACTGAAGGGTGACTGAGTCTCTGGTAACATCGATGCAGACAGGGTTGCCAGGTGGATCTTATAGGGGAAAAAAAGAGGTAAATTATTTATAGTGTTTGATTGTGATATCCAGTAATAATACAGAAGCAAACAGGATTTTGATGATATCTACATTTTGAATTTACCGTTTAAACTTTAATTTTAATAAGGCATATATGCGCCTTGGCTTGTAAAAGACACAGAAATGCCATACTGTTTTTTTAAGTACAAATCTATCCCTTAACACAAATAAATGTAGTATTTAGCATGCACTTACCAACAGGGGAGATAGCAAGCGCATGCTTGCTCTGTTCGCTAACAGGACTGAGTCCAGCATTGTTCTCGGCATAGACCCTGAAGGAGTACTCCAGACCCTCAATGAGACCAATGATTCTGTACTCTTTGTTGGAAATGATAGTAGAGTTCACCTTCTGCCACATGAGACTATTTCTGTCCTTCTTCTCAACATGATAGCCCAAAATTGGTGATCCTCCGTCAAAGCCTGGGGCTTCCCACCCGATAGTCATACCATCACTGGTTATGTTGTAAGCCACTGGCTTTCCTGGAGGGCCTGGAGGTTTGTACTGGTGCTCGGCAATGATGTCTGAGGAGTTAAGTGGTTCACTTACTCCGTACTTGTTCTCTGCACGAACTCTGAACTGGTACTGATTTCCCTTGACTAGGTTGGGAATCTTAAACGTTGTCCTGACAACGCTGGAGCAAACCATTTTCCAGTTGGCCTGAGAGGTCTCACGTTTTTCTACGCTGTAGCAGGTAATCTCACCACCTCCATCTTCCTTCGGCTCATCCCAGGAGATGATGATACTCTGTGCTTTAATCTCATCGAAGCGGATGGGACCAACAGGTGCTGAGGGAGGTCCCAGAGTTAAGACATTGATATCAAAGTAGTTTTTGATGACTCTGTTGTCCAAAACCAAGGTGTACTGCCCGGCATGCTCCTTCATGGCTCCTCTGACTGTGACAGCAGTCTTGTTGTCAGTGGTCCTGAAGCGAATCTTCTCGCTTTCCTTCAGAGGCAAGTTATCCTTTAGCCAGCTAATTGCAGGTCTGGGTTTTCCCTTGAAGGGCAACTCGATGTGGATGTTCTGACCAATACGTACAGCAAGCTCTCCATTGGGGTAGTCACTGAGGTTGGCCTCGGGGGGAATGATGAAATCCATCACTGTGATCGGACCAATCTGGGAAAAGTCACTTTTGCCTTTCTCATTCTTGGCAAACACTCTGAAGTCCATGACAGCATTCTCCTTGAGTCCTGTTACCTCGCAGCTGCAGCGCTTGCATGTGGCACCCAGAGTCCAGTTGGGATCTTCCTTGGTTCTCTTCTCAATAATATAGTCAGAGATGTGGCTACCACCATCATGGTCGGGTCTTGTCCATTTAAGTGTAACAGAGTTCTTTGTGGAATCCACCATCACCAGGTCTTTTACAGCTCCTGGAGTTTCTGTGGCTCTGACAGGCTCAGTGGTCTCACAAGTATCACCCACACCATATTCATTTTCCGCAGACACTCGGAAAAAGTAAGCTATATCCTCCTCCAGGCCCGACACCTTGTAGGTGGTGTTGGCACACTCGGCTGTGATCACCTGGAAAGCCTTCATGGTGGAGGCTTTTTTCTCGACAATGTAATTAGTGACAGGGGAACCACCATCGATGAGAGGAGCCTCCCAGCTGAGTGTTAGCTTTCCTCTTGTCACATTTTTGATAATTAATTTTTGGCAGGTAGATGGACTGTCCAGAATTTTAAGGGAAACTGTGATTATCTTGGGTTCGCCCACACCATTTTCAATCTCCAGCAGGTACTTTCCACAGTCATCACGGGTGACCTTAGGGATTAGGAGTGTTGTAGCTCGCTCAGTGCTGGTAATGGTGTATTGGTTGTCACCAGCCATGTTTCGGTCGCCACGACGCCAGGTGACGTTGGGGGCGGGGCGTCCCTTCAGGGGTATAAACACTTCCACGTCACGGCCAGCCCTGGCTGTGTACTGGGTTGTCATGGGAACATCCAAATCCAAATCAGCCTCCTCTGTTGCAGAGTAGTAGAAAATCGGGAAAGATCAGAAATTAAATTTGATAAAATAATTATGATCAACCTGTAATAGATTTTATTTGGTATACTAATCATGAAAATAATTTGAAATAGTAAAAATGAAATAAAATAATAACTTAAATTGTGCTTAGAAATGTATTTATTTTGACTGTAGAACAAATATATAAGACTCCTGTCCTCATGTCCTGTCCGTTGTTATAATGGAGGGATCTTAATGTATACAAACCCAAGATATCTTTGGCTTGCACAGGTTGGTACATTTTAATGTCTTCTCCTTTGCCCCTGCAGTTGACAGCAGAAACTCTGAAGTAGTAGTAGGTTCCAGGTTTCAGGTGGGAGACCACATACTCGCAGCTCTTGACCTGTTGGTTGATGGTGACCCATTCTTTTTCTTCTGAGTTCATCTGCTCTAAAATGTAATGTGTGATTTCGCTGCCACCATCATAGACAGGCTTCTCCCAGCCAAGTGTGATGGAGGTCTTTGTGGAGTCAACCACACGCAGCTTGGATGGCTCACCAGGCAGATCTGGAGAAGGCAATGAATGTTGTCAGTTGTTTCATGTGCAACCTTGATGATAATGACACTTCATAAAGAAATTCCTAAAACACTGGCATGGGGTGCCATTAAGTACAACTTGTGAACACACCAATGGGGTCGTAAGCCTTGTACAGGTCAGAAGGCTCAGAGTAGTTTCCTGCTCCAGCCTTGTTGACAGCGCAAACTCTGTACTGGTACTCATTGTTCTCCACCAGGTTGGTGACTTTCTGCCTGGTGTCTCTGATGGTACCCTTTACCACCTGAACAACAACAAAAGAAGACACTATGATTGCTTAAAAATCCCATTCAATAGTTTGGATTGTTTCTACTTAAAACTATTTCATGATGAAATCAGATGTTTTCATTAAACACACCTTGAACCACTGAAGACTCTTCTTCTCCCTCTTCTCCAGGTAGTAGCCATCAATGTCGCTGCCTCCATCTAAGGCTGGCCTTTCCCAGATCACTGTCATAGTGGACTTGGTAATCATAGTCACTTTAGGTTTTGATGGCTCACTAGGTGGAACTGTATAAATCAAATTAATCTAGTTAGCACATACACTGGTTTTCCATTACAAAAAGGATGAGTTTCAAGAAATTGAATATTTTTTAATATTTTAACAAATGTGAATCTAACCCTGTGCTTATGTATCCCTGTGTATAAAAACAACATAAATCAATACAATCATGAATAGATATTTTTCAGAGTCAATTAGCAGTTGTGGTGTATGATGGGAAAGTTATTCAGTTTGTTTACCAAATGCGTTCTTGGCGATTACAGGCTCAGACTCTAGTGGGTCTCCAATGCCGTACTTGTTGACTCCACGAACTCTGAAGATGTACTCGTTGCCCTGGATGAGTCTGGGCACATTAACGATGCAGTCCACCAGTTTCTCTGAGACAATTGACCACATGACTCTGCTGGTCTCCCTCTTTTCTACGATGTAATGTGTTACCATAGCACCACCCTCATCAGCAGGCGGGGACCACATGATGGTAATGTTGTCAGCTGTCACCTTCTTAAACTGAATCTCTCCATCAGGGGGGCCTGGTCTGTCTGGATAGGGGAGTGATATATTCATGCACATCAGGGACTATATAAAAAATTAATTTCATGCAATTCAAAATTACTGTCACAAATACAGTATTAAATAATATCTAAATACCTTGAATGAGCAGCCTAACAATGGCACACGCAGATCCCAATGAGTTTTTCACCTTGACCTCGTAGGTTCCAGAATTCAGACGAGTGGTTTCCCTCAGGAACAAACTGGTGGACTCAAATGTATGTTTCAAAGATAGCTGGGCTGTGGGCTTAAGCTCTCTGCCATCCTTAAACCACTCGATGGTGGGAGCAGGTTTAGCTGTAATATTAAACTTCAGCTCCACATTAGAGTCAGCCTTGTACTTGACCTCATTGAGATACTCTTGAGGTATTTCAATCTCTGGGGCACCTGCATGTTAAACCAAACACAAACAGGTAAGCTCCAATTCTGATGGATATATGCATCATACATGATACAGTTGAACATGATGTGACAATGAGGTTTTGGCTCCCCAAGTGCAAATGCACAAATGCGATATCCCATTTTACAAGAACAAACAAACAAACAAACACAAAAAACAAAAACAAAACAAAGCCCACCAACTGTAAAGTGTTCACTCTGTGAGGAAAACAAATGTACTAAATTTTATGGCAATCCATGGTTTGAAAGTAAATGCTCAAAACATAGAAGAGATTTACCGTAAGTGTCCACACATGTGGCTGGCCCAGCAGCTATGGATGGGTTGCTCACCGAACCCACAGCGTTTTTGGCCATAGCTCTAAACTCATATGTCTCGTCCTGGGTAAGGCCAGTTACAGTGAAGTGGGTGTCTGTGATGTTAGTTAGGTTAGCCTTGGACCACTTGGCACCAAAGCTCTCTTTCTTCTCAATGATGTAGCCAGTGATCGGAGATCCACCATCATAGTTAGGCTTCTGCCAGACTAGGCTAACAGAGTTTTTGGTGATGTCGCTGATTTGCAAGTTGTTTGGTGGCTCTGCAGAAACAGGCAGTGAGAACTCATTAAAAGATAACTGTTGCAAAGTGCAAAGAAGTAATATCTGATTTCCTGGAATCTTTAAAATGTTTTGACATGAAACTCACCACAGGCATCAATAGCCAGGACTGCATCAGAAGCCTTGCTAAAGGTACTGATTCCAGCAGCGTTCTCTGCTGCCACTTTGAACTCATAAATAAGTCCAGCGTTGATATTGGTGACTTTAAAGTGTGTAGCACGGATAACCATTTTGTTGACTCTCTGCCAAAGGATGCTGTTCCTGTCTTTCATCTGGAGATGGTAGCCAAATACATGGCTACCACCATCTGACTTGGGCTCCTTCCAGGCTACGGTGATGGTCTCCCTGGTTACAGAAGTAATCTCTGGAGTTGATGGAGCCTCAGGAATAGCTGGTGGGTGAAAGTTGAATAGTGTTAATGTATTCATAATACAAAGCCAACTTGAAGAAAATAAACGTGAAGATAAAGGAGGGAAGCAAAACAAAGCCCACTTACTGTAAGGAAGGCTGACAGCAACAGTTGGTGAGTCAATGTGCTCACTGATTCCATATCTGTTCTCAGCCCTGATTCTGAACTGGTACTCCAGGCCAGTGGTCAGTTTCATTATCTTCATTGTGCAGCGAGCCACAGCAGAAGAGACATCCATCCAGTTGGCTGTTGTTGTCTCTCTCTTTTGGATGATGTAATTGGTGATGGGGCTGCCACCATCATATGCTGGTGGGAGCCACTTCAGGCTCACACTGTCTTCTGTGACATCAAACAGCTCCACAGGTCCTACTGGGGCACTGGGGCGGTCCAGGACCACGATGTTTACAAAAGACTTGGTGGTTCCACTAGAGTTGGAGGCAGTGATATCGTAACGTCCTGAGTCTCCAGCAATGCTCTCACGCAAAGTGATCCTGATGCTGTCAGGGGTGACTTCAGAGTTGAACCTCATTGTTGACTTGAGCAAGACATTATCCTTGGACAGGCTGACTTTAGGCAAAGGTCGGCCTGTCAGTGGAATATCACACTTCAGAGTGGAGCCGGCTCTCACATACACCGTGTTATGGGGGAAGTCCTTCATGTTGATCTCAGGAGATTCTGTAGTAAAAGAAAAAAACATACAGGGTTACAGCATTGTAAATTAAATTTGTAATATTGCATTGTTTGACTTGGTTATATGGAAAAATTACAAGGGATGGATGCTGAACAATTCTGTTTGAATTTCTTGTTAGTCTTGACTTATTGCATTGTTTAATCTGATCAGTCTGTAACTTACCAAGTTGGTCTTTAACCAATACAGGGGTGATCATTTCCTTATTGTCACTGAATCCAGCATGGTTCTCAGCTCTGACTCTGAAGAAGTATTCAGCATTCTCCCTCAGACCAGAAACTGTGAAGTGGACCGACTTGGTCGTGCCACACTTAAACCACTTCTCCTGGCCTTTCTCCAGTGCTTCCAATAAATAGCCAGTAATTCTGCTCCCTCCGTCTTGTTCTGGTTTGGCCCAGGCCAGAGTCACACTCTCCTTTGTCACATCAGTCACTCCCAGCTTTGGTGGTGGGCTTGGTTTTTCTAGAGAAAGAAGACATTGTGTGTTTAAGTGAAATAATCAGTATTATCTTTTGCATAATAATGTATAATGTTACAGACTTAAAAATTCAGTACCTGTGATCTTAGCTCCTTCTTTGGTCTCAGCAGGAACACCAATACCATACTCATTCTCGCCTATCACCCTGAAGTAATAGACTCCTCCCTCCTGCAGGTTTGTCACCTTGTATGTCAGTCTGTGGCATGTGTCAGTCAACCTGGTCCACCCTTTCTTGCTGGCCTCACGGATATCAACAAGGTAGTTCTTGACTGGTCCTCCTCCCTCATTATCCGGGGTGTCCCAGGTTACTGTAGCAGAAGTCTTAGTCACTTCCTTGACCTCTACATTAGCAGGGGCTCCAGGGGAGTCCAGAACTCTCACATTGAGTGTCAGTGCTGACGTTCCAGCTACATTGGAGAGGGTGACAGTGTATTTGCCAGAATCGTTGCGGGTTGCTTTCTCTAAGGTAATGGAGGTGAAAGTGTCTGTGGTGTCAATGGCAGCACGAACTCTAAGGTCAACATCAGGTTTAGTCCATGTAACAGTGGGGATGGGTTTGCCTCTGAATGGAACTGTCATGGTGAATGAGCTTCCATCTTTCACGATAAGAGTTTTCCTCATCTCATTGCTGATGTCAAAGACTGGCTCCTCCTCTCTTTCTTTGGCAACCTGTTTGTCCGATTCAGGACTGGGCTCACTAACTCCAATTTTGTTAATGGACTTAACGACCAACACATATTCAGCCCCAGGTGTTAATTTTACCACTGTAAACTCTGTATTCTTGGTATTCTGGACTCCAACAATCCATTCATCATCTAAGGTCTTCCTATATTCTACTCTATAACCAGTCACAGGTGCTCCACCATCAAATAGTGGCTTATTCCATGACAAGGTGATTGTAGTCTTTGTGGAGTCAATGATCTTAGGCTTAGCAGGAGGTGAGGGAAGGAACTGTGGGTCCTCAGCTTTGGTGAGTGGACAAGGGATGCTGGGAGCACTGAGGCCAGCAGTATTCTCTGCAAACACTCTGTACTCATACTCACAGCCTTCACGAAGGTGTGAGGCTTTGACTCTTAGGTCGTACACAGGTTTCTTGTTGACACGACACCAGCGAAGGCCAGTCTTCTCTCGCTTTTCAATTACATAGCCAGAAATACTGCTGCCGCCATCTGAAACTGGTCTTTCCCAACAGATGGTCATTGCCTCACCAGTAACTGAGGTGACCTGGACATTAGTGGGAGCTGCTGGTACAGTAAATGGATCCATGGCCTTTGTTGGCTCACTCTCGAGGGCTTCACCTTCACCATATTTGTTGACTCCCCTAACCCTGAAGATGTATTCATTTCCTTTGAGCAGCTTGGTCACTTTACAGGTGGTTGCTTTCATGTCACCATAGACAAGAGTCCAGGCAAGGCGACTAGTCTCACGTTTCTCCACAATATAATGCATGATTTCAGCACCACCATTCTCCTGAGGTGGTCCCCACCCTAAGGTACATTTCTCTGCTGTGAGGCCAGACACTGCTAGAGGGCCCGAGGCAGGTCCAGGTACGTCCAGAACCTTACAGTTAACAGCTACAGATCTGGTTCCTGCAACATTGTGCAGAGTCAGGACGTACTGGCCAGAGTCCCTCCTGATTGCATCTCTGACAATCAGTGTGGTTGTAAAGTTGGTAGAGGTTATTTCACATCTGGCTTTGGCTTCAATCTCCTTTCCATCCTTGGACCATGAGACGACCGGGAGTGGACGACCTGTGATTTCGGCATCAATTCTAATTATCTCTCCAGCCTTTATGACAACCAGCTGTCTGAACTTATCTTCCAGGATAATAGTTGGAGGATCTACATCATCCTTGACTGTGATGGGACCAGTATTCTCTGAGGGAGTGCTCAAGAGTTCCGCAGAATTCTTGGCAATGACGTGAAAGTCATATTGGACATCTTCTGTGAGGCCTGTGACATCAAAATAGGTGTCTTGCAGATTGGTGAAGTTGCATTTCAGCCAGCGGCCATTGGGAAGCTCTTTACGCTCAACAATGTAGCCAGTAACCTTTACTCCACCATCATACTCTGGCTTTTCCCAGAAGAGGGAAACTGAGGTCCTGGTAATGTTGGTGACTCTTAGGTTATGTGGAGGTTCACATGGATCCCTGGCTGCCACAGCTTCACTGGCCTTAGTGCATGGACCAATGCCAGCAATATTTTCAGCATAGACTCTGAATTGATAAAGCAGGCCTTCTTCTATGCCTGTCATCTTAAATTGGTTCTCAGCAAGCAAACCTCTGTTGACCTTGGTCCAGAGAATGCTGCTTTGGTCTTTGCATTCAATGTGATATCCAATAACAGGGCTTCCACCGTCACTGGCAGGTCTGCCCCACACCACAAGCATACCATACTTGGTAGCATGGGCAACATGTAGGTTAGTTGGAGGGCCAGGTGGCTCAAAAGGATACTGAGCAACAACAGGAGCAGAGTCAATTGCATGACTTTTGCCATAACGGTTTTCAGCTGCAATACGGAACTGGTACTCTGTTCCCTGAGTGAGACGAGACACTTTGATTGATGTCCTGGCCACTGTGGCTGACACAATTTGCCATTGGGTTGTGGTTGTGTCTCTCTTCTCCACCACATAATTGTTGATCTGGCATCCACCATCATAAGTTGGGGGATCCCAGGACAGAGAAATGAAGTCAGCACTCACTTCATCCACCTTAATGTTGCTGGGTGGGCCAGGTTTGTCCAAGATTATAACAGAGATTTCAGCTGTCTTGGTGCCAATCGAGTTAGTCAGAGTAATCGCATACTTTCCAACATCATCCTTGGTTGCATCCTTGATTATAATCTTGGAAGAGGTCTTGGAGGTAAGAACATTGACCCTCGTCGTCTGCTTAAGAACCTGTCCGTCCTTCTTCCATGACACTTCAGGCTGAGGTCTGCCTTTGAAGGGAACATCAATCTTCAAATCATCTCCTGCTTTCACACTGTATGTGTCAAACAACATGTTGACAGTGGGCTCCACTGTGATGTCCTTTGCCACCACAGGGTTAGCCAGAGGCTTAGGATCACTCTTGCCCTTATCATTCACAGCAATCACCCTGAAAGCATATTCCTCTCCAGTTGTGAGTCCGTCTACAGTAGCTTCCAGTGCTTTGACTTCAGTGCATACAGTCCATTTGTCATCTCCCTTGGGCTGCATCTCCACAATATAATTTGTAATTTTGCTCCCTCCATCATAATCAGGTTTCTCCCAAGAAAGGGTAACAGTGTGACGAGTCACATCAACCAGGACAACTTTACCAGGGGGCAAAGGAGCCTCAGATACCTTGATTTGATCTGTGGAGGCAGGTAGACCTACCCCCAGCTCATTCACAGCCAACACACGGAAATAATATCGACCTCCCTCCTGCAGGTCAGAAATAATGTACGAGTTTCTCACACAGTTTGTGCACACACTGGTGAAAGCCATCCTTTTCTGCTCTCTCTTTTCCACAATATAGTGTGATATCTTTGCCCCACCATCAATAAGAGGAGGCTCCCAGGAGAGAGAGACAGAATTTCTTTTCACATCTTTAACCTCCAGGTTGGTAGGAGCACTTGGGGAGTCCAGAACTCTGACATTTATGAAGGCTGATTTAGAGCCACTGAGATTTTCAAGAGTCAGTACATATTTACCAGTGTCAAATCTGTCTACATTTTCAATCACCAGCATTGTGTAAGAGCTTGTGACTTCAATCTGGGCACGTTCATTCAAAGTACCATCTGATTTTGACCATCTGACCTCAGGCTCAGGCTTTCCTCTGATGGGTACAAACAGACGCAAGGTGGCAGTGGCACGAACATTAACCATCTTTCTTAGGTCAGCATCTAGTTCTATTTCAGGAGCCTCCAGCTTCTCTGCAGCAATCACAGACCCAGGTAGGTCCACATGCTCTCCTACTCCCTCACAGTTAACAGCACAGATGCGGAAATTATACTCTGCATTCTCCTTTAGTTTCTTTACAGTGTAGTGAGTGGCCTGGACCCCAGTGGGTGGTGTGCAAGTGATCCACTCATCATCTGCTGCTTCCTTCATTTCAACAACATATCCACTGATCTGTGCTCCACCATCATAGATGGGCCTGGACCAGGACAAAGAGACTGTGGTGCTTGAATGGTCAGTGACTTTAGGGCTATTTGGAGGTCCTGGGGGATAAATGGCATCACAGGCCTTGATATATTGAGATGGTGCACTTGGCTTTCCCACCCCTGCAGCATTTTCTGCTGAGACCCTGAATTCATAGGAGTGGCCCTCTGTGAGACCAGTGCATCTGAATCTCAAGTCATTCAGCCTTTTCCTGTTGCACTTCATCCACCTGATGCCATCCTTATCACGTTTTTCAAGGATATATCCTTCAATCTCAGCTCCTCCATTATTCTCTGGTCTCTCCCAGGTAAGCACCATGGAGTCCCTGGTGATAGCACTGGCCTCTGGGGTGGAGGGGGCACTGGGGGTTGTGAAGGGGTTACGAGCAACAACAGGGTCAGATTCCAAAGGCTCACCAACACCGTATTTATTCACAGCCGTGACTCTGAAGATGTATTCATTGCCAGGGAGCAGTTTTGTGATTTTGTAGCTGATTGCCTGGATCTTGGGCTCAACCATGGTCCACGACAAACGACTGGTCTCTCTCTTCTCAATGATGTAATGATAAATGCTGGCTCCACCATCATGTGAGGGGTGGTTCCAGTGTAAATAACATTTCTCAGCTGTGACCCCTTTGACCTCAAGAGGACCATCTGGAGGACCAGGTCTATCCAGAACTTTAACATTAACTGGGATCATCTTGACTCCTCCTACATTGACAAGCTTGAGGACAAAGTGTCCACCATCCACTCTGATGCAGTCCTTGACTGTCAGAATTGTACGTGTGAGTGTTGTCTTGACCTCCATTCTTGGTGTGGTTTTGTCAACTTCTTTTCCATCCTTCAACCAAATTACCTCAGACAGAGGCTTGCCACTGTAGTCTGCATCAATGACGAATGTCTCACCAGCATGAACCACAGTCAGATCCTTGAATTTAGAATCCATGGTGGCTGCTGGGGCCTCAATTTCATCCTTAGCAGTAATTTCTCCAGTGCTCTGGGACGGACGGCTAGAAATGCCAGCAGCATTCCTGGCAATGACTCTAAATTCATAAACACAGTCCTCAGTCAGGCCAGTGACTGTAAACTGGGTATCAATAACATTGGTGAAACTGGCCTTCATCCAGCGGGTATCTGGATGCTTCCTCCTCTCAATTACATAGCCAGTGATTGCACTGCCTCCATCATATTGAGGCCTTGTCCATTGGAGTGTCACATGGTTTCTGGTGATTTCAATAGCTTCAGGAGTGCTGGGCGGGTCACAGGGGTCCCTGGCTACTGTGCTCTCGGACACCTTGCTGGCTGGGCTGAGTCCAGCAATATTCTCAGCATAAACTCTGAATTCATACTCAATTCCCTCTTCTAGCTCTGTAGTCTTGAAACGTGTGTCAGGGATTAAAAGATTGTTGAGTTTGGTCCATAGGAGGCTGTTTTTCTCCTTCCTCTCAAGGTGATAGCCTAGAATGGGACTGCCTCCATTGCTGGTGGGAGCTTTCCACTCAACAACCATGTTATCCTTGGTTACAGCAGAAATAATTGGTGTCCCTGGTGCAGCAGGCTCACTGAATGGATACTGAGCAATAACAGCGGGAGAAACAATGGCAGAACTCTTTCCATATCTATTCTCAGCAGACACTCTAAATTGATATTCAACTCCAGTCTTTAATTTGGTGACCTTGATAGTTGTCCTGGCAATAGTAGCAGACACAATCTGCCATGCTGTTGTGGTGGTGTCTCTCTTCTCAACAATGTAATTGTTGATCTGACAGCCTCCAGTATACTCTGGTGGCTCCCAGGACAGTGTGACATAATTAGAGCTCACCTCCTCAATCTTCACAGGGCCTGTGGGAGAGCCAGGCTTATCAAGAATAATAACAGTAATTTCCTCTGTAGCTGCTCCAACACTGCTGGTGGCTGTGACAGTGTATTTACCAGAGTCTTCCTTATTTGCATCCTTGATGCACAGCTTAGTAATTGATGCTGTGCTGGATACATTTAGTCTAGTTGTCTCCTTAAGAGCCTGCCCATCCTTCTTCCATTCAACCTTAGGAACAGGGCGTCCAATCACTGGAATCTCAATCTTCAGATCTTCACCATTTTGTAAGCTGTAAGTGTTGAAAGTCATCTTGAATCTAGGTTCAATAGTTAAATCTTTAGCAGTGACAGGTGCAGCCAGAGGCCTGGGGTCACTCTTGCCTTTCTCATTGAAAGCTGAGACTCTAAACAGGTATTCATATCCTGTGCTGAGGCCTGTAACAGTGCCTTCACAGGTTTTGGTTGTGGCAGCTATCACCCAATCCTCTGAGCCCACAGGCTGCATCTCAATATAGTAGCCTATGATTCTGCTGCCTCCATCATGATCCGGCTTTTCCCAGGAGAGTGAGGCTGTGGTTTTGGTTACTTCTGTCAAAGTGACCTTACCCACAGACAGAGGAGGCTCAGAGGTCTTAACAGAATCTACTGTCTCAACTGGCTGCCCCACACCAAACTCGTTTTCTGCTAAGACTCTAAAATAGTAGATAGTTCCTTCAGTGAGGCCAGTGATTCGGTAGCTTGTCTTTGTGCATTTGTTGTCCACGTTAGAGTAAACCTTTCTTGTGGACTCACGCTTTTCTACCAAGTAATTTTTAATTCTTGCACCACCATCAATAAGTGGAGGCTCCCAGGTCAGTGTGACGCTTTGTCTCTTAATATCTTTTACTACCAGGTTCAGTGGGGCACCAGGAGTGTCCAAAACTTTAACGGAGACGAAGGCTGATTTGGTGCCAGCACTATTTTCCAAATTGAGGATGTATTTACCAGCATCATATCTGTCACAGATGTCAACGGAAAGCTGTGTATAATCTTCACCAGTCTCGATCTGAACTTTACTTGGCAGTTCTCCATCCTCCTTTGCCCAGCTAATTTCAGGAGAAGGACGACCTTTGAATGGAATGCAGATTCTCAATGAGCCTCCTGCCCGGACAACTATTCCTTTTCTCAGGTCAGAATCCAGAATCATTTCTGGAGGATCAATCTTATCAATAGGTGTCACAACTCCTGGGATTTCAGTGGGCTCACCAACACCTACTTTATTGATGGCATATATGCGTACCTTGTATTCTTGATGCTCTATCAACTTGGTGATGGTAAACTTGGTATTATTAACTCCAGAGGGTGGAGTGCATATGGTCCACTCCTCCTCATCAGCCTTGGTAATTTCCACAGCATATCCTTGAATCTCACAACCACCATCATAGATTGGTCGATACCAGGCCAGACTGATGGAGTTTTTAGTAGTGTCGATTACATGGGCATTGGCAGGACAGCCTGGTTCAAAGGTGGGGTCAGAGGCTTTCAGGTAGGGTGTAGATGGACTTGGCTGACCGACTCCAGCTGCATTTTCAGCAGATACTCTAAATTCATATTCATGGTCCTCAGTCAGTCCTGTGACTCTGAAACGCAAATCTGTCACTCTTCGTTTGTTGCACTTGGTCCATCTCACTCCAGCTCTGTCTCGTTTCTCAACAATGTAACCGGCAATGTCACTGCCCCCATTGGTCTCAGGGCGGTTCCAGCACACCGTCATGGAGTCTCTAGTAATATTAGTGATCTCAAGCTCCTGAGGTGAGCCCGGAGGAACAAATGGATTTCTCATGATAACTGGCACTGATTCAAGAGGCTCACCCACACCATATTTGTTAACAGCCATGACTCTAAAGATGTACTCATTGCCCTTCAACAATTTGGTAACCTTAAACATAGTAGCTCCACAGTCACTGGAGACCACAGTCCATGTCAGGCGACTTGTTTCTCTCTTCTGAATAACATAGTGAGAAATGCTAGCCCCGCCATCATGCCTGGGTGGAAGCCATGAAAGTGAACACTTCTCCTCAGTGACATTGCTGACAGTAAGAGGTCCCTCTGAGGGCCCTGGTCTGTCTAGGACCTTCACACTGAATGGGACAGTTTTGGTTCCAGCTACATTAGTCAGAACCAATGTGTACTGTCCACCATCCACTCTAATGGCATCCTTCACAACAAGCAAAGCCTTAAAATCAGTGTTTTTGATCTCAGCTCTTGCTGTATTTTCAACCTCATTATTTCCTTTGAACCACTGAGCAGTGGGGATTGGCTTTCCTTCCACACTGGCCTCCAGAATGAAAGTTTCTCCGGCATTAACAACAAGGGTCTGGTTGTACATAGGATCTGTCTCACACTTTGGTGGATCAACTTCATCCTTGGCTGTGATGGATCCTGTGCTTTCAGAGGGTTTGCTGATGGCACCAGCTGCATTCTTTGCAATTACTCTGAAGTCGTATTTGCTGTCTTCTGTCAGGCCAGTTACTGTGAATTCGTATTCAATGATGTTTGCAAAGCTCGCCTTCATCCATTTTCCCTCAGGAAGATCACGTTTCTCCACTACATAGCCGGTAACTAAGCTTCCACCATCATACTGTGGAGGAGTCCACCTCAGCTTTACTGAGTGCCTTGTCACAATCAAAGCCTCAGGACGGCCAGGAGGATCACATGGGTCACGAGCTACATAAACTTCAGAGATTTTGCTGCATTTTCCAATGCCAACAATATTTTCAGCATAGACTCTGTACTCATACTCAATGCCTTCCTCAAGAGGAGTAGATTTGAACCTGCAGTCTTGAATGAGCATTTTGTTGATTTTGGTCCAGAGGATACTGTTCTTTTCTTTCCTCTCTAGATGGTAGCCCAAGATGGAACTGCCTCCATCAGATGGGGGTTTGTGCCACTCAACCACCATATACTCTTTAGTGTATGAAGACACAAACGGTGTTCCTGGTGGGCCAGGCTCCTGGAATGGATACTGTGCCATAACAGGCTCTGAATCAATTGAGTAACTCTTGCCATATCTATTCTCAGCATAGATTCTGAACTGGTATTCCGCACCTGTCTTCAGATTGCTCACTTTTAGCGTGGTTCGGGCCACAGTGGCAGATACAACCACCCAGTTGGTTGTAGTTGTATCTCTCTTTTCCACCACATAGTTGGAGATTGGGCAGCCACCTGTGTATGTAGGAGGTTCCCAGCTAAGAGTCATACTCTCAGCACTGATGTCCTCTACCTTGACAGGACCTGTTGGTGGCCCTGGCTTGTCAAGGGTGATCACCTCAATAGTGGCTTCTTTGGAACCAAGAGCATTGGCAACATTGATGCTGTACATACCTCCATCCTCTTTTGTGGCATCCTTTATAGTGAGAGTGGTGTTATGTGCTGAGTCAGTGACATTGACTCTGGTTGTCTGCTTAAGGGCAGCCCCATCCTTGGTCCAAGTGATGGTTGGCTTTGGATGGCCAGCAACAGGGACCTCAATCTTGAGGTCATACCCCACCTGGACACTGTAGGTGCTAATTTTGGGTCTAACAGCAGGCTCTATCACTAGGTCCTTTGCTACAACTGATTGAACCAGTTGTCTAGGGTCACTTTTGCCCTTGTCATTTACAGCTACAACTCTGAACTGATACTCCTCTCCCTTAAGTAGGTTAGTCACTACAGTCTCCACTCCCTTTACACTAGCGCACACAGACCAAGCTTCACTGTCCTTGGGTGCTAGTTCGACTTCATAGTGACTAATCCTGCTGCCCCCATCATGTTGAGGCTTTTCCCAGGTGAGAGTTACAGTGCTACTGGTGACATCAACAACACTGACTTTACCAGGTGGCTGAGGTTTCTCAGATATCTTAATTGGTTCTAAAGTTTTGGCTGGAAGACCAACACCATATTCATTCTCTGCAGAAACTCTGAAGAAAAAGATTCCACCCTCTGGAAGAGGTTCAACTTTCCATGACATCCTGTTGCAAGTGGTG
This sequence comes from Naso thynnoides, assembly GCA_029783665.1. Taxonomy (NCBI): domain Eukaryota; kingdom Metazoa; phylum Chordata; class Actinopteri; order Acanthuriformes; family Acanthuridae; genus Naso; species Naso thynnoides. The sequence goes on along the minus strand of JAQLOL010000005.1, from coordinate 28,437,518 downwards.
ATGGGAGAGTACACTTTCCTGGTGCTTTCACGCTTCTCAACAATATAATGCTTAATCTTTGCACCACCATCCAGAAGTGGAGGCTCCCATGTAAGAGTAACAGAATTCTTGGTAATCTCTTTAACTATGAAGTTTGTTGGTGGACTAGGTGAGTCCAAGACTCTAACACTGATGAATGCTGACTTCACTCCACTGGCATTTTCTGCAGTCAGGGTGTACTTGCCACTGTCAAATCTGTCAACATTTTCAATGACAAGTGAAGCATAGCTGCCTGTATTGTCAATCTGCGCAGTCTCATTAATCTCGCCCTCAGCTTTGCCCCATTTCACCTCGGGTGCTGGACGGCCTCTCACAGGAACAAACAGCCGGAGAGTGCTTCCTGCTCTAATGTTGATCATCTTTCTCATGTCAGCATCCAGGTCGAGATCAGGTGCTTCAAGCTTCTCCTCCAGAAGAATTTTTCCTGGAACATCAGCATGTTCACCAATGCCAACTTTGTTAATTGCACACACCCTGAATTGGTATTCATGCTTTTCCAGAAGCTTGGTCACTGTAAACTTAGTTTCTGTGGTTCCAGTGGGAGGAGTGCAGATAAACCACTCATCAGATGCCCCATCACAGGCCTCAACAATGTACGCCTTAATTTCACACCCACCATCATAGATGGGTTTGCCCCATGTCAGGGAAACAGTGGACCTAGATGTGTCAACCACCTTGGGGTTGTTTGGTGGGCCTGCTTTGAAAATAGGATCCAATGCCTTGGAATACAACGTTGGTGCACTGGGTGTGCCAACACCTGCAGCATTTTCAGCAGCAACTCTGAATTCATAGCTATGGTTCTCTAGGAGTCCTGTCACTCTGAAGCGCAGCTCACTCACTGTGCGCTTATTGCACCTAGTCCATCTCACACCATCCTTGTCACGTTTCTCAACAACATATCCCTGGATGGGGCTGCCACCATCATTAGCTGGTCTCTCCCAGGTCACCACCATGGAGTCTTTAGTGATTGTAGAGATTTCAACCTGTGTTGGTGGGTCGGGAAGGACAAATGGATTTCTTGCAACCATGGGCTCAGATTCCAGAGGCTCACCAACTCCATATTTGTTGACTGGAATCACTCTGAAGATATACTCATTACCTGGAAGAAGTTTTGTGATCTTTAGGTTTAGTGTCTGAACTTTCGTTTCAACTACAGTCCAAACCAGACGGCTGGTTTCTCTCCTCTCAACAATGTAATGAGAAACATCACTACCTCCATCTTGCAAGGGGGGTTTCCAGGAAATGGAGCATTTTTCATTTGTGACCCCATAGATGGAGATAGGGCCCTCAGGTGGACCTGGTCTGTCCAGAACCTTGACATTAATGTTAACAGATTTCTCCCCTCCAACATTCTTTACTAGCAAAGTGTATTGCCCTCCATCGATACGAATGGCTTCTTTAACAACTAGACAAGCCATAAAGTCTGTGTTCTTGAGCTCTAAGCGAGCTGCTTCAGTAATCTCTTGGCCTTCCTTTAGCCAGTGTATTGTGGGCACAGGCTTACCATAGACAGCAGCCTCAAGCCTGAATGTCTCTCCAGCATTTGCCACCACAGCCTGGGAGTACTTTGCTTCCAAGTCAATCTTGGGTGGATCCACCTCATCTTTGGCAGTAATGGCTCCGGTTGAGTCAGAGGGCTGGCTGAAGACACCTGCTGCATTTCTGGCAATGACACGGAACTCATAAACCTGATCTTCAGTAAGTCCTGTGACAACAAACTCAGTTTCAATGATGTTGGTGAAACTAGCCTTCATCCAGCGGCCAGTTCCCTCCTTCTTCTCAACCACATAGCCTGTTATCTTGATGCCAGCATCATACTCAGGTTTGGTCCATCTGAGTGCCACTTTGTTTCTTGTTACAATGACAGCCTCTGGTTTTCCTGGTCTGTCACAAGGATCTCTGGCAACTTGCATCTCACTCAGTTTGCTGGCTTTGCTGAGGCCAACAATGTTCTCAGCATAGACTCTAAACTCATATTCAATACCTTCCTCAAGGCCAACAACCTTGAATCTAGTTTCTGGAATAAGTTGCTTGTTTTGTTTCACCCACAGTATACTGTTTCTCTCTTTGAGCTCTATGTGATAGCCCAAAATTTTGCTTCCACCATCATTGCTGGGTTTCTCCCACACAACCACCATGCTCTCCTTGGTGGCTGACTGGACTACCACAGAGCGTGGTTGGCTGGGCACTTCAAATGGATACTGAGCAACAATGCTATCAGAGAGCAGCACTGAAGACTTGCCATATCTATTCTCTGCAGCAATTCTAAACTGGTACTCACATCCAGTCTTGAGACGGGCTGCCTTGATAGTGGTTCTGGCCACTGTAGCAGATACAATCTGCCAGTTTGTGGTGGATGTGTCTCTCTTCTCAACAATGTAATTGTTGATGGAGCAACCACCATCATACTCTGGTGGATTCCAGGAGAGGACTACGCTGTCAGCAGTGACCTCATCTAGCTTAATTGGGCCAGTTGGAGGACCAGGCTTATCTAGAACAACAACACTGATGTCTGTAGATGCCTCTCCAGCTATATTGGTCAGTTTAATAGTATATATGCCCACATCTTCTCTACAAGATTCCTTTATAACAAGGAGAAGGTTTTTGTCTGTGGCCTCAGAATTGACTCTGGTCGTCTCCTTAAGAACAACGCCATCTTTGAGCCAAGTTGCTGTGGCCTTGGGACAGGCAGCATATGGTACATCTATCTTCAAATCATCTCCTGCTAGCACACTGAATGTGCTAAAAACAATTTTGAAGGTTGGTGAAATGACCAGGTCTTTAGCAACCACAGGCACATTGAGAGGGCGTGGGTCACTCGCTCCCTTTTCATTGGTGGCTGAGATACGGAACATGTACTCCTCTCCCTGTGTAAGGCCAGTTACAATGGCCTCACTGGTCTTTACCACCATGACCTGGGTCCACTTCTCACTGCCTTTACCCTGCATCTCAACAATGTAGCCTGTGATTCTGCTGCCACCATCATGGTCAGGCTTTTCCCAAGTTAGTGTGATGCTAGTGCTGGTAACTTCACGAAGCGACACTTTACCTGGTGGTAGAGGCCTCTCTGAAACTTTAATTGGTTCAACAGTCTCTACTGGAAGGCCAATGCCAAATTCATTCTCAGCCAAGATTCTGAAGAAGTACATCTTTCCTTCCTCGAGGTCTCCAACTTTCCAACTAGACTTGTGGCAGCTGGCACAGACAGTTGAGTAAGCTTTTCTGGTTGACTCACGCTTCTCCACAATGTAATTGCGTACTCTTGAGCCACCATCAATCAGAGGTGCATCCCAAATAAGGGAAACTGAATCTCTAGTGACCTCTTTGACGATAAGATTTTGAGGTGCTCCAGGAGTATCGAGGACTCTGACATTAACAAAAGCTGTCTTGCTTCCTGAAGCATTCTCTACAGTAACCATATATTTACCACCATCAAACCTGTCAACATTTTCTACTTGAAGGGAGGTGAATGATGATGTGATTTCAATAGTGGCTCTGTCCAGGGATTCTCCTTGCTCTCTTGACCATTTTACTTCAGGTGCTGGTCTGCCCTTAATAGGGACAAAAAGTCTGAGTGTGCTACAGGCTCTGATGCAGACCACCTTACGCAGCTCTGCTCCAAGTTCAATTTCTGGAGGAAGCAGTCTGTCTTCAGCCTTGGGAGTTCCAGGAACAGCAGCAGGCTCTCCCACTCCTTCACAATTAGTGGCACAGATATTTATTTTGTACTCTTGGTTTTCCTTTAAGTTGGTGATGGTGAAAGAAGTGGCTGTCCATCCCCTCTTAGGAGTGTGAATTGTCCACTCGTCCTCCTCAGGCAGGCATGTCTCCACAATGTATCCCGTGATTTCAGATCCACCATCATAGACAGGCTTGTTCCAAGCAAGGGTGATGGAGGACTTGGTAGTGTCCAGCACTCTGGGGTTTCCTGGAGGTCCAGGCTGAAAGATGGTGTCTTCAGCTTTGTAGAATGGACTGGAAGGACTTGGTTGGCTTAGACCAGCATTGTTCTCAGCAAGAACTCTAAATTCATACTCATGTCCTGTTGTGAGGCCAGAGACCTTGAATCGCAGATCAGTTACAGTTCTCTTATTGCACTTCACCCAGCGCAGGCCAGTCTTATCCCTTCTCTCAATAATGTATGTGTTTATTCTGCTCCCTCCATCATGTTCAGGTCGTTCCCAGCAGACGACCATGGAGTCCTTGGTAATAGTGGTGACTTCAGGCTGCTGTGGTGGGTCACTTGGGACATAGGGGTTGGCACAAATGACAGGTTCAGACTCGAGGGGTTCACCCACACCATACTTGTTCACAGCCATGACTCTGAAGATGTATTCATTGCCTTTCAGAAGCTTGGTGACCTTGAACCTATTCGCCTGAAGGTCTGTGGCCACATTTGTCCATGCCAACCTACTTGTCTCACGCCTCTGAATGATAAAGTACTCAATTTTGGCACCACCATCATGTGTGGGATGCAGCCAGTTAAGGACACATTTCTCTGCAGTGACATCAGTAACAGTGAGGGAGTCTGGTGGTCCAGGTCTGTCAAGCACTTTTACATTAAATGTGAACTTGGCAAAGCCACCGGGATTACTGGCAGTCAGAGTAAAAGTACCTCCATCTCTTCTCAGGGAATCTTTGTTTATTAAAGCTGTGTGAAAGTCAGATGTCTTTATCTCAATCTTGGCTGTGTCCTCAAGCTCCTTCCCTTCCTTGGTCCATACCAGAGACGGGATTGGCCTGCCAGTCACACTGGCCTCTAGTTTAAACAGCTCTCCTGCCATGACTACAACATTGCTACTATATGATGCATCAACATCAAGTCTAGGCTCTTCAATGTCATCTCTACATGTAATTACCTCTGATGACTGGGATGGAGCACTGACAGCACCAGCAGAGTTTCTAGCAGTCACACGGAATTCATAGGTTGCATCTTCTATCAGACCACTGACTGTGTAGAGGGTTTCTAGAATGTTGTTGAAGTTGGCTTTGAGCCAGCGTCCATTGGGCATCTCTCGCCTCTCAACTGTGTATCCAGTGATGGAAAATCCCCCATCTCCCTCTGGTTTGTTCCATGACAATGTAACTTCATGTCTGGTGATGTTCAGTGCTACAGGCCTGCTTGGTGGGTCTACTGGGTCCAAAGCATACGCAGGTTCAGAGGGTTTGCTTGGTTTGCTAAGACCAGCCATGTTTTCAGCAGTAACACGGTATTCATATACAATTCCATCAACAAGACCTGTTGATTTGAAGATGTTTCCAACAACAAGAGCTTTGCTGATCCTCTGCCACAGAATGCTGTTTTTCTCTTTTCTGTCCACATGATAACCCAGGATGACACTACCTCCATCAGAGGAAGGCTCATTCCAACTCAAAGTCATTGCATCCTTGTTGAAAGATGTGACCACAGGAGTTCCTGGTTGGCCTGGCACATCAAATGGATAGGCGGCTATCACTGGATCAGAGACAATGCATGGTCCAATGCCGTATCTATTCTGGGCCTTGACACGGAACTGATATTGGGTTCCAGTGTTGAGTCGGACTGCCTTGAACGTGGTGCGGATCACTGTAGCTGCTAACTCCATCCAGGATGTGCCAGTAGTTTCCCGCATCTCAACAATATAGTTGTTGATGGGAACGCCTCCATCATTTTCTGGTGCCTCCCAAGACATGAGAACATAATCACATGAGACTTCATCCAGCTTGATGGGACCAGTTGGAGGACCTGGAATGTCATGGACCAGGACTGTGATTGTTTCAGTCACTGTACCCAGCATGTTTTTTCCAGTCATGGAATACTGGCCACCATCAGTCCTCTTGATCTCACCGATGTTAAGGATAGTTGATGTTTGTGTGATTTCAGTATTGATTCTTTGCGTTTCCTTGAGCTTTGTATCACCCTTCTTCCAGGAAACCACAGGTCTTGGTTTGCCCAGCACTGGAATCTCCACCTTGACACGGTCACCTGCCTTGGCAATGACTGTCTTCTGGTAGACTCCGCGTAGGTCAAAGGAGGGAGCTGAAGTCTGCTCTTTAATAATAGCAGGCCTGCTCTCACGGGGGTCACTCCTGCCTGATGCATTGACAGCCATTATGCGGAAGGTATATTCTGCGCCTTCAATCAGATCTGTGACAGTGTAGTCAAGAGCCTTGATAGTAGCCATATGGACCCACTGGTCAGTGTCCTTCTTCTGGGCCTCAATGACATATCCAGTGATCAAGCTGCCACCATCATGTAGGGGCTTGGCCCATGCCAGACTGGCACTGTCAGCTGTAACATCTGTGACATACAAGTTCTCTGGTGCAGAGGGGGCCTGGGACACCCTAATAGGCTCAGGTGTTTCTGCAGGCTCACCTATGCCCAGGTCATTCTCAGCAGAGACACGGAAGTAGTAATAAGCTCCTTCCTCAAGGTCTGGAATCCTGAAGGAGCATTTCTGCCATGTAGTGCTAAGCACTGTATAGGCCTTCTTGGTGGCTTCTCTCTTTTCAATAATGTAGTTGTGAATTTTAGAACCACCATCAATGATGGGAATTTCCCACTGAAGGGTAATGCTGTTTTTAGTGATCTCTCTTGGTTTGAGGTTGACTGGGGGCCCTGGTGTGTCCAGAACCTTTACATTAACAAAGCCAGTCTTCTTTCCAGCAACATTCTCCAGACTTAGGTGGTATTTTCCAGCATCATATCTGGTGCAGTCAGGAATAACCAGCAGAGTGTAGGATTCTGTAGTGTCAATGTGTGCACGTTTTTTCAGGTTGGTATCATCTTTGCTCCAAGTTACTTCAGGAACAGGACGACCCCGGATGGGAACAAACATACGTATTGAAGCACGGGATCTGACCACTAGGGTTCTCCTGAGTTCAGCATCCAGATCAAAGTCTGGCAGCGCCTCCTGGTCCACCAGTTCAGTCACTTTTTCAACCTCTGCAGGTTCTCCAACTCCCTCTGAGTTTACTGCGCAGACTCTGAAGTGGTATTTGCCTCCTTTTTGAAGTTTACCAATAACATATTCATTAGCTTTCAATGGGTACTGTGTCTCTGTCTCCCAATCATCATGTCCCTCCTTTTTGTACTCAACAATATATCCCTCTACTGCAAGACCACCATCATAGTGGGGTCGGCCCCAGGCAAAGGTGGCTGTGGTTTTTGTGGTGTCAGTAATTCTGGGGTTGGATGGAGGACCAGGTGGATCTGATAAACAAGAAAAACAGAAGTATAAAGAAATTACTTGGGGTGGGCTGTTATGAAAGTGATTGATGCGTATGTTCTGACTTTTCTGCAAATGCAACTTTAAAAGTATTTCACAATCAGGTGGGAAGTTCAGTTCTACTTACACACAATGTCTTTGGTCATCACAGGTTGTGAGGGCTCACTTGGCTCCCCAAATCCAGCCTTGTTCTCAGCAGTTACTCTAAATTCATACTCCACTCCCTCACTCAGTCCTTGCACCTTAAAGCGCAGGTCAGGGACCGTCCTCTTACAGGCTCTAACCCATCTCATTCCTCTCCTCTCTTTCCTCTCTACACAATATCCTCTGATGTCACTTCCCCCGTCCTGTGCTGGTCTCTTCCATGAAATGGTGACAGCGTTCCTACTAATATTATCAATCTCTGGGGTTGAGGGTGGACCTGGTGGGCCTGAGGAAACAAAATATGCAAAAAGTTTCAGTCAGGTATACCTTAAATTCTTACATTTATGAATTTTTCATTGAAAGGACATTAACTTCTACATCCTTTTTCTTTTTTTTTTACAATTTTCATTTAATGTATTTAGTTTTTTAAAATATTTTACAAAATGTAACCACATGTAAACCATATCAACTTACGGAAACTGTCAACCATTTTGACTGGACCAGACTGGCTTGAGTCCCCAGTGCCATACTGGTTCACAGCAGACACTCTAAAGATGTACTCATTGCCCTTGATTAGTTTACTGGCTACATATCTGCAGTCCATGACATTTTCAGCTAGCTTGGTCCACTGCAGACGACTGGTCTCTCTTTTCTCCAGGATGTAAGACTTGATTGAGCATCCCCCATCCTCCTCCGGTGGAAGCCAGGTCAGAGTACACTTTTCAGCTGATATGTTACTGGCTTCAATTGGGCCTGGAGGTCCAGGCACATCCAGGACTTTCACCTTTACATGTTCTTCCTTAATACCGAATGGGTTACTGGCGGTGATAGTGTACTCTCCTGTGTTTTTGCGGCTTGCATACTTAATAGCCAGAGTGGAGGAGGTAGGAGTGCTGGTGATGGTGATGATATCAGAGGTCTTGAATTCACGACCTCCCTTCGACCAGACAGCAGTGGGTGGAGGTTTGCCTACAATCTTAGAGGCTGAGATCACAATGGTGTCCCCTGCCCTGACTGATACACCGTCCTTCATGTCTGGGTCAATAGTGATTGTTGGGGGCTCTGCAGAGAGGACAAAAGAATGCTGTGTATTAACTGTCAACACACCTATACTTAGAAGATCCAATAATGGCAAAAGTAAAATCAAAAATATTTCTAGGATGTGTTAAGTGCCAAATCACCCAATTACTATTCAGCTTACCATACTCATCCTTGCAGCTGAGAAGCTCAGTAGGCTCTGAAGGAACACTAATAGCCCCAGCAGCATTCTTGGCCCTGATTCTGAACTGATATTGAGATCCCTCTGTCAGGTCAGTGACAGTGAAGGCACAGCTCTGGATGTTGACATGATTGGCCTTCATCCAAGCCTTGCCGCCAGCCTCCAGCTTCTCCACCATGTAGCCAGTCAGCTTGTGGCCGCCGTCATATTTGGGAGCTGTCCAAATCAGAGTGACTGTGCTCCTGGTGACGTTAATTACTTCAGGCTTTCCAGGAGGATCTAACAAAACACACAGTAAATGTGTTTAATACACACAAAACAAAAAACACATTAAATATTTATTCATTAAGGAAAGAAAACAAATGCAGTGAACTAACCAATAGGATCCAGGGCGACCACAGCCTCAGTGACCTTGCTTGCCTTTCCTAGGCCGGCCATGTTCATGGCCATCACCCTGAATTCGTACTCTAGTCCTTCTATCAGGCCAGTGACTCTGCACTCTTTCACTCTCAGAGGAGTCTTGCTGGCCCGTTTCCACATCAGACTGTTTCTCTCCTTAAATTCGACATGATATCCTAGAGTAAACACAACAGGAGTTGGTCATAGTTTGCTACTTGCTACTGCCTAACGTCAGTATAATCTATCGCAGTCTGTTACCAGTTATTGGGGAGCCACCAGTGTCCTTTGGATCAGCCCAAGTTAAGATGGCCGACTCATGGCGGATGCTCACAATTTCTGGAGGAGCAGGCGCCTCGGGCACATCTGCAGGAAGCAGAGGAGAAAAGAATGAGGGAGGGATTAGGGAAGAGGATGAAAAATCAAAATACACTCAGCAAACCCCAGTGAGTCACAACAGTCTTCATTTTCTCTTCACTCAGTTCCTGAAAATACTTAACTTTGTCTTCATGAAGGAAAGTTACTTTTTAAATTCTCTTATGCTTCAATCTTAATAAGTGCCCATTTTAATTTGCATTATTAAAATGGTGTTCATTTAACATATATATATTTAAATCAGATTTTAAATATAATGTATTCTGTATTTTAATGCTTAGGTCACTATTTTAGACTGACTAAGACAGGATTAAATACACAGAAAGCTACGTTGTACATTTTTGCATAGGCCAGTCCATTGCTTTTTTAAATTGAACTTCTATCATCTTTACAACACAGCCTGTTCAGCTGGTACAGGCAGCAGCCTGCTGATCTGTGAAAAATTTCACTGTCCTGTTTTTTTTAAAATCATACAGTGTAAACATGAACACGGCAAATATTGCCCTCTGTAAACATGCAGCCTGGAGAGTTTTGTACACTTAACTTTAAATAAGATTGTGTCACATGTCGGGCATTTTTAAGCCTTACGAAACTTAACAGAAGCAGCTCTATACTAGATGGATTTAATGACTTTGTCAAGTTATTATTGTCAGCATTTTCCAACCGTTTTTATGCCATTTAATCACTTATTTAACTGTTTGTGCACATGAAGCATATTTTAACAGAGGAAGCTGATGCTGATGCTGATGCTGATGCTGAGGATCCTCATACTGGCGGCATCTCCTTTGAATCCGTGACCTGGCTGGCTGTGTAAAATGACGGACTGACATGTTTTAAAGACTTGCTGTCCGGTTCTGTGTAAATAACATCAAATCAACAGAAGGTGGGTTATTGGCGAGCCTTCAAGGCAGCACCAACATGGGGTCTCTGTGTAAAAATGGCTATAGTCAGCACTCAATATTCCTACACGTAAGTGGAGTGAGATAATTTAAATCATTTAGGAAAGTCTTAAATCTTGGATCCTGAAATGAGACATAAATTAAAATATTGCTCAAGAAAAAAACTTAATGGTAAAAAAGTTGATTGTTTTTGAGAGTGAGTGAGTCTTCATTTAATAAAGAGTTAAGAAAAGAGTTAAGAGGACGAGATGACACTGATCTTTTAATAAATATTATTAAAGCTTCTGGGAAAGGACATTAACTACTTCAGCTGTAAAACACACTGACTAACTAGAATAGAATAGGGTAGGACATGTGACTAGCTCAGGCTAAAATGTATTTTGAGTGTGATACTCACTGAATGGATGCTGGGCGATTACTGGGTCTGACCTCAGATACTCTCCAACCCCATACTTGTTCTCAGCGAACACTCTGAAGATGTATTCTATTCCATCGTGGAGCCTGATCACCCTCATGGTGGTCTTCTGGATGGCTGAAGCTACTGTGGCCCACTTGTTGTCCGTTGTCCTCCTCTTCTCCACAATATAGTTGGACACCTCAGCACCTCCATCGTCTTTAGGTGGTCCCCACTCCAAGGTGATGCCATCTGCAGTGATCTCATCAAACTTAATGGGACCTGTGCAGATTCCAGGCTTGCCAACCACCTTCAGTTGGAGCTTGCAGTCTTTGGAACCGGCACTGTTCTTGACGTTAATGGTGTAGTTGTCAGCGTCTCCTCTCTGGCAGTCTCTAATCAGCAGAGTTGTTACACCCTGAGATGCCTCCACGCACATCCGTCCAGTGTCTCCAAGCATAATGTCGCCTTTCTTCCACGTGGCAGTAGGGTAGGGGACTCCGATGACGGGGATGTTGATTCGCGTGGTGCTACCCTCCTTCATCACGTAGCAGTTGTCTTGCAGACCACTCAAGTTGCAGTCAGGCAGCACTAAAATCCCACAGAGTTTTTGCTTTTTAGAAAATGTTTGGAATAATATTTCAAGAATAACTTGCTAATATAGCTAATAATAGCTCACACAAAGGCTGAGTCAAGCTGACTTCTTACCAAACTGGTCCTTTGCGACGACAGTGAGCTCGGTGGGTGGCCCCTCTCCAGATTCATTGAGGGCTTTGACTCTAAAGGAGTACTCCTTGCCCTCTGTCAGCTCACTGAGAGTGTGTGAGGTGTTCTTGCCCTTCATTATCTGCTTCCACTTCTCCTCGCCTTCGCTCTGCTCCAGGATATAAGCAGTAACATAGCTTCCCCCATCACTGATGGGCTTCTTCCAGCCCAGAGTGACTGAGTCTTTGGTGGTTTTCAGGGCTTTGAAGTCTGTCACTGGACCAGGTTGCTCTGAGGGCAAGAACAAGGTTGTGTTTGTTGTTAAACAAGATTCTTTCAGCATTCATTCATCCCAGATTTGAGGGGTCATTATTTCTGACTTTATATCATAGTTCTGGTCTTTAAACTCAAGGGTAACTCTTGTGTCTTATATTTTTTATGGAGTTTTATTGTTCTTTTGTTTTTGGTCCAGTTGCAGTCAGGACAGAATCTACTACTGTATTTTCTATTATTAAATCTTGAATATGGTTTGTATTTAGACAGTTGTGGTTAAAGTACTGAAAATGTATATATATAGTATTTAAACTACAGAAGTACAATCACTCCCATGAAAAATCACATCTCTCACCGTCATGACACAGTAGACCAGAGTGATCACCTACATACAGACACAGAGATTCCTTGCTTTTATAGAGAGATACTTGATACAGAACATAATTGTATCATTTCGTTGAATTTAAATAAAGGTTTCGGTCTGTGACCTATGGTCTCCCAAATTCTCTACTTCACTCAACAATACTAAATACTCTTACTCTACTCTTACTCTACTTGT
>JAQLOL010000005.1:28399342-28425207 GCA_029783665.1 Naso thynnoides | reverse complement strand
GAAAAAAAAAGAAACAACTAAAAGCCACAAGCACTTGTGCTTACAGACAGGGCCAAAGGACTCCAGACAACTTCCCCTTCCAAAAGCCCTATCAAAACTTTTATTGATTCAAAAACAAAAGGCTTAAATTCTCTAACTGAACATGACCTGCATCTACCTGAGGCTCTGACGCTGCCAGCAGTCTCACAGCCCTCTCCAATGCCATAGGTGTTTTCAGCCAGCACTCTGAAGCAATAGGCCTGTCCCGCCTCCAGGTTGGTGATCCTGAAGGAAGTTTTGGGGCACTCTGCCGACACGCAGGTCCAAGCCTTTCTCTCAGCTAGACGTTTCTCTACAACATAACTCTTGACTGGGCTGCCACCGTCAATCAGTGGGGCATCCCAGGTGATGCAGGCATGGTTTCTGGAAGTCTCCTTTACTATGAGGTTCACAGGCGGTCCAGGAGTATCTGACAAAGAAGAAAAGCAGGATCACTTGCTTAGAGCTTTAAACTGAAAATAGATACAGACCAGGTTGTGCATGCACATTATGTTGGAGAGGAAATGTGATGTTTTCTCTCTGTTTCTTGTGGGTGAAAAAGATTCCTAGGTTCAGTGTTTTTCAACATACAGTTACATTGTGTAATTTTGTCATAAACTAATTGTTCTTTATTTTATTACCACTTTGACATCATCTAATTATCCTTCCTTTCATTTTTCCAGTTTTAATGAAAAAGTTAAGAGTTAAGTTGAATTAAAGAAGTAAAATTCAAAAGTTACATTTGGACGACTTCTGGTTAAAAAGGAAACATACATTAATATATAAAAATGTTCTTTACTGCAAAGGAAGTGCAGTTGTAGATTCACAAAAGGACCTGCCCTGTACTTAACTATATTCATGTTTTCAATCTAATTTATTTTTATTTTAACCTAGATTTCAATATATCAAAACCATCCTCACTGTGGAGTGTGAACTTGATTATGTTCTTACCAAGGACTTTGACCACGATGGTGTAGCTCTTGGAGCCACTGCTGTTCTCTAGTGACAAGACATATTTCCCAGCATCATATCTGTTAACATCCTCAATCATCAAAAAGGTATCCCACTCGGAAGTATTGATCAGCAGACCCTGCCTCTCCTTTAGGTTGGCATCCACTTTTGTCCATGTCACCTTTGGTGCCGGGCGTCCTCTCAGTGGGACATAGATCCTCATGGTGACACCAGCTCGAAGAACCAGAGCCTTTCGTAGATCAGCATCCAGCTCAGCTTCAGGAGCAACTGCAGAATGGACAGAAGATTGTTTTTTTAGGCTAAACTTACTGTCCTGTAAGCTGTTTCACGTGTCTCTTTTAAGCAGGTTATTTTTGGTTAACAGCGTGGCTGCATTTGCAAGCGCATTCTTTGCATGATTTAATCAAATTCCCCAAAAATGTGGGTCATTATTGAGAAAAAAGTTGTTTATACAAAAATAATTTGATGGCTGAAACACATCATGATGCAAAATACAAATATTCCATGAGGCAGACTGAAAGATTTCTATTATGCTAAAAGTAGTTGTTTTATTAACTTACACTATTTCATAACAAAGGACTTCATCACTATTATAATTTGGACTTATTAAAGAAACAAAAGGGACAGACTGTATCCGAGAAACAACGTGTTTACTCAAGAAGCTCAGCCCTGTGTTTTAATAGTTCGCTAAAAGGGCTAAATTAAAAAGTACCTACCACATGTTACTAAAAATCCAACTGCTGTTCTTTGTAGAATCCACCCTTATCTACCTTTTATTAACCGTACTCTGCTTGGCTTCATACTTGGAGGTTACTAATTAAAACCAAGTGGTGAATAGTTAAAAATAAACAATTAATGAGCTAATGGAGCATACTCAGGATATCCTTGGCCATGTGATTCCCAGGGACCTCACTGGGCTCGCTGAAGCCAATCTTGTTGACAGCGGTTACTCTGAACTGGTACTCAGTATTGTCCATAAGGCCTGTGACTAGGAATTTGGTCGCCTGGAGCTTTTTCGGGACATTGCACTTTGTCCAGTCCTCGGCCTCTGCTCGCTTACACTCCACCAGGTAGCCAATTATCTCACAACCACCATCGTATGCTGGTTTTGTCCAGCTAAGGCTGACTGAGCTCTTGGTTGAGTCCACCACTTTGGGGAAGGCAGGTGGTCCGGGAGGATCTGGAGAATTAGGGACATATTTGAAATTATTTTCATGGTTTATTGAAAAACACTTCCACTGAAGCATTTTTTGTTTGTCATGTTTAAAATTATTTTTAAGCTGACACTTACAGACAGGGTCAACAGCCAGTGCAGCTTTGGATGCATCGCTGGGTTTGCCCAAGCCCGCCTTGTTCATGGCGATGACTCTAAACTCGTACTCTGAGCCCTCAGTCAGTTGAGTGGCTTTGATGGTCCTGTCAATGACTGGTCGGCGGTTGACCTTTGCCCAGGTCAGCTCAGTGGCCTCACGTTTCTCTACCATGTAGCCCAGGATGGTGGCCTTGCCGTCATTGGCTGGGGCCTTCCAGCTCACTGTCATGGAGTCTTTAGTAATGTTGGTGATAACCGGTGGCTCACATGGACCAGGAACATCTGAGAAAAGAGATATGGCCATGACCTTACCTATCAGTGTTTGAGTTAATCTTAAATTGACATAAAAAATGAGCTGTCTCCTTAATCAAATATTGATCAATAGAGTAAGTTAGGGGTGACTAAACACCAAAAAATTTAAATTATTAAAACCAGAATGATGAATGAGTAACACAATGGCCTGTACACAATATATTTTAAATGTTCAAAGAACGTTGGATGATAAATGAAGAGAAGTGTGATAATCTATAAAGATGTTAGTCCCATCATATCTTTTCTTTGCTCAGATCATGATAAACGTTTCAGAAAAAATGTAAGTTTAAATGTTTTTTAACATTTTTAATTGTTTCAGTTTTTCCACCCACAACTACGTCGAACAGAATTTTTATCTTTCTGTCTTTTTTACTGTACTGTTCAAAGAAGTTGCAATGCAGTTAAAGTTTCGGTGCAATCCATATCAAATGACCTCGAAAGGTATTGAACTTACCGTATGGGTTCTTGACCATGACTGGGTCAGTCATTTTGGCATCTCCCACACCATACTGGTTCTCAGCACTGACTCTGAACTGGTACTCATGTCCTTCAATAAGTTTTTCTACTGAACAGTCAGTGATGTGTCCATGGATATTGGAGGTGACCAGAGCCCAGTTGGCCCTGCTGGTCTCACGTTTCTCTATAATATAGTTAGTGATCTCAGAGCCACCATCCGCAAGTGGGGGCTCCCATCGCAGCTTAACACGGTCAGCAAACACCTTAGTGATTTTCACTGAGGCTGGAGGGCCTGGTTTGTCTGCAGGGGGACATAACATGACATAACATAAAATCCTTGCACAGACAAGAAGTAAAAGAAAAATAAAAACTACAATAAATCTAACTTACCAAGCACTTTGACCTTGATGGTGGCGTACTTGCTGCCGTTGATGTTCTCAGCAGTAATAGTGTAGTCACCAGACTCCTTTCTGGTGACGGAGTAGAGCTCTAGCAGGTGGACATGTTTCTTCTGGGTCATCTTCATTCCCTCAGCAAGGACAAGAGGCACGCCATCTCTCTTCCAGCTCACCTTGGGCAGTGGCTTACCGAACACCTCCGCATCCAGGACAATGTTCTCTCCAGCTTTCACCACGATCAGGTTCTTCATGTTGACACCTAGCTCCACTCGAGGAGGAACTGCACAGGAGAAAAAGAGAGATTAATCATCGTTATTTGTCAATAATTTAAGTTTGTCAGTGATAGTTTTCCTTGCTGTGTGAGGCTGTACCATTCTCTGCGATGACGGGGATAGGGTCGGACAGCTCAGACGGCAGGCTGATGTTGACGGCGGACTTAGCAATGACTCTGAATTGGTACTGTTGACCTTCCTCCAGTCCGGTCACTACATAACTCTCTGTCTGGATGTTCATGCAGTTGGCATTGCAGCGTGTCCACTTCTCCTCTGGAAGCTTTGTGTACTCCATATAGTAGCCAATCAGCTTGCTGCCACCGTCATGCTTGGGTCGGCTCCAAACCAATGACACAGAGTTCTTAGTCACATCCATGGCCTCAGGTTTACCTGGTGGGTCTGGATGGAAACAAAGTGTTGTAGACTTAGTTATGCTTTCTGACCAAGGGAGGAGGTTGAGTAAACAAGAGTGAGAATCTGGTTGGCTTCACTACTCTGAAAACTGAATTTTCCATGAAACAATTTGGCTTCAAGCCAAATAAATAAATAAATAAATAAATAAATAAATGAATTATAACTATTATGAAAACCCCAGGCTTTCATTCAGTAATCTTAAGATTGTAACTTATAATTTCATGATCTCAAAACAAGAAATTATTGTACTTTATTTCTATGAGAATTCAAATTGAATTAAAGCTGCAAGCAGTGTTGTCAGGACCTTGCATGCTGGCCCATTGGGTAGGCCTAGTCATGGCCTATGGCTCATTAAATGTTAATAAAGTAACCATTTTGAAGGATTTAGGGTAATTTTTAAAAAAATAGGGACTTTTATTTTGAAGGAGATTGGGGTTTTTATTTTGAAAGTCCAGAGTAGACCCAAGTGAACTGGTCAAAGTTTGATTGACATGTACTGTCAGGTGAGTGAGGATGAGAAGTTTTTGCGGACAGACACAGTCAAATGTCCATTCAATTCAAATGACAGATCTACATTCATTTGACCTCATGTGACCTGGTCAAAGTTTGACTGACATGTGTACAGGCAGCTGTGTGCTGATGAGTCATGTAGGCAGGCAGATAGAGAATTTTTAATTCATTTGAATGGCGAAAGTGATTTAACCCACACCTTTTGAACTTTCACTGCTTCAATATAGTTTTAGCTATGGATTTCATTCAAACTTTAAATGGGTCAAAAGACTTTGACCTACAAATTTTGTATTTAAATAGTTTTGCAATATTTTACTGTTATTGAGATATTAGAATTTTATTTTTAGAGCTTATTCTATTCCTTTTCAGATTTTATAATGGGTGTGTATTGCGGAATGTTCTCCAAGCTAGAGTGAGTCACATGACCACTACAGTGTTATGGGGCTGAGATGAAAACTAGAAAGAGACCAGGTGGCACAATTTTTGTCTCTCACATGTTAAGAAATTATTTACACAAAACCTATATCCTATATCGCCTTGTTCGGCAAGTGCTTGTAGCACTATACATCTGGTTGCTTTGTTGATACGAGTCATGGTTTAGCCACAATCGCCACTTGTTCGAGGTGTGCGATCAGGGCTTTTTCTATGTCTGAGATTTTTTCCCCTTCATTTAGATTAGAAGAGGCAGACAATGGGATTTGGGACTCGAACTTTGACAGCTTATAAAATCCAAACTGTCCGAGTTATTATGAAGTTGTTCAGAACTTTTCATTGGCAGTGTTTCCTTAGTCATCTATTAGCGTTTAAAGCCGATAAGACAAATGCCCTTGAAGAAGATAGCAAATTTACAAGGCCAAAATTGGGGCCAAAATCTTAATTTGAAATGCAAATTATGATTAGGGGTGTCAGTGGTTGATTTTTAGGTCTTGATGAGACGAACAATTGAATTTTGGTTTGATCTCTCTACGATATTCCTACAGGCTGTAGTGGCCGTTTTAGTGTTTCTAGGTGGCACTAGAGAGCACATTTTGGCACTTTGGGGGTTAATTTTTATATTTTATAAAATTTTCACCAGACCTAATGTGTGTGCCAATTTTAGTGAGTTTTTGAGCATGTTTAGGGGGTCAAATTTGGGTTCAAAGACACGTAACCATAATAATGAATGACAAACAGTACAATTTTAATAGGGTCCTTGCTCTCCAGGCGAGAACTCCTCTAGCCATGCTGAAAGAGTCTTTGACTTAAGAAAAATTAACACGAGAACATGCTTAAATATGATTGATATTTATTTTCCTCATGACTAAAAGAAAAACCCCATTCTAATGATCTTTGTCCTTGTTTTTCTATCCTCTAACTTTTTTTAACTACAAATGACAGAAAAATGAAAAACTATGTCATAAAGAAAGAACATTCTCTTACCAATAGCAGTTCTGGCAGTGATGAAGTCAGTCTGTTTGCAAGGTTTGCCCTGTCCAGCCAGGTTGAGTGCTGATACCCTAAAGGTGTATTCCAGACCCTCGATGAGGCCAGCGCAGGTGTACTGTGTAGCTTTGACCACAGACTCGTTAGCCTTTACCCACAGGAGGCTGTTCCTTTCCTTCTTTTCAATGCAGTATCCAGTGATGGGGCTGCCACCGTCGCTGCTGGGACGCTCCCATGACAGGATGACAAAGTCCTTGAAGATCTTGTTGATCTGTACGTTTCTAGGCTCGCTGGGAGGATCTTTAGGGGGAAGCAAAACAGTTAGTACATTGTGTCATAGCTGTGCTATTGGTTACCTGTAATGAAGTTAAAAAAGTTCACCGTTATTGTCTTTGTGAAGTCCTTGTTCTATGGATTTTAACATTTATGGTCTAATAAAACACCTTGCCAGAGGACTGCAGTTGAAAATTTGCCAGTTGGCTAACACTGGCACATTTACAGAAATGTTGATTAATGTGTATTGTCCTTATAAATAAAATAAATGAAATAAATTAAATGGTTTGGCTCAGACTCACCAAATGGATATCTTGCAATCATCTTCTCAGTGTAGACAGGTTCGGAAATGCCTAATCTGTTCTCGGCACGGATTCTGAAGCCATACTCTTTACCAGTTGTCAATTTGGTCACTCTAAAGCTGGTTTTAGTGCAGGATGATGACAAAGTGACCCAGTCACCCTGGCTGACATCACATTTCTCAACAATATAGTTGGTGATATTGCTGCCACCATCCTCCTGTGGGGAGTTCCAAAGCAGGGTGCAGGCATCAATGTCGAGCTCAGTAATTTCTGGAGCTTCAGGGGGTCCAGGGATGTCTGTAAGACACAGAGGAAGTCAATAATGATGAAAATGACACACAATATCAGTGATCTGTATTTGATCATTCCCATTTTAAGTATTGTTTTTCTCCTTTCAGGTTAAAACCAGCAGCTTTAAGAGCATTCGTTTTTGAAGCTGACCCATGACTGTGACTCTGAGAATCTGGTTGATCTTGGCTGTGCTGTTCTCAGCTGACAGGCTATAGTAGCCACTGTCCTTCCTCGTTACATTCTTGATGATGAGTGTGCAGGTCGTCAGTGTTTTTACAACAGACAGGCGGTCAGAGGTCAGCACGTCTTCATTGCCCTGCTTCCACTTGCAGAAGGGAGCAGGTTTACCAGCCACAATGGCCTCAATCACCATTTTGGATCCAGCTCTGACTGTCACAATATCGGGCATGATGATCTTAGGAGCCACTGAGAGGAAGAGGAAATACCAAAAGTTACAATAGAGAATAATAAGAGAATTATAATTTTTATATTAGTATTCATCAGGGAATATTTAGCAGTCATCTGCAATAGTCTGACGTAAACTTTGATGCCTGTCTACTCACTGAGCTGCTCCTTGACTTCAAACACTCCCTCTGCCTCTCGAGCTAGGCTGGTTCCCACTGAGTTCCTGGCTGCAACTCTGAACTTGTACTTCTTTCCTTCCTTGAGACCAACCACCACAATGGTCAGATCTTTAACAACAGAGTAAGGTGTCCACTTGTCCTCAGGCGAACCCTCCTCCTGGTAGTCGACCACATAACCATTAATCTTGGCTCCTCCATCTCTGAGTGGCTTCAGCCATCCCAGTGTGGCACTATTCTTGGTGATCTCCAACACATCCATCTTCTTTGGAGGGTCAGGCTCACCTGAATGTAACAAACAGCAGGTGTTAGGAAGACAAAAAAAGGAAAAAAAACAACAGAGAAAGAGGGACATTGGGGTGGGCATGTGGAAACTTATTCACACAGTCTTCGGTGACACTCACTGATAGGATCAACAGCCAGGTAGGACTTAGGTGAGTCCTGGGGAACTCCAATGCCATACTTGTTGCAGGCCATAACTCTGAAGTAGTACTCAATGCCAGGGGTCATGTTGGTCACCTTGAAGCTGGTTTTCTTCAGCTCCTCGGTGCACTTGGTCCAGGTTTTCCTATCTACCTCACGTTTCTCCACAATGTAATTGAGGATGGGGCTGCCACCATCATTCTCCGGTGGCAACCAGGACAGCTGAGCTGTCGTCTTGGTAATGTCAGTTGCCTCTAGGCCACCAACAGGACCAGGAGTATCTGCACAGGATAAATTTAAAGGTCACTTTAATCATTCAGTGTTCTAACTCTTTTAAAGGCAGTGCTGTAAAAACTGATCTTGTCATTGCTCTACTGTTTCTCACCAAGGACTTTGACACGGACAAACACGGCTTTCTCTCCAGCTGAGTTGGACAAAGTCAGTGAGTATTTCCCAGAATCCTCTCTAGTGCTCTCGGGGATTACTAAGAAGGACATGGTATCAACCTGGTCCACGTGACCTCGACGGATCACATTGTCCACACCCAGACGCTTCCAGGTAACTTTGGGGGTGGGCCTTCCTCTGATCACAGCGAAAAGCCTGATTGGACAGCCAGCCCTGACAGCAAGGCCTTTCCTCAGACTGGCATCCAGGTCGATCTCTGGAGCCTCTGTTGCCGAAGGAACACACTGATTAACACTACCTCTGCCTTGTGTAATAAAATAGATTTATTAAGGTACACGTGCTTTTGGCTTCAGTAGCTATTAAGTCTTACCCAGTATCTCCTTGGGAGAGACGGCCTCCTTCAAGTATGCGTGTCGTCCCCAGCCCACCTGGTTTTGGGCTGACACTTTAAATTCATACTCTTGCTTCTCATCTAGCTGTCCAATAGTGAACTCTGTGAGCACCAATGGACCATGGGTGTCAATTCTCTTCCAGCCTTCTGTAGGCTTCTCTGGATCTGCCTCGCTTTTCAGTCTCATGTCCAGGCTGTAGCCGATGATGGGGGCACCACCATCATACACGGGCTTAGACCAGGCCAAAGTGATAGAGGTCTTGGTGCTGTCGCCCACCTTCAGGCCTGCAGGTGGGCCAGGGGGCTCTGCAGGTAGTGAGAATAAAACATAGTTTAAATACTGAAACACCAAAATACACAGTTGAAAGGCTGTTTTACATCAATTTCTATCATCTTAAACTTCATGTTCTCTGGTTTGAGCAAACTGTGAAAGCAACTCCAGACTTACCTATGGGATCTTTGGCTGCAACAGGTCTGCAGGGTTTGCTGGGCTCTCCCAAGCCAACCTCATTTTCAGCCTTCACCCTGAACTGGTACTCATGGTTGGGGATAAGATTGGCAACTTTCAAGCGTCTCTCAGAGATAGGGCTCTTGGTGCATGGCACCCAGCGCACCGCTCTCTTCTCCTTCCTCTCTAGGATGTAGCCAGTGATTGACTTTCCACCATCATTCTCGGGAGGAGCCCAGACAACTGTCATCTCATCTTTACTCACCTGGACCGCAAAAATATATAAAAATAAGTATAACAGAGAAACCTTTATTATAAGGGCACACACATACGAGGTAGCAAATATATATATGAGTCTATTTTAAGAAAATCTTAAAATTACAAAGTCTTTTACTGACCTTGGTGACCTCAGGGGCATCAGGGGGTCCAGGCTTGTTGAACTGAGTCTTGACAGTAACAGGCTTGCTCTCCATGGCAGGGCCACTTCCCATTTTGTTTTCAGCTCTCACTCTGAAAATGTACTCATTACCCTCCACCAGACGAGTGACGTTACAGTATGGTGTGACCACTGAGGCAGAGTATGTTGACCAGACCATCCTTCTGGTCTCACATTTCTCTAGGATGTAGCTGTCCACCTCACAACCTCCATCATCCTCTGGGGCATCCCACACCACTCTGCACTTGTCTGCACCAATGCCAGTAATCCTGAGGTTCCTCACTGGGCCTGGGACATCCAGGACGTTAACGTTGGCATATGCTGTGAAGGTACCGGCAGAGTTGGTGGCAGTGATGATATACTTTCCAGTGTCAGTGCGTCTGGACTTGGTCATTAGGAACTTGGAGTAGTCTGGGCCAGTCTCATAGCTGATTCTGGGGTTGTCTCCAACAGCCTTGTCTTTTGTCCATTTAACCTCAGGCTGGGGCTTTCCTCTTAGGCCAGCCTCCATTCTGACCGATTCTCCAACCTTCACTGTCAAGGTTCCTGCCAGCTTCAAGTCAATGACGGGCTTCTGGATCTCTTCCCTCACCAGAATATCAGCAAGTTTCACCCAAGCACTCTCACCTCCCTCATTGACGGTCTGCACCCTAAATAACAATTGAAACAAATGATTTACATTGGATTATTCACATTAGATGGGGCAGTGCTCAAATAGCACAGTTTCTGATTGTAAACACACCCTGCCAAAAAATTAAAAAAAATTTCAAAGTAAGAACATAGTAACCTACCTGAAGGTGTATGTCTGGTTCTCCAAGCATTTGTCAGCCAGGAAGAAGGTGTCAGTGAGAGTGCCAGTGTTGAGTTTCTCCCACTCCTCAGCATCTTTGGCTTTGCATTCCAGGTTGTAGGACAAGTTGGGGCTGCCACCATCATAGTCTGGCTTTCTCCATCTCAGATGAACATGGTTTTTACCAATGTCAGTGGCCCTAAAGTTCTCAGGTTCACCAGGCTTCTCGATGGGGTCGATAGCCAGCAAAGGGGTCTTGGTCTCCACACAGGGTCCTGGTCCCATCTTGTTCACAGCACAGACACGGAACAGGTACTCATGGCCTTCCATCAGTTTGGCCTTGATCTTGCGATTGGTGCAGTTGGAGGAGATCATTGACCACATGCTAATGCTGGGTTCACGGCACTCCACGATGTAGTTGGTGATCTCTGAGCCGCCATTGTCCTTGGGGGCCTCCCAGTTAATCATGCATGAATCCTTGGTGGCATATGTTATGTGCAGATTCTGACAGTGGCTTGGTCTGTCTAGCACATTGACAGTGATTGTGCAAGAGGCCTCACCACCCTCGTTTGAAGCCTTAAGGATGTATTTGCCATGGTCAGCTCTTGTGGCCTCCTTGATTCTCAGGTGAACCACAGGCAAGTTCTGAATGATGGTTACACGTTTGTTGTTCTCCAGAACTGTCTCTTCCTTTGACCAAAGCACTTCAGGGTCAGGACGGGCTTTAATGTAGCCAATGATGTTGATGTTATGTCCAACACGCACGGTAACGTGTTCTCGGCAGGTGGCATCCATCTCGATCTCTGGAGGGATGAGGATATCCTGAGCGGTGATTGACTTTGGGATTTCTCTGACTTCTCCATCTCCGACCATGTTGGAGGCATAGACTCTGAATCTGTAGGTAACGCCCTCCTCCAGACCCTTCACCCTGTAGGCACATTGCTTAATAAAGTCATCCAGGTTTACTTTTTTCCATTCTTCAGTATCTGCCTTTTTCATCTCCACATTGTAGCCTAGGATAGGGCTGCCTCCATCTTTATTGGGTTTGGTCCACACCAATTCAGCAGTGGTCTTGCTGTAATCCTTCACTTTGGGGTTGACAGGCGGGCCAGGGACTGTGATGGGCCTACAGGGCTTGCAGGGGTCAGAGATGGGAGAGGGACCGCTGTAGCCGGCAATATTCTCTGCAAACACTCTGAACTCATACTCATTGCCCTCAAACAGACCCAGAACTCTGTACCTCAGGTCCTTGCACGGTGTTTTGTTGACACGGATCCATTTTCCTCCCTTATGCCTGCGCTCAATGATGTAGCCAGTAATCTGGCTGCCACCATCTGCCAGGGGCATGGTCCAGCCAAGTGTAACTGCATCCTCTGAGATATCATAGGGCTGTGGCTTACCAGGAGGGCTGGGAGGCATGAAAGAGTGCTCAGCAACAGTGGGCTTGCTCTCAAGAGGTGCGCCAATACCCATTTTGTTCTCAGCACGGATGCGAACCACATACTCCACTCCCTTCTGCAAGCGAGTGATATTGAGACTGGTGGCAAGGCCGCCAGAGCTTACACCTCCCCAGGTTTCCTTATTTGACTCTCTCTTCTCCACGATGTAGTTTGTGATGGGGCTACCACCATCTTCTTTGGGAGGACGCCATTCAATCATCATAGAGTCAGGAGTGACCTCCAGGATATGAACAGGCCCAATGGGAGCAGAGGGAACATCCAGGACCGTGACATTTAAGGCCACAGTCTTGGTTCCAGCTGGGTTGGACACAGTGAGCAGGTAGGTGCCTGTGTGGTTTCTGGTGCACTCATTAATGCTTAGCACAGTGGAGAAGTTGTCAGTGTCGATCTTGATGTTGCCCTCGCTGGTGATCTCCTCTCCTTCAATGGACCACTTAGCAGTGGGAATGGGGATTCCTCTCATGATAGCTGGCAACCTGATGGTGGTGCCAGCCTTAACGGTGATGCCTTCAGTGAGCTTAACGTCCACCTCAACAATTGGAGGCACTGTGAACAATTAGACAAAGGGGGTTACTCTGTACCTTTATAATCATTATGGTCAAAAACATTAAAATAACACATTTAATTTACATTTTACTAAATAGTGGTGTATCTTTGACCTTTCTTAGTTTTAAACATTAACATTAAGTAGATTAGTGGATTCCAAATATCAATTTAAGGCACATTTTACACAATCAAACTAAACATTTCCACCCATGCAACAGAAAGAAAATGGTAAATTTCAACTAGGAGTACTGATAAATGATTCATCACATTATTTTTAATATCGGTGATGAAGATTCTTGGAGTTCTGTTCTGTATCTCACCCAGTTTCTCCTGGCAAAAGATAGGCACGGTAGTGTCAGGTCTGCTGAGGCCAATGGCGTTCTCCGCCCTTACTCTGAAGCGGTAGGTCTTTCCTTCCTCTAGGCCAGTCACATGACTCTCAGGGATGCTGACAGTCTTCCACTCATCCCACTCCTTCTCTCCCTCTTCCTGGTACTCCACCAGGAAACCCGTAATCTCACTTCCTCCATTGCGGTCTGGCCAGTTCCAGACCAACCACACCTCAGTCTTGTCCACGTCAACATGATGCAGGTCTTTGGGAGGACCAGGAGGGACTGGAGGAATGGTAAAAGGAGACAGTAAGTTTAAACTGGTGAGACTAAGCATTGGCTACATAGTCTCCATCTCCCTTGGTCCCTCTGAACATTGATTGATCGATTTGCAATAGGTTTGTTTCTTGAGCAACAAATGCTTTTGAGGTGGAAAGGCCATTAAAAATGTTGGCACAAAAATCTGCACTTTAGTGGGAAACTTCCACTACTAATTCTACCCATTAGCAAAGCCAGCTGTGTACTAAACCATCCTTTTAGTGTTGCTCCTTCCTTGAAATAAAATCATACATCTCAACAGCTTTGTCATGCAAGTAATAATTTTGTGCACTTTCTTTGTATTTGTTTTCTGTGTTACAAACACACTAAGATCTTTTGCCAAACACCTGTTGATCAAGCAGTTGCAGCGCTGTTACTCACAGAGTGGATTCATTGCTTTGATGGCCTTTGGTGTTTCAATGTATTCGCTGCGGCCATACTGGTTTTCAGCAGCAACCCTAAATGAGTAGGATGTGCCCTCCATCAGGTGCTTCAGCATCATGCTGCGTTTCTTGGATGTGGAGCAAACTGGGACCCACTGAGTGGATGCAGTGTCTTTCTTCTCGACCACAAAGTTAGTGATGCGAGCACCACCATTGTCCTCTGGGTCTTTCCAGGACAGGTAGGCAGAATCACTTCTGATGTCAGACACCCGGAGGTGCTGGATGGGACCAGGTTTATCTGAAGAAAACGTGAGGACATATCATATAAATCTGTCAAGCCCAAGACGTCATGAGTACAAAAAAAAGGAAGAAGGAATTAACGATATGAATTGAAAAGTTCGGGTATCTCTGCCAAACTTTTCAGGGCAAACACATTTAAAATTACTAAATCACACACACGTGTATTAAAGCAAATAACCTTTTAACAATTCTTACCAAAGACAAGAACAGTGCAGGTGGCAGTCTTGGATCCAGCTGGGTTCTCAACAGTTAGAGTGTAATCTCCACAGTCACCACGGTTACAGAACCTCATCTCCAGCTTGGTGCCTATCTGGTTGGTCTCAATGTCAGCCCTGGTAGGCACCTCAGCGTCATTCTTCTTCCAGGTGACGGTGGGGAAAGGGACTCCTTTAATGGTGGCCATCAGCGTGATGTGAGTGCCAGCCATTGCCTTCACCTCCCGGGTCATTGCGGCATCCAGAATCAGCTCTGGGGGTTCTGAAGGGTTGACAAAGGTTTACAGGTAGAACATGAGAAACATTAATAGGAGAGGTTATCATTACTAATGTCACTTTTGATACACAGAGTACCTCTTAAGCTGGTTCTGATATTACTGAACCACTGAAATGACAACTCACCAAGTCTGTCCTGCACTCTGATTGGCTCCTTCAGGTTAGCTGGGTCAGATTCTCCAGCAGCGTTGACAGCCATGACTCTGAAGCGGTACAGAGCACCATCATCCAGGTTGACCACCTTAAACTTGGTCTCCTGGCAGGAGTCTGGAGTCTGGTTCACCTGAAGACAGCAGCAGGACGAGAGTCATATATTAATTTTCATGAAAGATTTAGAGACATTTGGAGGATGAAATGCAAAGACCATGACATCAGGAAATTAAATGGTTAATTCTCTGAGAAGCAAATCTCATGGTAATTAGTCAACTGCCTCACACCTTGCTCCACTCCTCTTCTCCAGCCTTCTGGAACTCCAGCAGGTATCCGAAGATCTTTCCTCTGCCAGTGTCGGTGGGTGGCTGCCAGGACAGAGTCACCGAGTCCTTGGTGAAGTCGATGGCCTGGAACTTTACTGGTGGACCGGGTTTCACTGTGGCAAAGTGCAAGCAGGAATTCTTGTAGTGAGTGGATACAGTAACTGACAATAAAATTAAATGTTCCTCTAAGATGTAAACTTACCAATGGGATCTTTGGCAAAGACAGGCTTGGATGGTGGACTCGGGTCTCCGGCCCCAACCACATTCTCAGCGCTGACTCTGAACTCGTACTCACAACCTTGCAGGAGCTCTGTCACCCAGTACTCCACCTTTGGATGGATTCTCTCTGTGTTGCAGCGGACCCATCTGGAAGCAGAAACATTGCCAGTGTATGAATATTTCTTTATTTTGTGGTTTTATCATTTCTCATTTTAGGGGTTTATGGGAGAAAAGTGTGATCCAGAGTTTGTTAGCCTTGTTATCTCAGTGTAGCAACTTTGTTAACTCATTATTTGACAGATAAAGCTAAGGGTCAGTTTTCTTAAAAAGTATCTGCTCCCTAAAATACTGACTTCATGATACTCTTATAAGTATACTGATTGAGCATTAATAAACAAACAACAGACTTGATAAATTTATTGGTTGATTAATCATGAGGGTTAATAATGGCACAAAACTGTCAACTGTTCTTTGGTTGTGGCTTCTCTAATATAAAGATCAGCTTTTTTCCCCCCACATAAATGTAAACCAAATGTCTTTTGAGTTTTAGCCAGAGAAAAAAATAAGGGAAAAAAGGCTATTTTTTAAAAAAACCTTTTGCTGACATTTCTCAAATAATTACTCAGCTAATTCAACTCATTACGTAATGATGAAAATACCCATTAGTTGCAGGCATAGAGAGTTGTTGTGTGGGTGTACTTGATGGGTTGTGTCTGAAATAAGTAATCAAAGTAAAATTTGCTAGCTTCACAGGTTGTTGTTTTTATTATTTGAGATATTAAAGTTCTAATATTAGTAGCCACAGACTAAAACTGGGGCATATCTTCACTCTCCAAACTACAAATGCTTGTACTGCTGTTTGTGTGTGTACCTGTTGGCCATGGTCTCCTTCCTCTCCACAATGTAGCCTGAGATTGGTTTTCCTCCATCAGCAGGTGGCTCCCAGCTGATGAGGGCAGAGTCGTGGTAAACCTCCTTCACTATGGGCTGTTTAGGAGCATCGGGCACCTCTGCCAAGGAAAAAACAAATATGGTCCCACTGATCAGACACTGTGGAATGTTTCATCTCTAACATCTATGAATGTTTCCTGTTGCAGGTCTGTAAATGTGTTTGCAAGGACTTACTGAAGATGTCTCTCGCCTTGCTCTCTGCAGATAGCAGGGGGTCACTGATGCCGTAGATGTTCTGAGCCATGATCCTGATGATGTACTCACGACCCTCGATCAGCTTGGGCACCTGAAGGAGCAGAGAGAAGGAATCATTCGTCAGCACTGAGAAGTTACCTGCCATGTTTCCATTAATTATTAACCTAATTTTAAGCAAACTTTTGAAATCTTGCAAAAAAGGAAACGTAAATAAGAAGCATTTCCAACAACTGGTTTGGAACAAATAAACTAGGCTGCAAAACATAGTTTGGTCACAAGGTGGCGGTATAGGCAACATTACACATGGCTAAAATAAACAGTAGAAAAAGTAGAGGTCGCAGAACAGAAAAAAACATTGTGGCATTACATTGATGTTTACCATCTCAAATTACCATTATGTTCTTTAGATGAGATTTAGGTATACTTTGGTCTGCTAATCACTTCACACACCTGGTGCTGTTGTTGTTATCAGCCATGTTTTTGCATGTTGGATGAATATTTGGGAAGATGGTGAAATGATCTTCTTCTGCTACTTCTACCTCTACAGATAGATATTCACTGTTTTCATCCCCCATTTAGCAGAAAGTTTGGGGTTTTTTTGGCAAAATTTTGACGTTTCCATTTACCATTTCTAATGCAATATTTCAAAATGCCCATCAAATATGTTTATGGAAACGTGGCTAGTGTCAACGTGTGCTTAAAAACGTCAACACACTTTTTGAAAGAACTGAAATTGGAAGAACAGCACTATCATCACTGAAAGCTGATGTAAAATTACTGAATTGCACAAAATAAACAAAAAAATTTATAAATATTTTAACTTATTGATGTGATTTAAACATTTTATCTTCTGCAGTTAAATTATTTTTTAAATAACAATGGCACAAAAAAGTATTGTTTCCATTAATTTTTGAAACCTCAGCATTCTTACAACACTAGAACCAATATATTTTTAAATAACACCTATAATACACCCTAGTCACGGGAAATCATTAAGGTTGCAATGATTCATTGCTCCTGTCTGTATATCAAGTTTTACTGTCTATTCCAGTGAGAATGTCTATTAGATATTTACTTATTTTATACCTAAATCGTTACATTTTACAGGTTAAACTTTGAGTAGGGTTGGTGCCAATTGGCCCACCTTGCAGGTGGTCCTGGTGCAGGATGAGGTCACAGGCATCCACAGATCTCTGTTGGTGTCTCTCTTCTCAACAATGTAGTTGGAGATGGCACAGCCTCCGTCATCCAGGGGAGGGTTCCAGGAGATCACCATGTAGTTCCTGTAGACCTCATTGAACACCACGGGGCCCTCGGGGGGCTGTGGACGGTCTGACAGGAGGAAGCAATCGCTTTATTACATAATATAATTTGTAATTATTAATATAACATTCAATTTTCACTTTTTGCTCTTTGAGCATCTTTTAAACTTAAATTTAAAGTCATATACAAACCAGCTCAGCAGTCATTTTTCTTCTTCAACTGCCTTATATTCTATTTCATCCTTCATTTCTAATGTAAATCTTGTTATTCTATCTATTCAACAAAAACTCAATTAATAATCCATTACTTTAATCTGGATATTCTTCATTATGTTTTAAAATGTGGTCTGAGCTGTGACACAAAGGAACATTGCTGCAGATTTCTCATTACATTTCTCTTTGGCCCCTGGAAGCTGAAGTGCTGCAGTCTTTGCTCAACAAATACAAGAAGCTTCAGTGATGATAAATCAATTAAACCTGCAGATTAATTATTTGCCATCAGTTTAGCTGAACAGTGACTCACCGACTACAGTGATGGTGCAGATTCCAGTGCGAGCTCCGGCTGCATTCTCTAGGCTGACACAGTAGTGCCCGCTGTGTTCTCTCTTGGCCTTACTGATGTTGAGGCTGAGGTGTCGGGCTGTGCTGTAAAGGCCAATCTCCTCATCCGCCTTCAGCTCCTCATCATTCTTTGTCCAGGCAATAGCTGGAACCGGTTTGCCGCTGTAGCGTCCTGACAGCGTGCAGCTTTCTCCCACCTTCACCACCATCTTGTCCCTGAAGTCCAGGTCCAGGTTTGGTGGTTCTGCAGAGGGTGGGATGGATTTAAAATTTAACAACAGGTTTTAATGTGTTTTTATACTTAACTCTGTTTTCATTATCAGCATGTCATGTTTCTGATGCCCTGATGTGTGATATACTGTATATAATAGTTATTGCTTATAATTTCAGCTGACAATTACAGCCATTAGTGCAGAACCTTTTTACAAAAAGGAACCTGGCTCTGAATGAGGGTCCAAACCTATTTCATTAAACCCCAAAAGTGTTTTAATAGGGTTCAGTAGTGTTCCTGAAGAATGGAAATTTGTTACCCTCAATATTTGACCACTGTCTTCAAAGGCATCCACAAGCTAAAAGAAAACTAATTTCCTCCTCTCATTATTTAAAGTTAAACTGACTTCAAAACAAACTAGACTTACTGAATGTACCAGGCAGGTGGATGAACTGAATTTTATTTGTAGTTCCGATGAAAAAAATTAGGATGTTGTTGTGCTGCCTTACTCACCAAGCTCGTCCTTGCACTGCACAGGTTTGGTGGCGAAGGACGGCTTGCCCTGTCCCACCTTGTTAATGGCAGAGACTCTGAATTCATGGCTCGAGCCATCCTTTAGCCCTGTCAGCGTGAACTTCCTGTCCATCAGCTTGTCGTCTCCACCTATTCTTGTGAAGCTGTCCCGGCCAACCATGCGGGACTCAAGGACGTACTCAGTCACTTCAGCACCGCCGTCATACTTGGGTGGTCTCCAGGCAACGGAGATGGAATCCTTAGTAACAGCGGTGATGATCAAGTCCTCTGGACGCTCAGGGATGGCTGGAAGAGACACAAACACAAATCTGATGAGATATGTTAAATGACAGTGCCTGTGTGGTCACTATTCTTTTCTTTGTCAAACTGCTGGTTGTACTGCTGTAAATGTGGCAACGTCCTTGCAGTAAAATAACGGCAGCACTTTCAAACTAAATCTATTCAATACTCAAGTACAAATGTGGCTTTTCAGCATTATTTTTAATTACGCTGTCAGAATGAACTTTAAATTATTGGTGGCATCACAGCAAACATGTTTTATAAATCCAATAGTTTCAAATTGCTTAAAAAAACACCTGAAATTTGAATCTAAACTTATTACTTTCAGGAAAATGGACACAGTGTTTTAACTGGTGCACTTTGAATCATTTCATTTCATTCATTTGCTATGGTTAACATGTGTCTGACTTACAGATGGGGTCCTTGATAAGAACCATCTTGTCAGTTTCGATGAAAGGTCCCATGCCGATGATGTTCTCGGCTGCAATCCTAAAGAAATATCCCTTGCCGTCGATGAGTCCCTGCACCACGGCGTTGTTCCTTGTAACTGTGTAAGACACCGACGTCCAGCCCATACGATCTGACTCCCTCTTCTCAATGATGTAGTTGGTAATGGCTGAGCCACCGTCATCCTCAGGGGAATACCAGGTCAGCTTGCAGGAGTCGTTGGTAAGATTCTCGCCGGCAAAAGGAAGACCGACCGGCCCAGGGACGTCTGATGGAAGGGGGGGCGGACAAAGTTATAGATAGGTTAGAGTGATTTAAAAAGATTTTCAAATGTAGCAACTAACAGAGACTTGAAAGCTTCATTTCTAATCCAAGTGTTTTATTTCATGACGTCCAGCTTAGTGCACCACTGAGGCTGCCTGCTAACAAAATATAACTCCAGGCTTAAATATACAAGCTGCCTTTACTGAGGTGGCATCTCCTGGTAAACTCACAAGTAAAAACACAATGTCTGTGAGGACCTTTCTTTTTTATGTCAAGAAATCTGTCCTGACCTGACAGACATTATATCGCTGGTGTGACAAATAGCTTTGCTTTACTCAGCTGATCCTTCTTTAGATTTTAAGAATTCCTCCAACATTCCGGTAAGGATGACTCACCCAGGACCTCGACGATGACGGCCTTTTTCCTCTCTCCCCCCTCATTCTTGGCGCTCAGAGTGTAGATGCCTTGGTGTTGGCGTCGACAGTTCTTGATAACCAGTGAGTTGGAGATGCCTGTTGTCTCCACCACAGCCTCTTTGGGCACCTCTGCATCATCTCTGCACCAACTGATCTGTGGGGCAGGTTTACCGGACACGTAGGCAATTATGCGGATGGTGCCGCCGGCATGGACCACAATCTTCTCCTTCACGGAGGCATCCAGGTCCATCTCAGGAGGAACTAGAGGAGGAGGTGGCGATTTGTATTTAATAAAGTAACCTTAAAGTCATATAATCAGAAACACCATCTGATGTTCTTCATCCACATTCTTGCTCTAAGGTGGATCAGACTCTTACTTGTCCTGTCTTTGACCTCAATCAGCTCAGACACGAGCCCCGGATCTCCCACTCCAGCAGCGTTCACAGCGCGGACTCTAAAGCGGTACAGACCACCTTCCTTCAGACCAGCCACAACAAACTTGGTTCCTCTGATCTCTGTATCCTTCGCCTGAAGACATGAGGAGAAAAACACTTAGGAGCCCTGCTTTTGTTTGGTATGGTTTGTTTTTTTAAGGGGTGTGAAAAACTTCAAAGCTGCTTAATTCAGAAATATGTGCTGAAACAGGTTTTTATGTAGTTTCCAAAGCTCTAATTAGGTCATTTAGTTCTTTTTTTGTTTTTTTCAATATCAGTGTAATCAAAACCCCAAAAGGATAGTTACTCATCATTAACACAACATTTGTGCAGCTTCATATATCATGGAAATATGTTTTACAGCTGACACTTTTAGGAAATCCTCAGGCTAAAAGGCACTGACATGTAAAACTGTGCAGACACATGCTGCTGTTGAAGGAAAAAGTGACAAAACGCCGGTAACAACAACAACTCGCAGCTGTTTACTCTGCATTTTTCACTGATATATATATATATTTTTTTTCTACCTTGTCCCAGCCCTCCTCGCTCTCGGGCTCCTTCTCTTCCTCAGCATCGCTCAGCAGCAGCTTTCTTTGAGCTTTCTTCTCCTCTTCTTCCTTGTTCACCTCCTTGAACTCCACAATGTACCCAGTGACCTTTGACCCTCCATCTGCCACAGGAGGGATCCACTCCAGCTCCACAGTAGACTTGGTCCAGTCAGTAACCTTTGGAGTGGGTGGGCCAGGAGGCTCTGTACACGTACACACACACACACACGAACAAACAGTACTTTTATACCAGATCTTTGGAATCATAGCATTCTTGCGGAACATTTCCCTGATTCTGCTTCAGGACCAAGTACTGTGTGTGTTTATTATGAGCCTGAAGATTCTTATGGATATTGGAAACAGTAGTTTGACAAAAACTCTAATCTAAACTCTGTCTAGATATTTACCTGTTTGAGTTCATGAGCCTGAGGAAGTGGCAGAAAGATGTGCTGCTCTAATCACTTTTCACTGCTCAATTATTTCTGACACTAATTCAGTCATTACAATACTAACTAATGTATTTATTTGTAATTTGACTGGTCATTTATCCCTCAAACTAGCCAAGGAGTTAGCTTTGATTGGCCTTAACAGAGATGTGTGGCCTGTTCTCTGAAAACCATCTGATTTGCTGATTTGGACTCGGAGAGGTGTGGCCTACACTTTGATTTCTTTCTCTAAATTTTAGGGTAGGTTTGAAGTGTTTTAGCTCACTGACTGCAGTGTCCTCTAACACAGTGACAACTTTTCTTTCTTACTGATGGGGTCTCTGCACAGTACAGGATCAGAAGGTGGGCTGGGCAAACCGCAGCCAGCGGCGTTGACAGCGATGACCCTAAACTGGTACATGGCACCCTCCAGCAGGCCAATGACATCCCAGTTGTTGCCCAGAGGAAGAGCTCTGATCGGATCGCGCGTGACACGGGTCCAGCGCTTGCCGGTGGTCTCCTTCTTCTCGACGAAGTAGCCAGTGATGGGGGAGCCACCATCATACTTCGGCTCCTCCCAGTTGACAGTCATTGACTCCAGACAGACTTCAGTCACAGTTGGTTTCTCACACTGGCCTGGGACAGCTGCAAGAGGACGAGACAGTCATCAAAAATGAATACGCCTGCTGTAGGAATTACATATTGATATTTGCTAACCCTTAGTGTTAAACAGAACTTTGAGTTAACGTACCATAGTACCACTAATTACAACTAATACTCTTAATAATATTCATGTTTGAAATGTGTTCTTGTTTTTTTTGGATATTTATGTTTTATATTTTATACTTATTGTTATAATAAAGTAGCCAGGCTAGCGCCCACTGGTGGTCCGCTTAATTATCTTAAGTTACCACACAGTCAGGGAACTCTCAATACACTTTGGTTTTCTCCGGCCTAAAATTGTGCGGGCCAATGAGCGAACAGAGGGAGAGCTCAACGCTATGACGTCGAACTCAAGCGCTCTGTTTTGATCAGCACTCAAAGCAAGGATGGAGTTTACCAAAGCAATACACAATGTGTTATCATTGATTCCCCAAATTGAAGAACTAAAGTCTGATTAACAGGAATGTCAAAGACATTTTATCGAGGGGAACGATGTTTTAGCGTTACTTCTGACGGGCAAAAGTTTATAACATACATAATGACCAAGCAGTAGCGATTGGTCGAAGTTGAAAATATCCCGCCCACCACGATGCAAACGTTTCTCAATGTGAAACGATGTGGAAGCGGATGGTTAACCAGGCTACATAGAACCCAAAAGTCTTCCAAACACTGGCGCTTATACCGGATGGCGACACTATTAAACGCTCTTTTGGAGCAGTAAGCGGCATCATTCCAACGCTTCACATGACGCAGTCGTTGCTTCCTGTTGTCCCAGTCGCTAAACTGTCCGGTCAGCGTACGCGTCGCATATCTTTGGTTCCGCAGCTTTTATTTGGTTCCGTCTCCTGCGGCAATGCATCAACGCTAAATAATCGAGGCCAAATCGTCATGTTAAACATCGCGATGAATCTCGATTCCGATGAATCTGGACCATCTCTAGTTACAGTGTCAGAACATCAGCAGACACCACTGACCACTCTGTCAGTTTCTCTTCTGTGAAACGAGCGTCTGTTATGGTCTTTAACAGACTGTCTCAGTGCCCCTTGTGGTCAGTTATGGAGGCTAGAGGTTAGAGTTGTTCCAATACCAATACAAGTGTTTGAAAATGCCGCTGGTATCTGTAAGTACCCCAGTCTGTTGACCAATCAGATGCCACATTATTCCTCTATGTTCTGTAGGCTAACGTTACATGCTAAGCTGCAGACTAACAGCCACAGGCAGAGAATATAATTACGTTATTGTCGCTACACACAAAATGAAACATCACCACCTAGTTACACTAATTTACCAGTGAGCACAAAGGACTCCATATAATACGCAGAGTCATGCTGAATTAATACAACGATGGAGTACAAATACTATAATCACTTCTACTGTAAATAAAGGATAAACCGCTCTGCTCACACGACACGCTGAAACACAGAAACCCAGCAAAGTATCAACGGAGCTTTGAAGTCCGCCAGGAATGTCGACACAAAAGGGAGATGGGAGATCTGACGTCATTAAACACACCAGCTAACACACACACACACACACACATGCACCAGGTATTGACACGAGACAGCTGTCCAGGCGAACCACGGGTGAAACACACACACACCCACACACACACACACACACACACGCTCTCTAATCAGGAACATAAACGCTGTGGGACATTCCTGAGGGGCAGAGGCACAGGAGGATGTTTGGCTGGCAGGACATGTGGAGGCAGAGAGGGGCACAAAGAGGAGGATGTTTTCTCTGCTGTAGGTTCATATGGTGAAGGAAAAGTTGACGTAAAGCTGAGTGACCTCGGCACACACACACACACACACACACACACACAGCACACTGTATTTACCCTGTAAAAGAATTATAAGAATATATGCACAACTTTTCTCCAAATCGATCCATCAAAAACCTCTGTATGGCAGCAAACGCCATTAAACTCCGTCAACAGAAGTGCATTACAGTAATGCTGCATTGCAATCACAGAGGATGATGTTTAGAAAAAAGCCCTTATTAGTAAATCAAATAGACCCACTTAGAAAATTCCCCTGTCGGGTTTCATGTTGCTGCATCGGTTTGAGGAGAAACATCGGTGAAATCTCTGATAATGGGAAAGCTTAAAAGCATCATTTCAGGGATAAGACTTTAATTTCCACGATCTGCAGCTGAGCTCAGCCGTGTTGGCCCTGGCCTTAGCGTGAGATTATGCTGGTGTTACATCATAACCAAGGGAAGTATCCGGGCTAGAAAAGCAAAAAAGCTGTTTTCAGTTCGGATTTGCAATAGAGAAATATTTATTTTTTGGGAGGTTGGTTTGTTTGCTGCATTGAAGGATTTCATGTGCTGCAAACAGAGGAAGTGACATCGCTCAAACCGCTACACGTCCCACAATGACCAGCAGATAATAAAAACTTACTGTGCTGCTTTAACACCTTTACACGCCAGATGCGTTTTATTCGTGCAATTAATTCACAGTCAATAACATTTTTTGATCACGCTGCAAAAACTGATGATTATATTTGTCACAATGAGGAAGATTTTTTTATGCTTATGTAATTAAGGATTGGACAAAAATCCATTTTTATTCAGAATGAAAAACTTTCACAATAATTTTATCGTGGTGACTTTTCATTATGGAGACAATTTGTGCAGGGAGACATTAATATTTGATTACTAATTAAAGAAGATTCTTAAGAAGTTCTGTCTTAACTATGTTGCAATAAAAATATATTACAAAAAAAATAGTTTAAATGATTGTTTTTAAGTTTTATTCACATTCACTTCCTCTCTTCCTTCAAGGAGGCTCTGTGATAGACAACACAAAGGTCATTTTGGGATTTGAATCTCACGCCGTCACCTCTTATGGATTCTCAGATCATTTATGATCATTGTTAGAGTATGAACATACACATGACCTTCAGTTTTCATAATGTCCTCGCCCTCACCTGACTCACATCGACAAACGTCCATCTGATGTGAACAGAGTGGACGACAGACACTCGGCCTCAGAAGTCTCAAACAAAAGCCAAACGTCTAGAAATTATTTGTGGAAAGTCGACAGAGGTCAAGATCTGACAACAAAAATGTATCCTCATGTTCTTCATCATTACTTACGAGGACACAAGTTTTATTTGGACCAACTCATCGTCTTTGAGTAAAACTTTTTTTGGATGAGGATCAAACATGTTGACGTGAACCAGACGGCAGAAACTAATGATGGTAAAATTCTTTAACAGTGTGCGGAGTGCTCCTGTTGTACTGAAAACATCTGTTTAGACCGGAGCCCCAAAATTCATTCAAGGACACAAATGATCAGCCTTTGCTTCAGACGAATGAAGTCTGATTTATACTCATCACCGGATGGAAATATTTGCCTGTAAGATTCTTCTGTCACTTGACCTGAGTGGATAAAAAGACGCGGGAGCTACAGCAGAGCTTCCTGCTTCTTATCGGCGAGGTCTGACGCTGTCGGTCAGGCGTGAGCTGCACAAAACATCGGCACAGACAGATGTGTGGCAACATGTAACACTGACCACACCCACTGCTTCGAGAAATGAAACTTAACGATGCACGTCAATATGTCGCACAAAACAGCAATTTTAGTCATTTGTAAAATATATCACGACCTGCTGCTGCAGCTGCAGCTTGAGTCTGCAGGCAGCCTGCATGCTGCTTTCAGGAACCTCCGTGAATCACAGAGCTGAGGCAGGACATCGGAGGGGAAACCAGAGGACAT